>JANEYF010001283.1:0-418373 GCA_029963845.1 Rhamnusium bicolor | reverse complement strand
AAAGCACACAGAACATAACATACAATAATATGGGGTTTTTCAAGAATTTGAACGTTATTTGTGGCATTCTCTAAATTTTCCTTTCTCTTTTTTGAATAATTCTTCGTTATCTAAGAAATATAGTTAGTTACCCAGTGTGTTACTGCAAAAATAAACGTCTGCGCTTGTGAATTTACGTTAAAAAAATTAGTCAGAGGGTGTTTTTTGACCACTAATAGAAGACACTGACAACACCAAGAAGTCCTTATAACTTATAAAGGGATGTAGATATTGAAAAAATAAATGAAAAAATTCCCACACCCCCTGTTGACTTTGGCAAAGACTCAGTCCCTTTGGACGAAAAACAAAAAAGTTTTGAAAAAAATTCTTTAAAAGATCAAATAGATTTTTGTTGATTTGCCGCAGACTCTTTAATTGTTGGTTACGTCCGAGGTCCGTAAAGGAGTAGATTGTGTGAGGGTGAGGAGAGACGGAAGAGGAATGTAACATGCCATAGTGTATGCCGTGTTATGAATCATACGTTTGTTGTGTTCATTTTATCACTGGCGGTTCTTCTATAGGGTCATTTGGTCAATGACCTCCCACATACAAATAAAAAAATAGAGCTATTCATTTTCTGAAGTTTAAAAATATATAATAGATAATGTATATATTTTTAATATTCTTAAGAAATATATTAAAGTTTCTAGTTCATTCTATGCACAATACTATTCAAATATCGAGCCTCTACATTCATATTCATTACATTATTCATTTATAGAATTTAAAAATCTTGGATCAATCCACAACTTGTCCTCAAAGCTAGCTACGGACCGAATTTACAACGAATTAAAGTGAAATAGACTTATGCGCGAATCATCAGAAAGCAAAAGAGACAGAAAACACTAGCGGGGACAACGTCCCTGACACATTTTATGGAAACGGTAACGCACGAAGTTCGCTAGTAGAACAGTCTTAATGCTGACTAGGTATGCGTTTGTCGGTAAATTCTGTCGCGTTGTTTTTAATGTTTTTATTTCTGAACATTTTATTAGTAAATCTCTACTTGTCGTGAAATTAAGTAAAACAGTGTTTTTGGTGTTTACTATTAAATATGAGTGTTGTACAAAATATATTAAAACTGAAAAATGGACTTAAGTTGGGTTATGAAGACCGAGTGAAATTCAAAGGTGGTGGCCGTCCTAAACCTAATATGACGATAAAGCAAACATCTCTTGATAAGAAAAAAGAAGTTAATAGGTATTTTTAATTAAAAAAAGTTATCCTTCAGCAAATTTTATTCATTGTTCGCTCATCAACTAAATTTAATTTTACGAAAAGCATCAAGTCAGGATAAAAGCATAAAAATTTTTTTGCTAATTTAAATAGCGTTTCTTCATTCTTTGGAAAATCGCCAAAAAGAACAGCCGTGTTAGATAATGTTGTTAAGGTGAGATTACCTAAAGTGGCTCCAACACGATGGAATTTTAATACAAAGTGCATAGAGACTGTTTATACCTATCGAACAGAATTATTAGATTGTTTAGAAAAAATCATTGATAATGAATCAGAAAACAACACTCTTAACCAAGCTATTGGTTTAAAAAACTGCTTACAAAATGAACATTTTCTTTACTGGTTAAATTTTTTTCATTTAGTTATGCCCTCATTGTGATATATTGTTCAATCAATTACAAAAATGTAATATCGATGTCATAACAGTAAATAAGTGTATTGGCGTTTTTAATAGTAAAATTGAAGACATCAGAAATAAAAATTTGAATAACTATTTGGAGGAGACATCCATGCAGTCTGCCCAGAGATGTAAAACGGAAGAATCAAAAAGGAAAGTTTCATTAGAAGTTTGTGATACAATTACATCTGAGATCAAAAACAGGTTTGGCTTCAGTAATCATTTAGCAGTGTCTCAGGTATTTCACGCAGATCGATTTAAATATTATAAAAAAAGCTTCCCTCAAGATGTTTAAATTAGTTAAAACGGAGTATCCAGTCACAAATCATTTGAAACTTAGAACTGAATTAGAAGTATTATATAGCCGAGAAGATTTTTCCAATAGTGAAGGTGCAGTTGCTTTTTACAGCTTTTTATTAACAATAATTTGTGCGATACTTTTTCTGAAAGTGTCAATCTGTTAAAAATCTTGTGTACTCTCCCTCTGACTACCGTCGAAAGTGAACGTTGTTTTTCCACCTTAAAAAGAATAAAGACATTTTTAAGGAATACCATGGGTCAGGAAAGGTTATCTTCTTTAGCTATGCTTATCATAGAAAGGGCATTAATAAAGAAGATAAAAGACTTTAATGAAAAAGTAATTGACCACTTTGCATCTCAAAAAGACCGGAGGATCGACTTGGAATTTAAATCACTTTAAAAGTATAAAGGACAATATTTGTTTAAATGAAATTTATTTTGAGAAGGTATGTACAAAAAAAATGAAGTATATTTATTTTGAGAAGAAATATATCCATGTAATAATAAATAATTGTTTTTAAAGTTGACTGGAACTATATTATGCTGTGTTGCTATTTGTAAGAGTATTGCTCAGAGGGCAAAGAAGAATGGAGAAAAAAATATAATTTTTCTCGTTTCCTACTGACATTTTAATTAAGAAAGAGTGGATTAAAAAATGTTAAAGGAAAGGAAAATTTAACCCCAATAATAAAGGACTTTGCAATAAACAAGTTACAATTGATGATTTTGAAGATGGAATGAAATCAAAATTGATGAATGTATTGCCAAAAAAACAAAAAAAAACTGGTAGGCTATATAAAATTTATCTACTGAAAAATAATTTGTGGCTAATTTTATTATGTTTTAGCTATTCCATCGCTTAATTTGTTACCTGAAACTTTGACAAAAATGTGTAATCCAATTGCAAGAGGTGAACGTGTTAAAACTAGAGAATGCAAAGAGATCGTTAAACAAATTTTAAGTCCATTATTGTCCATAGAGAAATGTGGAAAATATTCCATCCACAAGTAAAGGAAATCCCCAAGAAGGTGCATATGAAGAATTACTACGTAATTATAATGTCTGTTCTCTTGCCAGAGAATGAAAAAAATTAAGAAAAAGATCAAAGAAAACGAAAAACACCTTGCTTTTGTACATAAAGGAAAATTCGAGTTGCAAAAACTTGTTAAACAATATGAAGAACAATCAAATTCAAGAGTAAAATAAATGTAGGTAAAAGTATGCCAGACCGCGTAGCTGGCATCAGGATCTCGAAACGTGACTCGGTCTGATAGACCGAGATGGTGGTACTGTACAAATATGACACTCGGTCTTATAGACCGATTTATAGCAGTCAATGTATTAAAGAGATTGAATTCTTTATATATTTGTTTTTTATTTGTCAATGTAAAATACCTTACTGTTAATAAAATATTTTAAACATGAAGTTTCAATAATAATAATAATATTATTATTATTATTATATTATAATCTTTATTCCTGTTAGTATACTACAAAGAGTATTTACACAAGTCATATAAATAATAAATATAAATATAATATAGTCACGTACAACAGGGGCGTGCAGTGAGTTTTGATACAGGGGAAGCAGTTTGTGATATAGGGTGATGGGTAGTGCGAAGCTCCGAGCGAAGCGAGGCAAAATTTATTTTAAGAAAAGGGGCGTGACTTCCGTATACTCATTTTAAAGCAAATGTCGAAAGCCGCAAAATTATGATATCTACAAAAAAAAGCACACTTGTAGGACCGCCATTCCTCAATAAACATAAAACATAAGAACACCACAAAAATTAGACAACCCCCGATTTTTTTTATGAAAAAAAACGCAGACACACAACCATACCCATCGACATTGCCAGTGCCGGTGGCGGGGATCGAACTTGCTGCGAAATAGAGAGTTTGTTCAGTCTAGTGATGGGCAGTATTGATACTTTTTTGTATCGATATAAATATCGATACTTGAATAAGGTATCGAATAAGTATTCAATAAAAAGTATTCATTATTTTTTGTATTATTATAGTCTAGAATATCGATTGATCGACTGATACGATACTTTTTATAACTACTTTCTGTCGTTATATGAAATTATGATTATGAATTCTGAATAGAAATTCTATTTAAAATAATTATTTGGTTTAAGCGAGTGAGTTATTAATTTATTTTAAATTAATTAATTCTATTTCAGTGGCAATTGTTAGGTACAGGTCATATATTTAAAATATGTATTTCTTTATTCGTCATAAGCATACGTGTATTTATTTATTTAGATTCTACCTCACAAACTTTATATAAATTGAACACGGAACGCAGTAAGCTACGTTGCAGTTGCAAATGTGTGTGTAAACTATGTAAATTCATAAATCACATAATGCACATATATTATATCTATACACTAACAAATCTAAGTATAAATAATAACCTCGATATCAATCATTCATTACATTACCTTCAAACCCAACAAAACAAAAATACGAAAATGAAAATAAGCAAGCCTGGTTTGACCCTGGTCTGCATTAAGTCGTTGTGCGCGACGGATTGGTAACGTAGGTAACAATTGTATTCATATTACATTTCCTTCATTTCGCTTTTATTCGATTCAAATAAAATATCGATAACCAAATAATTTGTTATGATCCACAGATTTAGAATTCAACTGACACATTATTTCGATACTTTTTTCTATTCGATAAGAAAATGTATTCGATAATTTTATCCGATACATTTTAGTATCGAATAAACCGATATATTTATTTGATACCGCCCAACACTAGTTCAGTCACACTTGCCATCGTGCACTCTCTAGCCAGCCATAAATCAAGCCGGCTAGTTAAGTAGTTAACATACCTACCTATTTACAATGTAGTTTAATTCGCCTCTCCATTTTTGCGTAGTCGGAAATAACTTCGTCGTAAAAGTTTGAATTTTGGGACATCTCCTTCACAAAATCACTTTCTATTGTCAACAGGGACAATTTTGAAAGCCACTCTTCACTGGTTGAATTTCTTGAAAAAGTTTTTATTCTTTTTAAGGTTGAAAAACTGTGTTCAACCGAGGCACTAGTTGCAGGTATCGTTAACACTAACTCACACAATTTCAACACTTCAGAGTAGGCCTGAACCAAACTATTTTCTTTTATAAAGATAATCAGTTCGTTGGTGTTATGTTTCTGACTAATATCTTCTGTAGCATAAATAACTGAAAGTTCCGATCGTAACCCAACTATATCAAAAAAATTCCGTTGTTATCACTCAATGACTGAAGTGCGTTTTATGGAAACTGTTTATTTTTAAATTCATTAAAATTACACAATTCTAAAAATTGTATATCACTGAAATTGTTAAATCTATTATTTAGTTGCCCAGTGATATTGTCCAAAATTTCGATAAAAAGTCTTCGATATGAAGTTCTACGATCCACTGTAAATTCAGTTCGTATTCTTTTTCTTTGCGGCTCTAAGTTGTCACTACTAGTTTTCTCCCATAACTTTTCAAATTCATTTCATTTGTTACAAATCAAATTTTTGAATTCTTCAATTTTCTTTACACAAAATCCAACGCCATTTGATTTATTTTGCAAAGTATTGAATAAATTGTCAGTAAATGGGAATATTTCGGAGAAAATATTTAACAAAAAAATTAAAATCAGTCTCTTTTCAATGAATCTAAGTAACCTCTGGATCCATTCAAAGTCTCAGTGTCCTAATCATCTTTGCTTTGGAAAATATTTTCAAATAAATCAATTAGAGGTTGTCGATATTCAGATACAGTTTGTACTAGCCTCCCATTGTAATTCCATCATGTTGGAGCAACTCTGAGTAGTCTCTTCTGTACTTCCAAATCTAAAGCTCGTGTCTCTTGATGATTTTGAAAAAAAGGCAGCTATTTCACTAATACTTGAAAAAAATACTTTGCTGTAGATTAAGCAAGAACTAAATTTAATCGATGCGCAAAACAATGTACAAATATTGCATTCAGAAAAGTCTCTTTTATTTTGACCTGCAGGCCCCCCAATTCACCAGCCGTTACAGTGGCCCCATCATAACTTTGGGCGATAAGTTTAGCACGACACTGTAGATCATCGACTATCTGACAAACTATAGCCGTTCTCTGCATTGTTACGTCTAAAAATCCTAAAAAGCACTCTTGGACTTTCCCATTTGTATTTATGTAGCGTACTATGATTGACAACTGACTAATATTCGTAATATCGGTTGTTTCATCTAACATAATTGCAACAAAAGGAGCTGTTTTTATTTCTTGCTTGATCTTTTCTAAAACAATATTGCTTATCGACTGAATCAAATCATTTTGATTATGATTTGATGTACCGCGAAATACCGTGGAGTGTTTCAGATGGTTACTTAAAATTATATCGTATTTTGCTAATAAATTAACTAAATTGATGAAATTGCCTCTATTAGCAACCGCTCCGAGATTCAGTATAACCTCTAAATCTAAGTTCATTTTCGCCGAGAAAACAAACAATGTCAATCAGTCTTTTTAACACCGATTTTTTTTTACAAGTTCATTATGCTTACGGTCACTTTCTTTCAACTGCTGATCTAATGAATGCTCAATTCGTGATTTTCCAAATGTTTTTTCTTTTAGCACCGCTCACAAATGAGTTTCACACTTACCTGCCTCTTTGTCACTTTGTGAATGTTGTTTAAATCTGAAGAGTCATTTTTATTCCAAACACCTTTTTCATTAGTGAAAAGTACACATGGCCAACAGAACAATTTACACAAATTTTCACAACCCGTTAACCACTGATTAGCACTGTACATTTCAATATTAAAGTACCTATAGCATGATTTAACTTTCGTTTTTAAAAGTTTTAAATCAGGTGTTGGTCTCCCGTTTCTAATAATATCCAGTTTATCTTGAAACGAATATGTTGAAAATCCCTTTTTCAACAAATTGCACACCACACAAACGCAAATAATATTTTCCACAGTGCTAGGACCAGCTTGCAAATTGAATAAGCAGTTCTAAAACTGCTTATACGCGCACTAATGTTCAACGTTTTAAAAATCACTTGTCGCCGCACCACAGGTTTAGAAACACCAAAAAAGTTTTTACAAATATAGCACAAAAGCTGAGAATAATACTAGTAATATTAATATTAAGTATATTAAAATCGAGATTAAAATCTATAAAACAAAACGCATTACGCTCAGATATCAAGACTATGAAGTGGGGACAGAGACAGGTGGCGATGGCATGCATTTCAAGGAGTTGGTTATATCGAAGTCGCGCGAGTTCGTGTTGGCTCGATTAATCGAGTTCGTCATCGTTACGGTTTTATCATGCAACATTATCTCAGCTGTTGAAAGGCAGGGCCGTGTCTATTGAAATTAGGTAAAAGTAAATTTTAATGATTAATATATGTGATAAATAATAATTAGGTTTTAATTATGTGTTTTTTTTTTAATAATCCCAGGGGAAGCACGGCTTTCTTGTTTCCATGGACCGACCGCCACTGACGTACAACTAAATAGTTTGTATATAAAAAGGCTAGCTAAGAGTATAACATATATCTAAAAAAAATGGAATAAATTATTACATAAATACATAAAAATAAATCTACATCTAGAATTAAAAATATATATATATATCGTCAAGTATGAAGTAGATATTATATAAAATAACAGTATATGAGCTACAGCACACAAAGCTAACTAAAGCAAAATGGTATGAGTCAATAAATGCAGAATAATAATCTAGTTATGCCTTAACGTCCAATAAGAAAAATTCCATAATACTATATAATGGATTGTTTATTAAAAAGGGTTTTCAACTTATGCTTATACTTGTCATGCTGGAGTTCTTAATTTCTGTGGGCAAGGCATTGAAAAATTTTATGGCATAATATCCCGTTCCATCTCTGGATTTTGTCAGTCGCAAAAATTGTGAATTAAAGATCTCTATTTCTAGTTTGATAGTTATGAATTTCTTTATGGAAAGTATATTGATTTAAATTTGATCTAATATGCACAAGGCACTGAAATACGTAAAGGGATGGTAAAGTTAGAATTTTAAGTTTTCTGAAACTTTCTTTGCAATCAGTTCTATACCCCAAATTGTCGACTATTCTAATAGCTCTTCTCTGCATGGAAAAAACTAATGAGCTATGTGGTGAATGTCCCCAAACTAAGAGTGCATATGATACTTTTGATTGCACCAATCCATAGTAAGCTGTCAAAAGAGTAGCCTGCGAGACTTGCTTTGGCAGATTTCTTAGTAAATATATATTCTTTGAAATATCTTTGCTTACAAAATTAGCGTGATGTTCCCATGACAATTTATTATCAATATATACACCTAGGAATTTGACACATTCTTTTAGTTCTACATTATTGTGGACTGGGTTGGTTTTTAAAGAGAATATCGGATTTTCACTCTTTGTGTTATTTACAGTTAGTTTATTTGTCAGAAACCATTCATTAGTAAGGGATTCAGTACTGGATACATCAGAGAATAGACTGTTAACGTTTTTTTTCGTGTGTACTATAGTAGTGTCATCTGCAAATAAAACAAATTTCCCCGTACTTTGGATATGTGGTAAATCATTTATATATACAAGAAAAAGGGTGGGATCTAACACCGATCCCTGCGGGACACCGAACTGAATATTACGTAATTCAGACTTGTTATTTTTATAGAAAACATATTGTTGTCGCTCATTTAGGTAAGAAGTAATTAAATCTATGCTGTTGTTACTAAATCTATAAAAACGTAATTTTTCAATTAATATGTTATGTGAGATGCAGTCAAAAGCTTTTGTGAGGTCTAAAAATTGAGCATAGAGAAAATGACCATCCTCGAATCCTTCATTAATAATATCCGTAAGTTTATTTATTGCCATAGTTGTAGACATTTTACTTCTGAACCCGAACTGATTTTGATTTAACAAATTATTTATTTCCAAGTAGTCAGTTATTTGCATTTTCATGATAACTTCATAAATTTTGGCAAATATTGGTATAACAGATATTGGTCTATAGTTTTCAGGAGTATCGACTGAGTCTTTTTTTATGTATAGGAATGACCTTGGATAATTTAAGTGCATTTGGGAAAATATTATTGGAGATACAGTAATTAATCAATTTGGTTAGTGGTATAAGAAGTATGACATATTTTATGGCATGTAGGATTTTCATATTGATATCATAAGCATCACTACTGTTTGTTTTATTTAAATTATTTATTATATTAAGCACTTCAATATAGGAAACTTCGGTGAAATAGGGAACTTGCCTATAATTTTAAAAATAAAAATAATACTAATACTAAAAAACATAGCGTAACGTTGTATTAAAACGTGTAGTTCACAAAAACATAAGTTTTCTAATTCCACGCGATCAGTATAAAGGATCTAAACAGCGATAAAATTGAAGTGGCCCGAAACGAGCTACTATTGACTGTGACGTCACACCATACCACATTCGGTAGTCGTCACGCCGGGAAGCAATACAATCAGATGTTTATCGGTGTTATAAGACTGTGGTTGATTTGTTAGTGACTGTTCTGATATAAATATATAATTGTGTTTTATAGTACCGCTTATTGTAGTTGTACAGATATTTTAAAATGACTGATCAAGGTTTTTCAAAGGGCCAATCTGATAATTTGCCTAAAGTGGATATGTTTATGGTGGCATCTTTTATACAAAATAGTGAAAGTTTTTCCCTTGGAGAGGTCCGCGGGGTCAAGGCAGAGAAGTATGTATTTTTTTTAGCTTTTAGTAATAATTTATAAACATAAAATAGTTATGACTTGATCACGGAATAAAAAGAAATAACTACAAAATGCTTAGTGGCAACTAAGCATTTTTAGCAGACTTAGTCATATGTTTGAAAGAATTTAGGGTAATTCTTTACAACAGCCACTTCTATATTTTTCGTGTTTTTTTTGTACACACGCGTAAAGTATCTCTATAGAAGACATTTGCTGCAAAGGAAATGTTGCGCAAATGTATAATTACCTATCGTAGGTATTTTCGTACCGTGTTTTGGGGCAAGGGAAATAAGTGATTGTGTCGTGTTATCATTCACATAATAGATAAATGTAAGATTTGAATAGAATAAATTAAAGGACAAGGGAAAGGTATTTGCAATATACTATATATACTAGAGGTAAACATTTTACTCTTCGCAGACAGTAGTGTTATTGAACTTTTATATAATTGTTGCACATTCTGTAGGATACTCTTCGCAGTTTTTTGAAAAGAATCTTGTGTTTGTCTTATAAACTTCATTCTTACAATACCTAATGTATTGACTACATATTTAATTTTCTCTCCCGATGGTGCCGACTGTATTGGCGAAACGCGTGGCAGTATATTTTATAGTATAAACTAAGATTCATTCTTACAATACCTAATATATTGATCACATATTTAATTTTCAATTTTTTTTTTTCATCTCCCGATGATGCCGACTGCGTAGGCGAAATTTGTGGTAGTATATTTTACAGCATTTTGGTGTCTTTAGAAAATTACTTCAATTTTAGTAGCACATTGAAAATTGCAACCCTCTGTAGATTCATATTGTTAAATAAAATGTCCTATAACTTTTTTATTTACTATTTGATTTTTTTTCAAAAACAATGGATTTCTTCCTCTAGCTAACACTAACTTATAGCCCAAATTTCAATTCGAACGGACTTTTTTTCTTTAGTTATCGTGCTTACAAGAAACGTGACGGACAGACAGACGGACGGACAGATGAACAGACGGACATTTTGAAAGTTGTTCAGAATTCGATGATGAACGAAATGATTTTTTCTCTGCGAGCGATATTAACGATTTTAGAAATGTCCCGATCAAATGCAATATACTCTTCGTAATCGTATTTGCGAAGAGTATAATAATAAATAGCTGTTTACTTTCGCACCAGGAAATTACCTTTACTTAGTATCACTAAATTACATTCTATCTACTAATCTTATTTTCTAACATTGTATACACATTCTTTCTTTAATCCTACCCTAATTAAAATTCAATAATTCGGAATTCGGAATATTTTATTGCCCGCCTGCGAAAAACTAGTAGATAGACATATAGTATTTAATAATGTATTTACATTAAAATGATCTTCACACACATGTAGAGACCTACTGCTCTGTGAAATGTCTTTTTATTTCTTCTACACGCTTTTAGCCATTTTGATCGACGAATCTTATCTTCTGGCAACATTATAAATATTTTATCTGGCACTTTTACTGTAGTATTCTTACACAACGGTACAATGCAATATTTAAAATAAGGAGTTTTTATTTCCATTTTAAGTACCTATACACTTAAAATTTATGGCGATGCTGGTATTTTTACGGCTGAAATCAAGCAGTCGAGTGCTGGGATCTCCGTCGTGGTAAGGTGTGATGTCACGACTACTCCCGCGCTTTTGAACCTGTTTGAAACGGTTCGCTCGCGCGCGAAACTTTATTAATTTATAACAAATTTATTATTGGGAATTAAGGCGTCATATTTTGCATATCTTATTTTTTAGTATTGTAGAACATTTTTATGAAGTAAAAAAAAAAGTGCAAGTTCCCTATTAAATTCGCTATGGGTGTTATTTATATCGGGAGATATTAAAGAGGAGTTGAAAGAGGTGATGCTGGTGGGCAAATTTACTATCAACTTAGAGGCGATATCAGAGAAGTAGTTGTTAAAATCATCAGGTGATACTTTTTCCGTCAATGCTGAAGATTTTAGTGGTTTATACTGATTAACAAAAGACCACATGGCCTTTTGTGAGTTTTTTTGATTCAGATATATATTTGTCATTGGCTAATTTCTTAGCTTTCATTAACTCATTACAATAAATTAATTTTTGTTCTTTTACTAAAGTTTTGAAGTCTTCAGTGGGATGTGTTTCAGTAGATTATGTAACAAATTAAGTAATTCCCTTTTTTCTCTGAGTTCTGTTGTAAACCAATTAATTTGGACTCCGTTTTTGCTCGTTACAATCTTAGGTTTAAGTGGAAAGAATATCTCGATACCTTTAGATATTATATCAATGAATATGTCAAATTTTTTATGTAAATTGAAGTAGTCACTCTTTAAAAATTAATTTAATTAATTAATATTATTATTATTATTATATTTTTATTATTATATACAAGGTGTCCGGAAAAAAGAGGCCAATCCGGTAACCATGGATTCCTTGAGCATAAATAAGGGTACATTTACAATCAATTCTGTACGGGCACAATCTGCTGGTGGATTGTAAATTGGGTTTTAAGTATATCTGGTTGAATGTATTTGTTTACAATAAAATTTTAAGTCGGCACGACCTTGAATTGCACTTCAGGTTTGAATTGGATGCTTGCAAATCGCAAATATTCAATTCAATTGCGGCACGAATTTCAAATTGCGCATGCGTACTACGACACAAATTTATTGTTTATATTTAAAGTCGGTTTGTGATTTAAAATTGGAAGATTAGATCTTTTAGTATTAGAAAATATGATGTTTTTAGAAGTTATGTTAAAATAATTTTTTTTTTTTTATTTTAAATATATGAAGGAAATTTGCTTTTTAATGTTTCAAAAATATTTTATTAGAAACTCTACACGTGTTTCGGCTTTTTAGGCCTTTGTCAAGAGTACAGGGAATACTGAATCAGTTCAGTGTATTAAAATAATTGTAATTATTTAATCAAACTGAATTTGCATACACGTAATATTAAAAAAATCTCAACAGATGGCAGCTTCTAACTGATTATAAATGCTCTAAATTTTATCGGCATAATTCACAATCCGTCAGTAAATTGTGCCTGTAGTGAATTGGTTATAAATGTACCTTAATAGGACTCTCACAATGCCATTTTTTATTTTAGACCCTTATATCCGATATACAGGGTGTCAAAGTTTGAAGTTTAAAAATAATTTTTTTAGATAACTCAAGTATTTCGTAAGATATTTATTTAAAATTTGGTATAGTGCTTCAACTTAAAGAGTCACATCTTTTGAAAAAGAAAAAACAAAAATTAATTTTCAAATATTCAAAATAGTACCCACTGATCCCCCCCCCGTTTTTTAGCAACTCCGCCAATGGGTACTGGAACCCCTCTATTTTGAATATATAATATACAGGGTGACTCAGTTTTTTGTAGACAAACTTTAACAGGAGATAGAACACATGTTTTTAAAAAGAAAAGTTCCTATAAACATATGTCGTAGAACGCTTTGTTTCCGAGATACAGGGTGTTGAATATAATTTTTTTTTCTCGAATTTTCATTATAACTTATAAACGAATGCTTAGATTTTTTTCCATGTTTGGGGGATAATGTCTATTAATTAAGGGCATAAAACAAGCGATAAGAATGTTCAAAAACTTGCACAGTGGCGGAGTGGAGGGGTGCTCAACCCCTTTTCTAAACAGAACTTCTACACCAATGACTATTTTTTAAAAAAACTATTATTTTCATTATCTACATACAGTTTAACAAAAATAATGTCCCTTCTTCTCTTTCGAAATTCCTGTGCGTTTCCGAGTTATTTTGATTTTTAGTGTTTGATGTGGTATTAAATTAAGTAATTTATTCAGGGTGAGTCAGTTTTTTTGTAGACAAACTTTAACAGGAGATAGAACACATGTTTTTAAAAAGAAAAGTTCCCATAAACATATGTCGTAGAACACTTCGTTTGTGAGATACAGGGTGTTGAATATAAATTTTTTTTTTCTCGAATTTTTTTGAGTATGTATTTGTATGTATTGTATTTGAGTATGGCTTGATATAACAAATATTTATTTTGACTACATTGGAAAGAGATAAAGAATAAGAGATTTCGGCTTTTTAGAATCCTTAACAAACCATATTTAGGTAGGTCTCATTGAAAGAATTAAATATTTAGCCGATAATTGATAATAAATAAATTACTTAATTTAGTACCACATCAAACACTAAAAATCAAAATAACTCGGAAACGCACAGGAATTTCGAAACAGAAGAAGGGACATTATTTTTGTTAAACTGTATGTAGAAAATGAAAATAATAGTTTTTTTTTAAAAAATAGTCATTGGTGTAGAAGTTCTGTTTAGAAAAGGGGTTGAGCACCCCCTCCACTCCGCCACTGTGCAAGTTTTTTAACATTCTTATCGCTTGTTTTATGCCCCTTAATTAATAGGCATTATCCCCCAAACATGGAAAAAATCTAAGCATTCGTTTATAAGTTATAATGAAAATTCGAGAAGAAAAAATTATATTCAACACCCTGTATCTCGGAAACGAAGCGTTCTACGACATATGTTTATAGGAACTTTTCTTTTTAAAAACATGTGTTCTATCTCCTGTTAAAGTCTGTCTACAAAAAAACTGACTCACCCTGTATAATTTTAGTTTTTTTTTCAAACTTTTTAATTGAAGCGCTGTATTAAATTTTAAATAAATATCTTACAAAATACTCGAGTTATTTAAAAAAATTATTTTTTAAACTTTGACATCCTGTATATCGAACATGGTGGTCTAAAATGAAAAATGGCATTGTGAAAGTCCTATTCTTTTTGTTCAAGGATCCATGGTTATCGGATTGGCCTCCTTTACCGGACACCCGTATAAAATACAGTAATTTCTGTTCCCTATAAATATTGATATTTCTAGCCGCTCTTCGAACTCACCTGAGGAAGCACACGGGCGAGATGCCATTCCAGTGCGAGATCTGTGGAAGAAGATTTACACGGAGAGACAGTTATAAGTACCATCTGAGCACACACAGTGAAGTTCGTAAACTGTTTCATTGTGATATTTGCGACCAAGGTAATACATTTATACAAATATTCGTTTATACCTATGGTTTTATTACTTTTAATTGTAGGATTTACTCATAAAAGTAGCGTCTTCAAGCACAAGAGACAGATACACGAAACGGAGAAACCATTTAGATGCACGTTTTGCCTAAGAAATTTTCAGTCGCAAGAATGTTTAGACGGTCATATTCTGCGAATGCACGGTGATGGTACTTCCACAGTGAAAACTTGTGAAACTTGCAGAATTTGTGATATAAGCGTTTCAAAAAGAGGTGGGTATTTTTCTTAATGTGGATATTACTCTTGTGCTCTTGACAATCATCGATTAAAATATTGTAAGCTTTTTTTTGTGTGTTTAGGAAATTGGGAAAAACAGTAATTGTTGTCTGTCAACTTTTCACATATTTTTTTTTTTTTAGGCTATAATGCCCATATGAAAAAACATGGGATAAGGATTTTTAAGTGCAGGAAGTGCAAAAGCAGCATAGAGGGGGGAGGACGCATTTAACATACACAAAGAATCTGGGTGTACGATCTATGAGAATCAAGAAACAGATGTAAGTATGGTAACAACTGAGATTAATGAGGAAGCAGAAGAAGCCACCAAATTCGAAGCAGGCAATGATGAAGTTGATGAAGAAGAAATGGACACCAGTGATGCAGAATAAAATTAAGTTTTCTATAAATATCCCATAAAATTGATTCACCTTCTATTGTCCTAACAAGACATGGGGAATTTGGATGTCACGACTTAAATAACAGGAGCAGAATACAAAACAGGGGCAGGCTACAATAAACAGTATTTACCTTGTAACAACTCCTCCTTGTTTCACCGTCTGTTTGTCTCCGCCGATCAACGTTTGTTGTTTTTTCGACGACACATAATTCATCACAGCGGGTAGTGATTGAACTGGATTTACGTATGACAGTACAATATACTACACTTTAAATAACAACATACAACACATCGCTGTTTTTGAGGACGCAGGCTGCTTCGCCTGTTTTTACGTCCACTAATGCACTACACTGAACGGAAAATATCGAATAAATGAAAAATGTCCTTTTATTTGCCGTACACACAACAGATCGCTAGCTAGAGTGTTCTTGAAATGTACATACTGCAAATAATTCCTTCTTGCTAAATAAATAGAAGGTCAATAGCAGGCCTAGGGACGTAAACGATATTCACCTTTGGACACTACATACATAAATAATATAATTTTCGACCGCTCATAGGTGCAGCGTTTTTCGGAATATAGCATTAGGTTTAAATCCGTCTCTGGGATGGCATCCAAATTCCCTATGTCTAGTTCAAACTATAAATTGATTTTTACTTTGTTAAGTTGACAATTATTTTTTTAGGTTATGTAATATCATTAACGGTATGACATAAGAATACAGGATGGGATTTAAATACATTTTTGGGTTCAAGTATAATTAAAAATTATTGTTATCGTCATATTTTCTTTATAAAATCATAAAAAGGAGTACTACTACCGTAATTTATTTATAAATAATTAAAATTGTTGATCTGGTTTATATGGCAAGCTGATAATTTTCATTTTCATGCCATTGATGATTGTCACAAAGCTGTCTAGCCATTGCCGTCCCTGTCTTGAGGCCCCTTCTCTGCCTGGCCAAGCTATGGTAGATTCAGGGTGGGGCGCAATACCAATGCCATCGCGCGCTTGTTTACGATGACACGACACACCTCAGTTGTTATCTGTTGGTCGATGCATAAAGTACTAATAAATAATAAATAATGTTGAGCATAAAGAGTAGAAGACGACCGTACGCTGATAAAGTGAATAAATTTATCGGTGAATTTCCGGATTTATTCTATGATGGATGTAAAATAATTTGTAAAGTTTGTGATCAAGACTTATGTGCTGGAATAAATACGGCTGCAAAATTCATGTCAATAGTAACCGGCAAAAAATAAAAAAAATGGCGTGCCTTCTTTGGAACCTCAGTTTATGTTTGATTTACTGTTAATGCTGATTGCCTGTGATGTTCCCCTGGCATATTGGATAAACCAGCATTTCAGGAGTTCTGGATAAATACAATCCCCAGGTGAATTTACCAAGTCGCTTCATCGTTACGTAGATATGTACCAAGTGTTCGTGAAGACATTGTAACTAGGATTAAATGTACATTAAAAAATACACGGCTGTGGTTATGTGTTGACGAGACGACAGATTGTAAAAAAAAATTCTATTTTAAATGTTATAATACGTGTACTTCGACCCTGTGAAACCAACATGTCCACTTTTACTAGCTAGCAAAAGACTAACTGCGTGTACTGGCGAAACAATTATGCGGGTGGTGTTGGACACTTTCGAAAAATTTGAACTGTCAACAAGACAAGTGTTGATGTTTGTGACCGACGGTGCTGCGACAATGCGTTTGGTGGTCCGTTTTCTTCAAAGAGACGATTGTAGTTTTTTACATGTTACGTGTAAAGTGCATGCGTTCCATCTTGTAGCAGAAACGATTCGAAAATGTTTTTCAGAGGTAGATGCAATAATAGCAAATACAAAAAAAGTATTTTTCAAATCTCCTAAACTGCTTCGAGCATTTCACACACTGTGTCCCGTTATTCCGGAACCACTAGAGCCGATTCTTACACGTTGGGGAACGTGGTTGAAGGCAGCTTTTTATTATGCTGAATATTTTCAACAAATAAAAGCTGTGATACTACAGTTCAACCCTAACAAGGCTGCAACTATTAAGGAAAGCCAGACAAGCTTTCAAGATGTTTCCCTTGAAACAGATTTAAAAACTATTTATAACAATTATGAGGACTACACGACGCAATAGAAAAATTGCAAAATACTTCGTTGTCGTTAGTGGAATCGCTGCAAATAGTGGACAACGTAAATACACAGCTACAGACTATAAATGACGCAAAAAATAAGCCCGTTATTGAAAAATTCGAGAGTGTATTACGGAAAGATCCTGATTTTACCAAATTAAGAATCCAAACGACGTTGTCACGACCTAAAATACGACGACGGGATGACCTTGCTACAACCCTTTTATGACTAGATTTGGATGGTTGGGAACATTCATGTCACTTAATTGGATATGACCCTTATAGAACTATTAGGTCGCCTTCTAAGAAATGATTGTGATATTGTCGTATAGAGGTCTTTATAAGGTCGTAACAATCTTTGATATGACTTCGATACGACCTATGATCTGATATTTGTTTAAACATGGCAAAAGAACGTAACGAATCAGTATGTATTGTATCCATACGTATGTCTTGTATTCATTTGCTTTTAGTAGGGATAAATAAAACGTCGATAATCAAACTGTATTAAATAGGAAACTAAGTACTTACGTGGTGTTATTATACGAAAATGTTAAATGTTTAAAAATGTGACTTTTTTGAAACGTCACAAATTACTTTTATTATAAACTCCAAAACACGTCGAGTTTTACTACGATGAGGAAGTTCTGATCCCCAAGTAATTGGCGGCAGTTTTTTTAAGTGTCTTCAATAACAATTAATTAAAATTTGACTTGAATCAGCCCTAGTTTTAAATGAAAAAAATTTCTTAGTTAGTTAGCACTTATCTGGTTAGCAGCTCCGAAAGTCTGAAAATTCAAATATTTCAGGTTCTAAATTTCCACTCTTATAGTAATGAACCCTCTGAGTAGACCCTTAAATACAGAACAATATTTATTAAATTTCTTGAAGGATATCAAACCACAACATTCTTACCTCTTCTCGAGGGTATCAAATTGCAATTAAAATAATTTAGCTGTTAATTTCTATTTATCTATTAATCCAAAGTTTAGTTTATTTTAAATTTAATCAACCTAAAAGTGTAACTACTGTAAGCAGATGTCAATTCAGAACATCAAAAAAACTTACGGTTCTTCTAGAAATTAGTAAATCCCACTTACGAGGTACAATTCAACAAATTGCTATACAACCAGCACAATTAAATTAATATTTGGTTTTAAGGAGTAGATCCGATTTTCCCTAATCGATTAATTATTTCCCTTTTTAAACTTTTCTTTCAAGAATAATAATCTCTTCCTAAGTTACTCATTCTTAAAAAAAAAAAAAGTGCCTACTTATACAATTAGGAGGGAAGAAAAAAAAAATTGATTTGATTTTGAAATCAGATAGATTAGGCAACCAATAATACATAAATGTATTGAAGACACAAATTTGAAAAAAAGTACTGTTACATTATATATTTTTGAAACAATCATAGTATTATTCATACAGAAGTAATATGATCAACTGCCCAATGGCGTGTTCGCACCATTCACGTGACAACTGTCATTTCATATGATTATATTGTCATTTTGCATGCTTTAAACTATCATCGAGTCTTTTTTACATCTTCGACGGTTTAATGACGTCGCATATTTTTGGTGGAGAAAAAATAAAAAAAAGCAGATAAGCACACTTGACATTTAATAGTCTTGCTACTACATACATGCAAGAAATATGAAATTTGGTGCAAATTTGTTAAATAATTTTGCACTCGGAAAGTGTAGAATTTTATTGTGTGTGTTGAGGTTATGCGCGATCAGAACCGCCCAAGTTAGTTTATTATCAAAGTAAACTCCTAGGAATTTTACACAATGACTAGTTTCAATTTCCATGTCATTATTTATTTTACGAAGTGAAAAAACCATATTCTTTGTTTTGGATGTATTTAAGGTCATTTTGTTTGTCAGGAACCAGTTTTGAGCTAACAGCTTTGTGTCATGAACAACTGGTAGCAAATCGTGTATGTTTTTGTTTTTTGATACAAGAGTAGAGTCATCAGCAAAGAGGACAAAATTAGTACTTGGGGTAATATTTGAGAAATCATTTATATAAATAAGAAAAAGCGTCGGTCCTAATACCAATCCTTGAGGGACTCCTTTTGTTATACTATGAGGCTCTGATTTATTATTACCTATTGAAACAAATTGAAAGTGATTTGTTAGATATGAATTAATAAGTTTTATACTGCTGTTACTAAATTTGTAAAAAACTAAATTTTTTATTAGGATTTCATATGACACAGTCGAAAGCTTTTGTTAGATCGAGATATTGAGCATAAATAAATTCTCCTTCCTCGAAACCTGTAATTTCAATTAATTTATTTATAGCTTGTATTGTTGACATATTGTAGAACCAAATTGATGTTTACTAAAGAGATTATTGGCTTCAAAATAATGTGTAATTTGTAATTTTAATACAGCCTCGAATATTTTCCCAAAAATTGGTGTAATAGAAATTGGTCTATAATTAGCGGGATTTTCAGTAGTATCTTTTTTATGAATTGGTACAACACGTGCCAATTTGAGTACGTCAGGAAAAATATTATTTTCTATACACCAGTTTATTAGGTTTGTTAATGGAATTAATATGATATACGTGATAGAATTTAAGATTTTCATATTGATCCAGTTATTTCCAAAATTGGTACTTAATAATTTTGAAACGGTCCTGATATTATGAGGTGTTGCACCATCTTGTTGAAAGAACGGATTTCTTGCATCAATTAAAGGTAGATCATCCATAAATTCCTCAATAATTTTCTGGTTTAAGATTTCGTAGTACCGTTGGCCATTAATATTTTCTTGATACATGTGATATGTTCAAACACGATTACCACGTAGACCAAACCAGACACTAAAAACAAAGCGTCCCTGAGATCGCACGTCAACCTTATGGTGAGGGTTCATATCAGACAAATAGTGTGCGTTATTCCTGTTGAGAATTCTTGCACTGCTAATGTAGGCTTCATCTGTCTAAACTACATGGATCTTGTTGACTTTTTTGTCAATACCATATGCAAAACTCTAATCGTCACTGAAGATCACTTGGTTGCAGGTGATGTTGTTTCCTTATTATATAAGGCCTGAATTTGTGTCTTCAAAATACCCAAAGCTCAACGTCTTGAAATCCCAGAATCAACTTCAATTTGACGACTTGAAATTGACGGATTTGCAACCGCCATTCCAATTACAATTATAAAAGTTTCTTCAGCATCTTCAGTGTTGTAATTTACTGGTTTTGGCTTGTTGAAGGACCCACAATTAATGAGATTTTCTTTTAACCTCTTAAAAATAGCTTTATTAAGTCGTCTTCTTTCTAGATAGCGATTGAAATATATTTCGGATGCAATATCACAACTGTTATTACTTTGAATAAAGAAATTTTCACTTTTACGATTAAATGGGATGTAATTATGACGGAAACAAAATTATTAATATGCAATTTACTGACAAACGGACAAACACTGTCATAGATGACACACGACTACTTGGAATAAATATAAAAAAACGCAAAAAAGTAATATACTAGAAGATTATTTTCGCTATTAAATACTTACACATCAAAAGCGACCCCACATATGATATATAGTTTGAAAGAGAAAAAAATTCCCTTTTTAACTGAACCATAGCCAACTATGATTCCCATTTTAAAAAATAAAACTTTATGCCATAACTCGAAATTGCACTTTTTTTTAAATTTGTGTACTAATGCAATGACAGACTTCAGTCATTCTGAATAGTTGTAAAATATTGCATAATATGATTAATGTAATATGACAAAATATTTGTTTTCTTTAATACGATCCTGTTACTCACAGATGATGACCGATGATCATTATCTTTGATTAAATCTTTTTCTCCATGGTTTTTGCTTTCGGTTATTAAAAGTCTAATAGTATGCCGAGGGAGGTTACATCTATAGATTAATTAATAAAGTAAATATTATAAAACACGGTAAAAATGTCGTACATTTTTCCTTTATATCCACCGTCTCCATGGTATAATTTTGCAAAACACTTGTGAATTGCCTGCCTCGTGTTTTTAGATAGAATTTTATACTTGTCCGTTTCCTCCATAATGATTTGAAATGTTTATATAACATTAAAAAAATTGTAATTTCAAATTATCACTGACACAGAGCAGTTTGAAATTAACAGGGAAGTTTTGTGTCCAACTCTACAACCCAAAAATAAATTTTTAGTTAGGACAATAGAAAGTGAATCAACTTTATCTTCTGTAGATCTTTTTGCTTCAGCGGTGGCTGGACAACAGATTTCTCGTAGTAAGCTAAGGAAAATTATGCTTGTTGGTTAAGGTTAGGTTCATTTTGTTTTGAGGTTAGGAATTGTTACAGATTGCATAACCGAGATAAATATAGAAGAGAACTACAATAGACCAAATCTTCATACAATTGGATTTTATGCAGAGATCATGCGATTCAATGCAATAAACCATGAGAACATATATATTTCAAATATGGAACAAAATGAAAGTATAACAAAATTGTTGATTGTTCTCCATACTTTTACAAAAAAAACTTTCCACTTTTCACATCTTTTTAAACAACTACTTTTTTGGCTGTTTGCCACGAAGAATATTGGACTATAAAAAATAACTATGCACATTATGTTCAGTATGTATATTTTATTTCAAAGCAATGTGTAAAAACGGTTATAGTGTCACATTACTTTTATTATTTTCATTCTGATAATTAGAAACGTTTATTTTGTTGGCACATGATTATTTAAGTCTAAAATTTTTTTTGAAAAAATGTTCTTTAAGGCAATATTTGCCAAAGTTATCGAACTGTATTTTTCATGAAACACATTTTTTTACATAATATAGTAGTAAAAAATTTGGCATGACTTTGTTATTATGTGTGTATCATGCAAAATTTAATTCACTCGCTTACAATCAGATGCCAACAGTGCTAAGCTACCAGCCGATGACAGGACAGGTACTAAATATGTTAATCTACAGAGCGATTATGAATACCTATACCAAACATTTCCTAGTATGTTATTGGAATAAGAATAAAATTACTAATATAATATATAAAGAAAAATCCATGAAATTATAATTTAATAAACTACGGTTTGTACCTTTGTTGGAGTGAATCAAGGATAGCACGAAACGGTACTACTTACACAAGTCAACAATATGAGTATAAAATTATATGGTAACCAAAGACTCACATTCTAAAAGCAGCACTAATGATATAGAGAATTTTCCACTGAACTTTAAGAAAACTGATAAACACTTACATAAACACGATAATAAAAATGTGCAGCATTATTTTTTAAATTTAAAAAAAGGAAAATACAAGATTTGACGTGATCGAGTCTAGTACCAACCACATCCAACGCTAATGCAAAAAGATCCTAAGTAGAATATATTGACGTAAAGAAAGATAGTGTGGAAAATTCACAATTTGAATATTTTTTATTTCATAAGTCTTAGGCACCAAATACATTTGTTTAATAAATTATTTAGATTTAAACCACTGTATTTTTTTCCCTTAATTTATCCTTAAATATACAGCGCATGAGGGGATGAAAACCCCTGCCGTCAACGACTAGCGGGTAATCGTGCAATGACCAACAGTCGAAGACCATGCTGTTGGAAGTTGCTCTGCACGGTTACCTATTGTGATAAATATAGAGTTCCCGATTATTAAAACGAGTCTAATTCAATTATACCTGATTCATCTATCCTAAGAAATAAAGAAATATAAAACATAACATTAAATAACAAGAAAAACACTTTGTACACACAACAAATGTATATATATTTATTACTTATACACATAAGATTGACACAGTTAAAAAAAACTTCACACCCTGAATATCATCGTCCAATATAACCTCGCACTTCCTCTCTCTCTCCAAAGCCCTTAATACTTTTATTAAGACATCCTGTTGCATGCCATTGAATTCTTCATTCGTGGAATCCTCCCCTTGTACCAATTCATACAAGGTCACCACAGTATTTTGCATTCCCCTATTTGAAATATATTCATAAATCAACGATGACCACTCTTCTAATGTATGCCAATATATCTCCCAACGGTTCTTTCCCTTGTCTATCGGTGTTGCATTTCCAGTTTTTTGTAACTCCGACAATATAGAAATGATAACGTTGTGTTCCAGTTTCCTATTAATAGTGGAGTTGTTAAACAAAGCGAACTGAGTTGCTTCCCTCACATCGATCAGGTATGTTTTAGTTTTCTGGCAATATGTTAGAATTAGGCTTTTCCATGCTGTTACCTGTTTGGATCTAGTTTCTGGGTTCGGTTGAAGTGTAAAAAATGGTGGAAAACTGTATTGCCACGGCCATTCGATGTCCACTTCAGACATCCTTAGTTATTATTGTCGTATGTATGTCAACCTTATCAAATTTCACTAATAAAACATAACCAAAAAAATTATTGACATTTGACAGTTTTGTTTTTTTATATTTCTCAAAACATTTGCTATAAGGTCCGTTCGTTTCGTGTACACTAGTTTATGTACAGCTGAATGTTCACTGTGATTGGTCAATTTCAAATTTGAGGTTCCTCTATTGGTCGTTAACTCTGAAAAGTGTAGCAGTACAGACGAAAAGAACAGACCTAGTGTCACGTGACCCTTTCAATTTTGAATATAAATAATAATTTCAATTAACATTCACATGTAAATTGTCAAACTCGCAGCAAAATTTAGATTGAGTATAACATGGTATTTTAAAAACTGAAACCAGCGTACCTTAAATATATCTTCCATAATATATTTCATTTATTCTCCATCAGTGGGTGTGTATTACACACGGCATTGGAGCGACGCGACGTTGGTATGAGTGGTTTTGATCACGTGGTCATAGAGTGCCAATGGCTGCGTTTAGTGAACACACAGACTGGAGTGTAGAGAAGGAGAAACGTCTCCGTGTTAAAAAAAATGTGATCGGATTTTCGATGGAAGAATAGGTGGCGCTGATTTACAGGAGGTATTCTACGTGATTTTGTTTTTACTATTTTTATTATAATTCTTTTCAACACCTACATAATATTATGTTTTCGTTAGTTTATAGAATCTGAAGCTAGTTTCAGAGATATAGTAAGTGTTTAACTTCAGACTCAATCCCATAATACGATCAGCGCCACATCTCATACCTTACAGAATTCAGACCACATTTTGAACGTACCGTCCATAAGAGACGTTCCTCCTTCTCTACACTCCATAACACAGACCTAAGTCTATGAGTGAACACAACCTTTGAAAGCAGTTGGGAGGTTGACCTGCAGCAATTCGCTGAACGAGACGGTTGACTATGCGCTAACTGGAAGTTGCGGCTGAAAGTAGACATCGACAAATTCTACGCTGTTTCTAATCAGCACAGATAATAGCTTGCGTTTAACGAAATTACACCTGTTGACAGTCATAACAATTAAATGGGTTGAGCCTTCAATCATAAACACATCGAAGGGTTGAGCGCTAAATTCTCAGCAGTTGCATTCGCCAAACGCGTTTATTGATTATCCACGAACAGGAAATACTCCAACCGTCAAAACAGAAGTCAAACAATTATTTTATCATCTTTTCAACGTCAACAATTTAAACTAATAGTTGTGTGTTTATAATCTTTAGATGTTTAATGCTTGTCAGTAAAAAGTTTCATTATATTTATTTAGAGAATGAACGGAATTTTAGCGACTATTTCCCTCACATTATAAAAACCAATAAAATAGCAAGATTTTGAAAATTTGGACCAATAAGAACAAACTTTCAGCGAAAATTGCATTCAAAGTGAAAATTTTACTTGACAGCTTAAAAAGTCAGTTGAATCATATTTCTTATTCTGTGTTTTGTTCTGAAAATAGTCTAATAAATATATTTCGTGCATTAAAAATAATCTGAAAATTCAGTAATCAAAGCGTGTTAGCTTTTAAGAAACCGCATCGTTCATTTTGATGTGATTTGACTGAAAAAATACCCTTGGACTTCGTCTTGGGCACTTTTTGTCAAATCGCCAAATTGAACTCAAGCAGTTTCTAGCCAACATGTTTTCATGCGCTGAATTTTCGATAATTTTTAATGCACTTATGGCCGTATTAATAAACGCGACTTGAGTCGATCTTATGTCAACTAGGACTTAAGTTGGCACATTTCATTTAATAGACAATGCTCAAGACTAAACTAGGACTTAAGTCAGAGTGAAGCTGAAGTCTGAATTTAGATGTCTTGAGATCGTCTTATACCATTTTGTCGTTCAAATTACCGCGGTTTTAACACTTCTAATAAATGTCAATAACTTCTAACCAAACTTTTTATTTGTTTATCTTGATTTTTATAGAACAGTGGTGGTTCTGAGATATGCGTAGGTACATATCAATCAGTAAATCTATTCTTAGAAAAAATTAAAACCATATGTTCACGTTAATAATTATCCACTTTGCTTGAGAAATGATCTTCGACGATGATTAATCGCGTAAAGAGCGCATTTTGGAAACAAATCATTTCTAACGTTAAATTTCTTTGGTCAAAGTTAATTCAACCATTAATGGAGCATGTCCATTATTCAAGTTCCACCCACGCGAGATGTGACTTTTCGAGTGAGCTCTTCTTGCGCCTCTCTGCAATACCCAAACGACAAAATAATGTACTATTCACTCCAAGTCCAAATGCAAAACGAACGATATTGGTGTTATAGAGGTGAAAAGAGTTACAAAGTGCAAATCCCGATCTTACCTCTAAATATATGACCAAAGCACACACCTTCGTAAATGTAATCCTTAGATTAGAGAAATTCTCTTGTCTAAGATGTAATCCATCTCAACCCGATCCTGACCTGAACTAACTATCTTTGTTCACCTTAACTCTTTAATACAGTGTATGAAAAAAATCTCTAGATCAGCCAAGTTAAGATAAAGGTAATAATTTCGAAAGTCCCTTAAATTCTAGGAAGACTCGTGATAGCAGAGACAACCTCTGTTAGTAGGCACCATAGACTTATAAAAATTACGAGATCTGTGGTAGGCACGAATAACCTTCTAAGAAATTCGTGTTAGTAGGTCAATAGTGCTCCTTTTGAATTGTAACAATGTTATTAATTTAAACAAAAATCAAGTATGTAAACGTAACTAATTAAAAAAAAAAAGTTAATTTAATATTAACGAATTGACTTTTCTCGTTTTCACAATGGGCGATGAAAAAACAAATCCAAAAGCTTACCAAACAAGACGAGTAACTTTCTCAGCTTGTCATAGATTACACAGGTAAACTTTATATAAAAAATATTAATTTTTTTAGTAAAATGCTGTTTTCCTTGTAGTCCTCACTTGAGCGATGCTGAAAATAAAGAAATTTTCGGTAAATGTAATCATATTAATGGACATGGGCATAATTACGTAGGTAGGTGAATTGTATTTCACTAAATATGAATTTTTTTTTTATATCCTTGCCTTGAGGAAACAAATGTTGAAAGTTTCCTTCTCTTTTTTTCAGTGAAAGTGACTCTTTTTGGAGGTATTGATCCAAAAACTGGTATGATAATGAATATGACAGATTTGAAAAAGTACATGGAAGAAGCGATTATGAAACCGATGGACCATAAAAATTTAGACAAGGACGTGGAATATTTTTTCACTAGACCAAGCACGACTGAGAATCTGTCTGTTTATATTTGGAACAAAATGAAAGATGTTATGGAGAAACCTGACTGGTTGTATGAAGTAGAAATATACGAGACAGAAAATAATATCGTGAAATATCGAGGAGAATAAAATTATAGAAACTGTTGAGCTTACCATTCAAATTTATTTATACGCGATACGTTTATGTATTCATTATTTTTAAAATAAAAAAACTTTATGGGACAATTTTATTTTATATGTACAATGTAAAATATTAAGTAAAAATTAATGCATCACAGGAAATACTAGAAATTAACTTAATGAGGGCGACAAGTTCGTATCTAAAACGTTTGCTTTATATTTCAGTTTTTCCACGTTTCCTGCCGATAGTAATTTTTCTTCTTGCAATAACCTTTCTTCGCGTTGTTCTTCTATAGACTCTAAAAATACCTATTATAGCATGAATTATGTGAAAATTGATACAACTTACTGTTATATGGAGTATATTTATCCGAGAGCCAGTTTTCCAAATTGTAACCTATAACTCCTACTACGGCCGCAAACGGAAGCGTAATATAAGGTGCATAGACTCTTAGAGTTCTAAACAAAATCGGCCACATCTAAAACATAGGTATATAAGCAATGGTAGTTATTAAGAAATTATTATTTCTTACGTTTTTAAAAAATGTTAACCTCAAACAGAAAAATAAACGTGACGTTTATTGACCTGTTCTGTACAAGTTAACTACATTCAAGTCAAAATTAATTTGACCTACGATAGAGCATGGACCACGGAATTAATTTATTAATTTAATTCTGCGCCATGAACCAGAAAAATCGTTACGCTGCGAAAGACGTTGGCAATGTAAACAAATCAAAACATTTGCCAGTGTCAATTTTTTGTTACGTCATAGATTCTAATATTATTTATTTTAAGTATGGAAAACCAAAAACTTAGCTTTAGATGATCAATTATATTGCAAATTTGTAAAGTGAATCAAAGAAACACGTTAACTATTAATTGAAACCATTATGTCTCGTATTTTATTAAATCTTTTGACAGTTTTTAATGCTAAAAATATACCAAACTATCTCAGTTACTTCAGTGTTTCTCTGGAAACATAAAGGCTCATTTACATAGAGGTTAGTGTATAATAGAAATTAGTACAAAATTGAGTGTAATTGTGGGTATCTTTAATTTATTTACAATGACATAGTTACTTTCATGCTGATAGTTTATGGTTAGAAATACGTGATTGCTGATTGATTGATTAAAAATAAATACAATACAATGAATGAAAAAAATTATGATGGAAAATAGTATGGTGTTTAGTATACTTTCGGCAGCTATTGTGTGTATGTGCATTGAAATTTAAAATTATAAAAAAGAAATATCGAAAACCTAGGAGATGGTAGGTGCAGTAGCAATTGCGCAGAAAATTCAAAATCTGATTGGATGGTGTACAGAGTTCTTGTAAGATCTCTGATGGATGGTGTACAATAAATAGTGCAGAAAGCTTGGATCTTGCAAACTTCTACAGTAAGTCATTTTGTTGATTTTCGATGTAAACACTCGCATTCAAATGAATGCAACAGGTTTTCACACTACATATGCAACCGCGCTAATTCTACCGTTGATCTCTATGTAAATGAGCCTTATCAGGATTGTTAATTACAATTTGGATGTGAATTACGTAACACTTCTTTTAGTTCTTATCTCACTTGATTTGATCTGATCACTTATTCATTAGAAAAATGCGGCTATAATTTCTGCACGGACATTTAATCTACAGTACGTGATAGATCACATAACAGATAAGTAATCTGTTCTGTGATATACATTAGGACTACCAGCGGACTGTGGAAATCTAACCCAGGTTTTTTCTAAATATAATTTTCTATATAATGTAGAAAATCTGAGCGTTTAAATTATTTACCTTGTTTTTCTTTAAAGGAAATGATGATTTTAATACGTTGTTAAATAATCCGTGAAATTTTATTGCCGTTAAGTGATACGCTTTTGTTTCTGAATAAGTCAAAAATGCACCTGTGTTAAAATTCAACTTCATCATGTTTCTCTCACGACTCGGGCCAACAAAATTAGTTGTAACTAACTTTAAAATCTTAAGAAATTATTATACCGTTAAAAGAAAAGTAATAAAAGATGAAAACTACATTGCCAGACATATTTCTCAGAAAATAAAAGTCAAGGGTCCTCTGACAGTGGCAGATTACATGAAGGAAGTGCTAACAAATCCACTGGCTGGATATTACATGCACAGAGACATGTTTGGGGAGTCGGGGGACTTTGTGACCTCTCCAGAAATAACCCAGATGTTTGGGGAGATGTTAGCCGTATGGTTTCTAAATGAATGGCAAAAGATGGGGTCTCCTAAGCCACTTCAGATAGTGGAACTAGGCCCAGGTAAAAGACTTGATAGTTTTTTCAAAACTTAATCCATAATGTTTATAGGTAGAGGAACTTTAAGCAATGATATTTTAAAAGTGTTTAATCATTTCAATGCGTTACATAGTGCTAGCCTGCATTTAGTTGAAGTCAGTCCAGTGTTAAGCGATTTACAAGCCAAACTGTTGTGTCCTCAAACGAACCTGTGTGATGATACATCGGCCGTTTATAGGAAAGGTAATACATTTTCATAAATTAAGATAATATTTATACATTACATAAAAATGGTAAGTAATTTGGGCGTCTATTATAATTATTAATAATAATAATAATAATCGTCTTTATTTTGAGTATACATGTAGGTATATTACACAATATACACATATATAAATTTATAATGATGTTGGGGTGTGCGGCGAAGTTTAGCCAGTGGGCTACGCTTACACCCTATCAGGGTTGAAAAAAATCATGATTTAAAAAAAAAAATCAGAAATCACGATTTAAAAAAAAATCAAAAAATTATGATTTTTTTGATTTTTATTTATTTTTTTACATAAACATCCTAATAATTGACATTAACAATGTATTTAGTACTTATATTAACAAAGATAGTTTTTGTTTAAGCTTACAAATGGAATAAATTGTGTACCTTGTATCTATAATTATTGTAAAATAAGCTAGAGCATACATAAAAATTCCTGTCAGAACTTGAAAATTCGCCTGTCTTTATAATGCGCGGGGATGATGCGAATTGCCATTATTTGTTAATCTGCCGCGTAACGCGTGACAAGTGAGAAAGCGAGTCTGAGTGATTATATTTATAGTATTTAAATATTAAATAATTTTTCTAACATGTCCTCTAATAGAAGTGGAAGGAACAAAGATCCTATTTGGCAATATTTTATTGAAAAATCAAGTAAGTTTGATGGGAAAAGTGGTAGTAGAGCTACATGTAAAAAGTGTAATGTAGAAATGCAAGGGCTTGTGGACCGACTGAAAGTCTACTGGAAAAAATGTGCTTAGCGTAATGTAGAAAGTGTAGAAACAAATAATGAAGGTCCCTCTACTTCAGGAACAGTGTCCAATGTAAGTATAGTGTTATTTTATTTATAATTATAACTTCTTAGTAAGATAAAATATTAAGAGAACCTTTTTTTTTTTTAATTTACTTATTTAACGTCGGTCTATTTCTACGACCTGGAATGGGTTGGAACTTTTGATGCGAAGATAACACTGACGTAGTTTTCCACAAAACACCAAAACACTATACACTGCACTCGACGCACGTTTCGCCAACTAAGTTGGCATCATCTGGAGATGATTAAAACTGTTTTTAATGATCTCCAGATGATGCCAACTTAGTTGGCGAAACGCGCGTCGAGTGCAGTGTATAGTGTTTTGATGTTTCGTGGAAAACTACGTCAGTGTTAGATTCAAATTTAGCGTTAAAATGATCTAATGCATTTTCTTGTTTTCTAGTAACTTTCCCTGTGCAAATGTGACTTTCATTCACTCCCAGTTTTAAGAACAAAGTATAGTATCTATGCCTGTCTGTGTGTAGCTGGATGTAAACAACATAACAATCTTGTTTTTTATTACAGATACAATTGATGTTACAAGATGCAGAGGAAGATAGTGCCACACAGCCGCTCTTATCTTCTACGCCATTAAATAAAAAAAGAAAAGTAGTGCCTGACTCCAGTTCTGAATCTTTATCATCTTTTATTGTACGTACGACCAAATCTAATAAAGAAGAAATAGATAAAAAAATTGCTAGAGCTCTTTATGCGACAAACAGCAATTTCATGTGTATTGAACAACCTAAAGTAAAAAAAGGCAATAATGCTTTTACGCCCTCGATATGTACCACCATCTTGACATGATGTGTCCAACAGACTGCTCGATGAAGTGTATAACGAGGAAAAAAGTAAATGTTTTAAAGATTTATCAGGAAGTTGAAATTTGTCTGTCATTGGATGGATGGTCCAACATACACAATGAACCAATAATAATATGTGCAACTGTAACTACGGAAAATGGGTCTTCCTTTTTAGTAGACACGATAGACACATCTGGAAATTCACATACATCTGTATATTTAACAGAACTTGCAACAAACTTAATTAAAACTCTAAACACTGACTATACCTGTATAGTAAGCAGTTTTGTGACAGATAATGCTGCCAATATGAATGCTATGAGAAACCAAATTAAAGAGTCAACAGAACTAAATGTTATTACTTACGGTTGTGCTCCACACATTTTAAACTTGTTATGTAAGGATTTGGAAATTAGTGAAATTAAGAAACACGTTACGTTCGTTGTGAAAAACTTCCGAAACAATCATTTTGCCTCTGCCACATACGCAAAAGAAGGAAAATAAATTTACTTTACCTTCTGACGTAAGATGAAACTCACTTGCCGACTGCTTGGAGGGTTTCGTTAAATCATGGCCCACACTTTTTAAAATTAGCGAGGAACATAAAAATGAAATTGGCAGCATAGTAAGACAGAAAATATCAAACATTTATTTAAAAAGAACTGCTGAAGATTACTTATCACTACTAAAACCTATATCTGTTGCACTTGATAGGCTTCAAAGAAACGATGCAATTTTATCAGACGTCGTAGAACAATTTAAAATTCTTAAGTCGCATTTTGACGAAACTTAAATTAACTTGAGGCAAATGCAAACATTTACATACCGATACGGTCAGTGTATCACCTCATACCATTTGCTAGCCTTCATTCTAGACCCTACGAAAACAAAGCATAAATTAACAGAAAGCGAAAAGAATCGTGCTTTAGAAGCGGCTAATGAATTATATCCCGAAAGTGATTTACTACCACTGATTATTAAATTTCTGGCAAAATCTGAGCCATTTACCGATATTATGTTTCACGATGAAATTCTTAAAAACACAAAACCCTTGGACTGGTGGAAATCCCAAAGAAATATTGATATTATTGACAAATTATTCCCGATTATCAAGCAACTATTTTCTGCTGCAGCTAGTTCAGCCTCGGTTGAGGGAATATTTTCGACATTTGGTTTGATTCATTGTAAGATTCGAAATCGTTTAGGGACCGAAAAAGCAGCTAAATTAGTTTTTTTGTACAAACTTTACAATAATTAACCTAATTAAAAATTTTTGTTTTGGATTAAATCATGTTTTATTTTCTTTTAGAGTTGGTTTTGTTTAATTTGTTTACTTTATGTTTCTGCTTTTAAGTAGGCACCTAATTTATAATGTACATTTAAGAAGGCAACTTTTGTTTATATGTGTAACCTAACTGTTCTTTTCTTCTTTTTATTTAATTTTTTTTTTCAGTTTAATTTGTATCAAGCTTTACACAACTTGATTTGAATCATGATTTAAATTTAAAAAATCAAATGATTTAAATCACGATTTAAATCGTCGCAACCCTGCACCCTATACCGTTTTTATTTTTGTAAATGATAAAAATTTTTACTTAAAGAGATATAAAATCTGTAATTTCATTGCTTCCTTGTGTAAACCCACTAAAACTGTATGAAGACTATTATGTAATGTTTGTTTTCTAACAGGTATCAGCCGCCATGGCAATCCCGTATACTGGTACAAACAACTGAGCGATGTCCCTTATAAGTTCACATTAATCATAGCACACGAATTCTTTGACGCATTACCCATCCACAAGTTTCACAAGACTTACAACGGATATAGAGAAGTACTAATTGATATCGATTTAAGCGACAAAAAAGCTGCCGAGCCCAGATTCAGGTAAATGTTCGGGTTTCAGAATTGAAGGCCTTTAATTTTGACGAACATATTTAGGTATGTAGTGGCTCGTCAGCCTACTCCGATGCTGAAAGTGTTGGTCAAACCAAATGAGTCTAGAGATCATGTGGAGGTTTCTCCAGACAGCCTCCTCATTTACAGGCAGATGTGCAAGAGAATAAAATCGTCAGGTGGCATCGCGTTGATTTGTGACTATGGACATGATGGAACTGGAACTGATACATTCAGAGCCTTCAAAAAACACAATCAGGTGGATCCTCTATTGATGCCTGGCAGCGCGGATTTAACTGCAGACGTCGACTTTAGTTTAATAAAAGAGGTAAATTTTTCCGCAAATTTTTTAATTTTTTTTATTAAAAATAAAATTGGGCTTGCCATCGTCACTGGGTTATCTTGCACTGTTTATCCATTTTTTTTGCAGGTCGCTAATGAAGAAGGAGGTATAATAACTCTAGGTCCAACCACACAGAGAAATTTCCTATTAAAGACAGGCCTCCCGTATCGGTTTAAAACACTAGCAAAGAATACGAAAGATAAGCATTTGGAGAATCTAACGGAGTGTTATAAATTTTTAACGGACGAAGACAAGATGGGGGAGAGGTTTAAGTTTTGTGCCCTCTTCCCTGAGACTATTAAGAAAATTCTGAATAAATGTCCTGTGGTCGGTTTTACGTAGAAACTGGAGAAATTTGTGGAAGATGATATTTTCGTTGTATTAAATTTTTAAGTAGAAACTGTGATAATTAAAAATAGATTATGAAATATTTGTCAAAAATAACATATTTATGCAATAAACTCTAAGAAAAACCTAGGAGTGTTTTTAGAATGGTTGAATTAACAACATCTGGCATGTGGCTCGTCGTTTCTTGGTAAGTAGGATTAAGAAAAGTTATTAGGTAGTGAAAAGCCTTCGAAAGATATGTATAGAAAGAAAAACAAGTAAAACTACCTAATCGGGTTATTTAAAAATTCCTCCACACTATAATAGCACTTTGATAATAGCATTCTTTTTATTGTAATTTTAAATTTGTTAATATGGAGACTTTTTATATTTACGGGTATATTACATAATGTAATGCAGTTATATTGTGGAGAATGCTTGAAATTTGTTGTTTTGTGATGGGGTATCATTAATAAATTTCCATTACGTGTATGGTAAATGTGGGGATCCTCTAAAGTGGGAAAATCTCCCCTATTAAGTTTTGTAAAAATTAGGCACATATATATAAATGCAGGGAAGTGTAAATATCTCTTTCTTAATAAATGTGTTTCTGCAGGATTCATTATACTTTAATTTGAAGATTAGCCTAATTAATCTTTTTTGGTGAATAAAAACTCGGTTTAACTGAGATGACCTACCCCATACTATGATATTAAAAGATAGGTGAGCTGAACGCCAAAGCATAATATACACATTTTAGTCCATCTTCATTTAGATTATCTGACAACTGCAGTATTGCAAAGTATGCACTGCTTAGCCTGTTACATACTTGATTTATTTGTAACTCCCAAGACAAATTACAATCTATTTGCGTACCCAGGAATTTTACATTTTCTTTTAAATGATATTCTTTAAGTAAGCACGGTCTTCTAAGATTAAAATTAATGAAAATAGTTTTGTCGGTGTTTAGCATCAATCTATTACTAATACACGAGTTTTTCATTTGGGATACAGCCGTTTTTATTTTTTAGCACAGTTCCTCAGGAGAGTCAGCTGAGACAGATATGAACGTATCATCCGCATGCATGATAGTAAAGCCTTCAGGTATATATTCAGGTAGATCGTTAATACACAACAAGAAAAGCAGTGGTCCTAAAATGGAACCCTGCGGTACTCCAAGGAGAACCTCATTGCAATCTGAATTCACTCCATTATAGTTTACTATCTGTTTTCTTGCTTCCATATAGACCTGAATGACACTTAAGATATTTCCTCTAATACCAAGACCGTACAGTTTATTTATAAGAATTTTAGGATCTACAGAATCAAAAGCTTTTGATAGATCAAATAAAATAGAGACAACATATTTGCCCTTGTCTAGCTCTTTATAAGTAAAATAAAATAGTGAAGTGGAAGCAGTCTCTACGGATCGGCCTGTTATGAAGCCATGTTGACATTCAGACAGTATATTATGGAGGGTAATAAAATCTATTAGACGATTATAAATCACCTTTTCAAATCCTTTAGCTAATGCATTTAATAAAGATATTTGCCTGTAGTTGTCCATATAATTTTTACAACCCTTCTTAAAAATAGGAATTACCTTAGAAATTTTAAATATTTCTGGAAAAATACCTTTATGGATTGCCTCATTTAACTGATACAAGGGATCAACTACGCTTATAATAATATTTTTTAATAGAGGTGCAGATATGCCGTCAAGTCCTGATGACCTTTTATTTTTTAGTTCATTTATTTATTAATCCATTTTTGGTAATATCATAGAAATAAATAATATTTATATTGTATTTTGCATTTGTGCCAGAGGGGAATGCAGTATTTCCAAAAACTTTATTTATGTTGGCACTATATTCTTGTTTTATGACAATTCGGTTCTGTTTAGTTGTTTATTTACAATATTCCATGTTTCTTTGGTTTTATTGTGAGAGTTTTTTATTTTATTAGAGTAATAATTTAGCTTAGCTGATTTAATATTTTAAAGCGATAGTGTGGTATAACACTATGCCCTATACACAACTGGCAAGTTGGTGACATCAGAAGATAATTAACACTAAAGTTAAACTAGAAGCTGATGTATTTGTGAACTGAATTAGGCGCTTTTTCTAGATTCCACTGGCGGACAAAAAAATATATTTTTTGTAACATGTATCTGAATAGCCTTCTGATTATAGAAATGACAAGCAAAAAGGCGTAATGTAACATTTTCTTGTTACATTAATAAAACATTATTGTTAATTTTACTAATCTATTTAATGCTAAATATCACTGATGTATAGACATATATTGGGCTTACATAGATATATCTACAAAGATAGAGAATAATTTTTGAAAAACATACGCTCAGTTAATTTTTTCTTTTTATGGGGAGTTAAATCGTCCCACTTTAATAGTAATCACCCATTATGGCTGGATCCTATCGTTCTTGATAATGAATTTCCATTGACCTGATATCTTGATGAAATCTCTTTCCTTGCTCGTCGCCTACCTCACCAAAATTTTCAGGAAAAAAATTTAAACAAGAATGCAGAAAGTGAATTTTTAAAGACATATGGCAACCAGTGTGTGGTACAAATCTAAAAGTTCGCTTACTAGTTGCTTGTAGTTCACATCCTTGTTCCCTAAAAATCCGTTGACTACGCTTACAAATGAGTTTCAAGTTCTGAGTTCCTGTCTGTTGAGTGTTCCTTTAAAATCTTCACCGTCAAGCAATTTTCTAATTTGAGGACCAATAAAAATGCTTTGTTTAAGTTTGGCGTCATTTAACTGGGGAAAAAGTTTTCTTAAGTATTTAAATCCTTCACCCTCTTTATTCATAGCCTTCACAAAATGTTTCATTAGCCCAAATTTAATGTGAAAAGGTGGCAAAAGAATATTTTTAGGGTCTACAAGGAGCACATATTTAACATTACTAGTTGCTGGTTCAAATTCTTTCCTTTCCGGCCAAATTCCTTTCACGTAATGTTCTTTTACTACACGACTGTCCCACAAATAAAGAAAACGGCAATATTTTGTAAAGCCTCCTTGAAGCCCTACTAAAATTGCTATTACTTTTAAATCCCCACATATTTGCCATTTACATTTGTTGTAATTAATTTTATTTAAAATGGTGCTCATACTGTCATAATCTTCTTTCATTGCTACTGAATGGGCAATTGGCATAGATGATTTTAAATTTCCATTATGTAGTAATACAGATGTGAAACTGTATTCGGAGGAATCTATAAATAAGCGCCACTCAGAAGGGGAATGCTCGATATTAAGTTCCTTCATTAAACCATCAATATCAATACATGCACCAGTGGCGGTTCGTGGGTCAAGAGATAGGGAGGTCAATTAGAAAAGTTTACTGTATTACCTACCTTTTAAAGTGATTTAAATTCCAAGTCGATCCTCCGGTCTTTTTGAGATGCAAAGTGGTCAATTACTTTTTCATTAAAGTCTTTTATCTTCTTTATTAATGCCCTATCTATGGTAAGCATAGCTAAAGAAGATAACCTTTCCTGACCCATGGTATTTCTTATAAATGTCTTTATTCTTTTTAAGGTGGAAAAACAACGTTCACTTTCGACGGTAGACATAGGGAGAGTACACAAGATTTTTAACAGTTTGACACTTTCAGAAAAAGTATTGCACAAATTATTGTTAATAAAAAGCTGCAACAAAGCAACCGCACCTTCACTATTGGAAAAATCTTCTCGGCTATATAATACTTCTAATTCAGTTTTAAGTTTCAAATAATGATTTATGACTGGATACTCCGTTTTAACTAATTTAAACATATCTTGAAGAAAGATTTTTTCATAATCTTTAAATCGATCTGCCTGAAATAACTGAGACACTGCTAAATGATTACTGAAGCCAAACCTGTTTTTGATCTCAGATGTAATTATATCACAAACTTCTAATGAATTTCTCTTTTTTGATTCTTCCGTTTTACATCTCTGGGCAGACTGCATGGATGTCTCCTCCAAATAGTTATTCAAAATTTTATTTCTATGTCTTCAATTTTACTATTAAAGACGGCAATACACTTATTTGCTGTTATGACATCGATATTACATTTTTGTAATTAATTGAACAATATATCATAATGAGGCATAACTAAATGAAAAAAATTTAACCAGTAAAGAAAATGTTCATTTTGTAGTTTTTTAAACCAGTAGCTTGGTTTAGAGTGTTGTTTTCTGATTCATTATCAATGATTTTTTCTAAACAATCTAATAATTCTGTTTGATAGGTATAAACAGTCTCTATGCACTTTGTATTAAAATTCCATCGTGTTGGAGGCGCTTTAGGTAATCTCACCTTAACAACATTATCTAACACGGCTGTTCTTTTTGGCGATTTTCCAAAGAATGAAGAAAAGCTATGTAAATTAGCAAAAAAAAATTTTGTGCTTTTATCCTGACTTGATGCTTTTTGTAAAATTAAATTTAGTTGATGAGCGTAACAATGAATAAAATTTGCTGAAGGATAACTTTTTTTAATTTTGGCTTGTACACCTCCAAAAGCACCACTCATTACTGATGCTCCATTGTAACTTTGTGCTATCAATTTTTCAGGACTTTCATTAATTTTCAGACATTCATATTAGGTTTTGGACGACCACCACCTTTGAATTTCACTCGGTCTTCATAACCCAACTTATATCCATCTTTCAGTTTTAATATATTTTGTACAACACTCATATTTAATAGTAAACACCAAAAACACTGTTTTACTTAATTTCACAAGTAGAGATTTACTAATAAAATGTTCACAAATAATGACATTAAAAACAAGGCGAAGAAAAAGTCTTTTCGACATTGGAGATTTTAGAAAACTACTTTACTGCTATAAATCTAAAACTGAATAAAGACAAAACTCAAGCTATAGCTTTTACATGTAGCACATCCAATGTTGAGAAAACATTTGATAATGGTATTAATATAATCACAACCATGCCAGCAATGACCTTTTTAGGAATTAAAATTGATGCCAGACTTGATTGGAAAGCCCATACTGATGACATCATAAATAATATAGCAAAGTACTGTTATGCCCTAAAAGTGATATCACAAAATATCAGTATCGAGGCAGCCTTTATAGCTTATTATGCCTATGTAGTATCTAGACTTAGATATGGTATTATCTTTTGGGGTGGAACACGTCACATATATAGGATATTTGTGCTATAAAAAAAGATGTCTCAGAAATATAATAAACATTAAACAAACTGACAGTTGCAAGCCAATATTTATAGAAAGAAAGATACTTACCTTAATCAGTCACTATATATATGAGTATGTTGTTTTTGTTGCATGAAATACTTGTCTGTTTACAAATCACGATAGAAGTCACTTATATGATACGAGAATAAAACCGATCTTTTAAATATTAAAACTAGGTATACTTTTATTCAAAAAAATGTACCACATACAATAATTAAAATTTACAATAAAATTCCCCATAACTTAAGAAATGGTACAGTAACAGAACTGCAAACAAATTTAAAGGCTATCCTCGTAGAAAAGGCTTATTACACTTTGGACGAGTTTTTCAATGATGATTTGTAGGATTTTTTTCCCTTCTTTTTTTAAATTTTAATATGTATTTTAATATGTCTTTTTGTATTATTTAGTTTTAAGTTTTAACTTTTTTTACTTATGTTATAATTTTGCTTAGTTTTATTCTGTGACACGTTCCACATCCATTTGGATACATATGAAGAACAAATAAAGACTTATCTATCTATCTATCTATTTACCGACCAACGCGTATCTAGTCAGCATTAAGACTGCTCTACTGAACTTTGTGCGAATCGTGCGTTACCGTTTCCGTAAAATGTGTCAGGGACATTGTCCCCGCCAGTGTTTTCTGTCTCTTTTGCTTTCTGACAATTCGCGCATAAGTCTATTTCACTTTAATTCGTTGTAAATTCGGTCTGTAGCTAGCTTTGAGGACAAGTTGTGGATTGACCCAAGATTTTTAAATTCTATAAATGAATAATGTAATGAATATGAATGTAGAGGGTCGGTGCTCGGGAGGGATACGAAATCCTGCGATCTAGATATTTGAATAGCATTGTACATAGAATGAACTAGAAACTTTAATATATTTCTTAAAAATATTAAAAAATATATTACATTTTTAAATTTCAGAAAATGAGTAGCTCTATTTTTTTATTTGTATGTGGGAGGTCATTGACCAAATGACCCTATAGAAGGATCGCCAGTGAACTTTCCATATTATAAAATGCAAAAAATGTTCTATTTCTTTTTCTAAAAGTCGTAATCTTTGTTTCTTTAGCCAGTAAGTTCCACTCCTTAAGTCAGGAACCAAGAAGTTCTGTTTGTTTTGACAACCCCAAGTCAGGTACCAAAACAATCAAATCATTTTGAGCAATTAAGTGAGGGTCACTAAAACTTTCTGGAACATATAAAAGGGTGGGCACAGTGGTCAGGGCTGTCTGAAGAGTCATTATTATTTCCACTACCTCCCAAAACAATATTTTGCCAATCTAAAGGCGCAGTTACCACTGGTAAGTCTGATACATTGTGTGGAATGGGTCTTAGGGCTGATGACAATATTTGATTTTTTGTTTTTCTATTTTGGAATATCCCTCAGTTCTTGTTACACAAAAATAGCAATCATCGATATGTTTGATGGGTTCTCGCCATACCATTGGAACCGCAAAGGGCATGCATTTTCTTTTTCCTTTCATCCACTGCACTTCTGACATACTACAGCTTACACAACAAACGTGGAAAGCCCATTGCTTGTCTTGATCTCCGACTAAAACTCCAAAATATAGAAAATACGCTTTTTTCACATTTTCACACAATGGCCTTGCTTGTGAATTCACACAAGGAATTTACAAATGTAACAACACTTGCCAGGTGAGGTTTTGCAACTTCGGCGCGTTTGACTGGACATTTTTGTCGTAGAGTTATGTAGACAAACGAAAACACTTTTTAACAGACACAATTGGGCACTTGGAAGGTCAAAATAAGACTGATACTGAACATATCCCACCTTACTTTAACTTGCTCTTCTAAAATTGCCAACCCATCATAAAATTTATTACATTTGAATGTATACCGACCCTATTATATTGTGTTTACACAAAAATTGTATGTTTTAGGGTTGGATATTTTTCCAGTTAATAGGGATATATTAACAATATAAAAACAGTAGTGTGAACTATGTTACAAAAATTGTGTCGGCCACTGTCATTGCTTATTGCTGAAGTAACACTCCGTACGTTTGATAAATGTAATTACTTCATTCCTAAATTTTTAAAATATAAAACGAGTTTCAAGCCACAATAAAAAAAAAAACAATTGGTTTGTGCATAACAATCTTTAATAATATCCTGAATTCATATAAATAATTGTGGTAAAAAGTACTGTAAATCATAGTATTGCACAAACTAAATAAATATTGGAGATGGGTGATCACTGGTCATTTTTGTGGTACCTTTTAGGTCAATTATGAATTTTTGAATACACTTCAAGTTGGTCATCCTTACGTAACAGCTATAAAGAGAGGGAGGTAGCGATAAATTCCAGAGACGACTTTTATGTAGATATAATATATTGTAAACACTTAACGAAACATTCCCAAACAAGATGAAATGATAAAACATAAATCCGTTTTTATAAAAATGGGAACAAAAAAATTAAAGGTTCTTATCAAGTAATACGGTTTGTAGCTATAAAAAACAATTACTTACCGACTGCCGGGGCTGGTTATTGTCAAGTGTACAATAGCAATTCATAAATATAAGCGGATCGAGTGTTTACATCCCATGTTGAAAATGAATACCCTAATGACTTCAAAATCATTTGATTATACTCTAAATACGTAGTATTTATAAAACGTCTATGTGAATAACACATATATCCATAAGCAGTGCGAAATTAAACACAACAGAGGTTATATTTTATTATTATTATTACTAATTATGTTTTTAAAATGTCTTGTTCAATTTTTGCAAAAGTGAGCAGTATAGCAATCTTTGAAAATGCCTAAAAAAAAGATTTGATTATTTTACTTCAATTAATATATTAAATGTTCACCAATTTGGATTTATGAAAGGGATAAGTACAAATGATGCCATGTTTGAACTTCTAAAAAACATGAAAAACTGTCTTGAGAACAATCAAAAAGGTATTGCTGTTTTCCTGGATCGTGCAAAGGCTTTTGACACTGTACCCCACAAACAGCACATTGACACTCTTGAGCATTATGGCATCAGGGGTGTGGTGTTGGAAGTCTTTATAAACTATCTAGCTGATAGGAAACAGATGGTTAAAATAAAAAATGTGTGTAGTGACCCTGTAGAAGTTAAGATTGGTATCCCTCAGGGGACAGTACTTTGTCCAATCCTTTTTATTACCTATATTAATTCACTGTTGAACTTGAACATAAATGGGATCTCTATTTCATATGCAGATGATACAGTTTTATTTTTTTGATGATGAAACATGGGAAAACGTGAAAAATAAGGTGATTAAGGGGATGGAAAGAGTAAAATGTTGGCTTGATCAAAGTAAATTAAATTATTTCTTCAATAAAAAACAGAAAAAACTTTATTTCCTATTTTTATTTTTAGAGGACTTCTAGCCAGGTACATGAACAATTTGTCCTACGTTTCGTCCGAGTTTTCGGACTTTTTCAAGGTTAAAAGCTAAAAATAATGGTTTTACATAAGTCGTAAATTAGATTAGTAACGGAATACATATCTAAAAAAGTGTTTTCTTACCTAATATAAATTTCCTATTTTAATTTCATTTTATGGGCTGGTTTTATTTTGTTTTTCATCATTTTTTATTTGGTAGGTATGTATGTGATGTACGTGTAGTTCGACGAGTTAGGCAGAGAATGATCAATATTTGATGTCGTCGTTGATGTGTTTCTTTTTAAGAGTAGATAATTATAACAGCTGAAATATATTTATGGTCCGAGTGACAGAGTTATTGTAAACATTCTCATGATATTGGATAGCCGTTGAGAAGAGGTTTTGCAGTTAGCACATGTACAGGATGTATAAAAATTTATACTATTGAATAAAATATATGCGATATATGCTACTTATATTTTCTATATCTGTCTGATAATTTAACTGTTTTTTTTGTTGTTTTGTATTTCGGCCATTTCCAAAAACATGCGTTTTTTGGTATTTCTTTCTTTATGCAGTATGGTTGTATCCGGAAAGTTAAAATTGTGTGAATTATTTATGGCGTGTTCAGTTAATGCTGTGCTACATGAATTAGGAGTTGCTATAGAATTGATAATTTATGTTGATTTATACGTTTATTTAACTATTGTTGGGTTTGTCCAATGTAACACCTATCACAATTCTGAGCAATCAATTTTATAAATAACATGGGTTTGATTTAATTTCTCTATTGGATCTTTTAGTTTTGAATATAATTTATTTTTTATGCTATTATCATTTCTGTATGCTAATTGTATGTTATATTTACCTAATTCTTTCTGAACTTTTTCTGATACTTGTGGTATGTATGGTGCCGATATGTATATTTTGTCTTTATTTGGATTGTTTTGATTTTTGTCCTGGTTTGTGTTGTTAAATATGGGTCCAAAGCAGTTAGGTTGTAAATCTATGCCAACTTGATTTTTATTGCTTTTGTTATTTATTATATGTATTCTCTTTTGAATATACTTATTCATAAAAGGTAGCGGGTAAAAGTTATTTAAAAGTATATTCAAAAGTATATTCAAAAGAGAATACATAATTGTTTTGTTTTAAAACTGTAAATAAAATTATCGTTGTTACTTTTAGAAAATATAATGCAAATCGAAGTTTTGCTTCAATTTTAGCACCAAAAATTTTTAATATCTTGCCTCATGAAATAAGATCAACAACTAAATACAATTATTTTGTTAATAAGTGCAAAAGTTTTATACATCAAAACAGTAATTACATTAATAGCTTTTTGTAACAACTATAATATAATTTTGTTTACACCGTTTAAATTTACTTTCATTTTCTTTTCTCGTAACAGTTTGATTTATTCTGATTTACTTTTGACAATAAATATATTCATATATATTGTAGAATAGAATAGAATAAACTTTATTGCTGTAGATCTTACAAAAAAAAAGACATGATTTATGAAACAGCAAAATAGAGACACACACGTAAAATAAACGTAAAACTATTGAGTTAAAGACAGTAAGCAATTTACTACAAACATTATTATTATTATTTTTTTTTTAATCTTTTATGCGTTTAAAAAATCACTGAGAGAATAAAATGCGTTTTCAATTAAATATATCTTCAGATATTTTTTAAACAAATTAATTTGATTTACAGATTTTAGACAGTCCTATTATGTTTATAAAATTAATAATGTAGATAAGTCTTTTTATTATATACTTTTTTTTTAATGCACATATAAGGTGTTTGCTCCCCTAAGTGCATATTATACAGGGTGATTCATAAGGAATAGGTAATATTTTACCTGCCGATTATATAGCGGAACATATTAATTTTTGTTTAATAACTGGTGGTCAAATATTAATACTTACTGAGATACAGGATGTTAAAGTTATAAAAATAATTCAGTAATGTTATTATATTTCAATTATTTTTTTCACACATGTATAAAATAACATAACATTACATCTTCTTACGTATACGTCCTGTAATTTTGCTGACTATCGACGGGGTTTACTCCAATCCCCGTAGTTGAGTCCATGACTTATTTTTTTTGTATGGAGTAAAAACTGATGTTTATTTTCAAAGTTTGTTGATGCGAAATGATGGCTAACAATAAGATCTATAATTGCCCTGTACATGTCAAAACTGTATATACAGGGTGAGTCAGTTTTTTCTAGACAAACTTTAACAGGAGATAGAACACATGTTTTTAAAAAGAAAAGTTCCTATAAACATATGTCGTAGAACGCTTCGTTTCCCAGATACAGGGTGTTGAATATAATTTTTTTTCTCGAATTTTCATTATAACTTATAAACGAATGCTTAGATTTTTTCCATGTTTGGGGGATAATGCCTATTAATTAAGGGGCATAAAACAAGCGATAAGAACGTTCAAAAACTTGCACAGTGGCGGAGTGGAGCGGGTGCTCAACCCCTTTCTTAAACAGAACTTCTACACCAATGACTATTAAAAAAAAAAACTGTTATTTTCATTATCTACACACAGTTTTACAAAAATAATGCCCCTTCTTCTGTTTCGGAATTCCTGTGCGTTTCCGAGTTATTTTGATTTTTTGTGTTTGATGTGGTACTAAATTAAGTAATTTATTTATTATCAATTATTATCAGCTAAATATTTAATTCTTTCAACGAAACCTACCTGAATATGGTTTGTTAAGGACTCTAAAAAGCCGAAATCTCTTATTCTTTATCTCTTTCCAATGTAGTCAAAATAAATATTTCTTATATCAGCCATACTCAAATACAAGACTTTTATAAGTTGAAATCTGTTACATTAATATATTATTGTGCAGTTGCCAAACAGTTTTAAGAAGTTTCTTTAAGTTTTATTAAACTTGTGTATGTACCAATTTCCGTTTCAATTTTCGTTGTTTTTTGCTAAATAATTTCCATTTGAAACTAGCAAATACAACTGTGTATTGCAACAAAATATTATACTCCTTGGAAAACAAGTAAGTATTAAATGTGATATTTTGAAACGACAGTTTGACTTGTTACAAGTTTATCTACAAACACTTTTGCTTCATCTTGAATATTTTCACTTTTATTAATTATTGTTTTTAAGTTTAAAAAGTTATTTCATTTGAGTTGCCAGCTTTTAATTAGTGTAACATGCCGTTTACATTTACAAATAGCGACCAAGCCGACATTCATTTTATTTATGGGTTCGCAAATGGGAATTCAAGGTACGCTGCTAGGGAGTATCGAAGAAGATTTCCAAATAGACGACAACCTCATCATTCCGTTTTTGTGAGTATCCACCGCCGATTTGTTAACCAGGGTTTGAAAAATATACATGGGGGCCGACAGAACAACCGTGGACGAGATAGAATTGGAGAGGGTATATTGCGTGAATTTAATAGGAACCCAACGACAAGTACTCGACGTACTGCTGTTGCTCTTGGTATTTCCCAAAGTAAAATTTGCCGGGTTTTAAAACGGGATCACAGACGCCCCTATCATTTTCTACCTGTTCAAGGTTTATGTCCAGGTGACGCCGAACGAAGACTTAATTATTGTAGGTGGGTTCTTAACTCTATTCAAAATAATAGAGATTTCTTATCCAACATACTGTGGACTGATGAATCCTGTTTTACTCGTCGTGGTACAGTAAATTTTCACAATCTGCATGTATGGGCACATGAAAACCCACATGCCATTCGACCAAGAAGTTTTTAACATGAATTTAGTACAAATGTCTGGATTGGAATTTACGGCAACCACGTGTTTGGACCTTATTTCTTGCCACGTGTAAATTCAGAAAATTTCCTACAATTTTTAGAAGAAGAGCAGGGTAATATGTGGGAAGCCATTCCTTTGAATTTAATAGGACAGTCTTGGATTCAGCTTGATGGGTGACCGGCCCATTATGACAGAATTGTAAGAAATTGGCTAAACAATAACTATCCGGGGAGGTGGATAGGTCGTGGATGTCCAGTGGCGTGGCCTCCCAGATCGCCCGATTTAACGCCACTTGACTTTTTTGTGTGGGGATTCATTAAGGAAAAAGTGTATACCACTCCGGTTAATACACTTGAAGAACTTCACAATCGCATCAGAGATGCTTGCAATGAAATAAGGGTGCATCATTTAGTTAACTTAAGACGTTCTATTGTACGTCGCTGTGAAATGTGTATTGAAAATAACGGTTTACATTTTGAACAAAGTGTCTAATTTTAGTGTTATTGTTATTAATTGTTGTAATTGTTATTTAATAAATCATTATTGCTAACAATTGTTATTAATTCCACAATTGTTCATTAAAATTTTCTCCATAAACATTGACATCAATGTTCATTCAATGTTTTTTTTTTGTAATTTAGTTGCAGTACATTAGTATTTACGCAGCACATAATAAATAAGGATTGTTAAAATTAGTGTACTAAACAGATTTCAACTTATAAAAGTCTTGTATTTGAGTATGGCTTGATATAACAAATATTTATTTTGACTACATTGGAAAGAGATAAAGAATAAGAGATTTCGGCCTTTTAGAATCCTTAACAAACCATATTTAGGTAGGTTTCGTTCAAAGAATTAAATATTTAGCCGATAATTGATAATAAATAAATTACTTAATTTAGTACCACATCAAACACTAAAAATCAAAATAACTCGGAAACGCACAGGAATTTCGAAACAGAAGAAGGAACATTATTTTTGTAAAACTGTATGTAGATAATGAAAATAAAATTTTTTAAATAGTCATTGGTGTAGAAGTTCTGTTTAAGAAAGGGGTTGAGCACCCCCCCACTCCGCCACTGTGCAAGTTTTTGAACATTCATATCGCTTGTTTTATGCCCCTTAATTAATAGGCATTATCCCCCAAACATGGAAAAAATCTAAGCATTCGTTTATAAATTATAATGAAAATTCGAGAAAAAAAAATTATATTCAACACCCTGTATCTCGGAAACGAAGCGTTCTACGACATATGTTTATAGGAACTTTTCTTTTTAAAAACATGTGTTCTATCTCCTGTTAAAGTTTGTCTACAAAAAACTGACTCACCCTGTAGAATAGTTTTGAAGTTAAACGGTTTTTATTGATTTACTCAAAATAAGGTTTTTGGACTTATACTGTTTTTAATTTCACCGATTCAATTGTAATCTTTATATTCGATTAATATTTGTATTGATTATGTAATTTCATAATTTCAAATAAATAAAAATAATAATAAAAATACATATGTGTTAGTGTTACATTCACCAATACTTTCAGCCCTCTTTGTGTTACTGAACTCGCCAAAATAACTACAAGGTAAGATATTGTGTTATATGCATGAACATATTTACGTGGTGACACTACTTAGCGTCAACCCTGGAATTTACGTAATAAAACATATTTTGAAGGAAAGTCACGTCTCCCTAATCTTCAAAACGAAATGACCTCTAGGTATATAATAACATGACAAAAAATTAAATTAAAACTGACAACCGGCCAGGTTTAAAAACATACATGACCCCCATCTCTAACAGATTAAGGTAACCGAAGCAGCGAACAAAATGAATAACAACTTTTTCTTTCCTTTTTTTATTCAGTGCGATCTTCCTGAGTATTATTCTTGGGCAACGTATTAGTCGTCACAACCATCTTGCTAACGGTGAACAACTCTATCGGCACGTCTCTTATATAATCGTCAAAATTATTGTTAGGCGCTTCATTACCTGCCTCCGTAAATGATGAACCTCTGCTTAAAATGTTATTCGGGGCACTGCTATCTGTCATTCTTGAATTGGCTGAAGCTATAAAAGGGTATTTAGTTAGTTTCTGACACTACCAGTTTTCACATATGCCAAAACACTCGGTACTATTTCTCATTTTAGCAAAAATTGTGGAGAAAATTATTGTAATTAGAATGACAAATTACCTTGTGGCAAATGATTATTTTTCCGCAAGGCAGTATGGGTTCAGGCAAAATTGAAGCACGTCAGATGCCATACTTTAGCTAGTAAATTTCATATGTGATGGTTTTGAAGAAAACAAACATACCCTAGCCATATTCATTGACTTAAGTAAGGCATTCGATTGCGTATCACATGAAGTATTGCTAACTAAACTGACTTATGGTTTTAGAGGAACTGCACTAAATTTGATGCGCGCTTATCTTTCAAATAGATACCAGTCCGTTTTATTCAACGACGAGTTAAATTTAAGTTTAGAAATTAAACATGGACTTCCACAGGGAAGTGTCCTTGGGCCATTACTTTTTTTAATTTATATAAATGACCTCTACATCAAACGGTTTCTTTAATGTGATTTTTGCTGATAATACAACATTGGCTCTAAATATAACGAAAAAATGTAAATCTTGATACTATCAGTGAGGAAATTATTGAGATTGCTTCAGACTGGCATAATGCAAACAACTTACGTTTAAACAGGGATAAGACACAATCACTAGAATTCCAACTAAAGTCAAAAACATCTGAAGTAGTAAAATTTTTAGGTCTTACCATCGACACAAATTTAAATTGGCTAAATCATATTATTACCCTGTCTAAAAAATTGTCATCTATTATATATGCAATAAAGAATATTAAGTACAAAGCCAATATGGAAGCTGCTCTAATTAGTTATCACGCTTTATTCCACAGCACCATTGACTTATGGCATAATAAACTGGGGAACTTCTTGTCATTCCCAAAACATTTTCATACTTCAAAAAAGAGCTATTAGAACGTTATCTGGTGTTGCACATCATGATAGTTGTAAACCATGGTTTACAAATTTCAAAATATTAACCCTTCCATCAGTAATTATATATTCCAATTTAGTTCATGTTAGAAATAATCTTGATAAGTTCATCACAAATATGGAATATCATGATCATTTGACTTGGTCGAGATCAAATTTAGTAATACCACCTCACAGATTAACTAATACAAACAAAACATATATTGGTATAGAGTTATTGAATAATTTACCAAGAACTGTGAGAAGGGCGCCATCAATAAAATATAAATCGATTATAAGAAAAACATTTAATTGAAAATGCCTACTATGATATAAATAATTTTTCTTTTTAGTTAACTTTTAAATTATTTTCTTTTTTTAAATCTTTTTTAAATTTGTATGTAAATGTAAAGTTTTAAGCTTTATTTTAAAAATATGTATGTATGTATATAAGTAAAAATGTTATGTAATCTGTCTTTATTATTGTGTACTATTGAGGACGTGCCTAAGCACTGGTGTATTTAAGACTAATAAATGATATTATTATTATTATTATATACTAGATGGGATTTCGCATCATCTGGAGGTGATTTAATAACCCTTTATTCCAGATGATGCCAACTTGACTAACAAAACGTGCATCAATTGGAGTACCGAGTGTTTGGTGTTTGTGAAAACGACTTGTGAAATCGACTTCGGCCTTCCCTGGTGGAAATCTTTTCTGCCAATAGTCTAATTTAGTCTTGCAGTGTTCTGAAAAACAATTCCAGAAGAATGAGTAAGTCTAAAAAATTCTGAAAAAGTATGAAAAGATCTATGTAAAACTTACTAAGCAGTTTAAAGACTGCATTTTTACAAGTTTTTAGACTCTTCTAGAATACTTTTTCAGAATTAATCAGATCTTTCATGAAAATTTAGCTAAAGTAAAAGTAAGACTATTTCAGAGTTAATCAGTAAAATTTAAAACATTTCAGATTTTCGAAAAATTATTTACTGTAGGTTTTATCATATTTATTACTTCTCGTAAGGAATATAAAAACTTGATAGGAGGAGGGTTATTAGTAAAAAAAATATTAATGTTTATATTCTATACATTTTTAAATTTTATTTACAGATTTTTTTTAATAATTAATTATGTATATACGGTTAAAATATATGAACTGTTTTTATTAAATAATTACAAGGCGATAATTATTATTATTATAATATATATAATACAAAGAAATACTTACAAATAAATATATAATACAAAATATTTCAAAAACATTTAGGAAATACTTAATAAAATACATATAATTCAAATTATTTCAAACATTTAAGGAATACACTTAATAAAATGTTATATAATACAAGTGATTTTAAGAAATATTAACGAAATACTTTTAAGATAAATATAATATAAACTATTTCGAGAATATTTAATTAATACTAATAATAAATATATATAGTACAAAATATTTCAAAAACGTTTAAGAAATACACGTAATAAAACACAATATTAATACATAATTTATTCTAAAACCATAAGTCTATCGCGTCTAGCACAGACTACACAGAGGTTCTCTGTGGCGTCTAGTCAGTCATAATCAGGGGTTCTGATTGGTCATCCTAAATCGAATGATGCATTGTTGCGTATGCCATCACGCCACTTTCAATTTCACTTCTACGTTCCACGTATGATGCCAACTTTATCTATGATGACAACAGCTAATGTAGAAGAGGTGCCTTTTGTGTTCGTTTATAAAATAATAGTGTAGTGTTGATTGTTAGGATTATATCGATATAAACAAAAGCACGTATGTCCAATCGAAAATATTGTAAAAAGTACAGATATATCCGGAGCTATGTGAACATTAATAATAATGCATGCCCACTTGTACCAGCAACGGCTTTGGCGGTGCAAGATTTGGAATTTTTGGAAATGAAATGAGTGCTGCTACTAATGATAGAAATCAAGAATGCTCTGTGCATCATGATCCAAACGATCCAACTTTATCTGAAATACTTTGTATTATATATATTATAATAATAATAATTATCGTCTTGTAATTATTTAATAAAAACAGTTCATATATTTTAACCGTATATACATAATTAATTATTAAAAAAAATCTGTAAATAAAATTTAAAAATGTATAGAATATAAACATTAATATTTTTTTTACTAATAACCCTCCTCCTATCAAGTTTTTATATTCCTTATGAGAAGTAATAAATATGATAAAACCTACAGTAAATAATTTTTCGAAAATCTGAAATGTTTTAAATTTTACTGATTAACTCTGAAAAAGTCTTACTTTTACTTTAGCTAAATTTTCATGAAAGATGTGATTAATTCTGAAAAAGTATTCTAGAAGAGTAAAAACTTGTAAAAATGCAGTCTTTAAACTTCTTAGTAAGTTTTACATAGATCTTTTTATACTTTTTTCAGAATGTTTCAGAATTTTTTAGACTTACTCATTCTTCTGGAATTGTTTTTCAGAACACTGCAAGACTAAATTAGACTATTGGCAGAAAAGATTTCCACCAGGGTTAGTGTATTCTCAGAAATATTCAAATTATTGTAAAGCAATTTATGTACTTGTGGAACTTCTGTTGTGGACCCTCTCAAAATTTGGCAGCTCCAGGGCAGGTAGGTTCTTGGCTAAGGACCAACTCAACACGTTGTCAAGTGCAATATCCCTGGTGTTATTTTGCTGTGCCTCATTGACATGGTCATTCGAAACGTTGTTTCTACTGAAAGCCCTTTGATTGTACATACCTTTAATAATATCACTAATTAAAAACGTTAGCCTGTAAATTTTTTCCTAAAATTACTGTGTTAAGCAGTGGCGGCTGCTCCATAAAGGCTCATCAGGGGATCGAGCCTCCCAAGTTACTACTAGGAAAATGTAACAGTAATTAAATGCATGATATTTTTTTTTCAGTTTTTTTATATTTGATATCTTTTTTAACATAGTTATTACCCGTTTGGGATGGCTGTGTACAATAAAGTTGCATAATGTAATGACCGTCAACTTATAACTTTAATCAAAGAGTATGGGGCAGGCTCAGCTCATATGAGCCATTCCTTGCATAAGGAAATATATGAATAAACGAACCGAGCGCGGAAATTTCCGATCGCGGAGAACGGTTTTTACAACGCGACAGAAGGCTCAAGTCATCAGAGCCGCAGTGCGCTTTTAATGTATGTGTAGTGTGGTAGTGCTTATATCGTTTCGCTCGCGAAATTTATTTGTGGTTTTGGAATTGAATAAACAATATTCTGAAAGTGAATTTTAAAACTCTGCCGTTAACAGAAAATGTAAAAATCAAGAAACTCGGACGACCAACACCAGAATTGACTGTTAACCAACCAGACAAGGTAGGGACGCGTACTTTCACGAGGCATTTTCCTAAGGAAATTTACAAAAAATGTCAGTGGATTTGTGGATGTGATAAGGTAAATGCTCTGTTTTGTTTTCCATGTGTTCTATTTTATTCCGATTCTGTCGGAATGGACAAGACATGGTCAGTAACAGGATTTAAAAATCTAAAACATTTAAATTAGAAAAAGCACGAAATTTTTGCAAATCATATATAAAAGTGCAGTACGGATTTGGCTTTGTTAGGCTCGGTAAATACTGCAGTTTAGTTAGATTTAGTTTATAGACAAAATATTATGAAACACAATGAGCAGGTGACTAAAAATAGGTGTATTTTAAAGAAAATATTTCATAAAATCTTTCCATATTATCTAATCAATTTCAAGCCAGAAATACAGACAGTATTGAACTTAAAAAAAAAGTTGAAGAGTATGAAAAAATTATATCATTTATTAGAAATTCAACTGATGGCATAGAAACAAAAATTACAAATATTGAGAATGAGAATGAACGGAGAAAAATTAATCCTGAAAATAGAAATTCTGTAATTGCTAAGGAAGTGTGTGATACAATAATTTTTCAGATGAAAGAAAGATTGTCATACAGGGGTCATTTAGAAGCAGCCTTTAGTGAATGTAGACAATTTTCTTAATCAAAGAAATTTCTGACGTCGACTTTCAAATCAGTTGTTAAATCTTATCCAATGTTACAACAAGACAAATTAAGGACCGAATTGGAAGTCATTTATTCAAGAATGGATTTTAAACATATTATAGGTAGCCTAAACATGCTTTTTTGGCTGTCTGAAAATGGTTTAAATGAAACGTTCAGCAAAACGGTCAAATTACTAAAAATTATTGTGACAACTCCGATGTCTATTGCTGAATAAGAAAGATGTTTTTCAACTCTTAAAAGAATAGACATTTTTATGAAACACTATGAATGAAGAACGCCTTAATTCCCTAGCAATGATAATATAAGCAATTTTGACAAAAAACTCATAGAACATTTTATTGCCCAGAAAGACAGAAGCCTTGATTATGTGTATAAGCAATACATTTTTACTCGCATTTTTAAGTGATTATTATATTGTGAACTTTTTTTGTACATATTTACATAAAACTTTCTCTTTTGTTATCAAAAATCATAGTTCTACTTGGATGATAGTACCGAGGGACTGAAGGTGAGTCTTTGTTATGTTGTTCATATTTTTTAAGAAACTAGAGCCCCCAAATAAAATTTTCACGAGCCGCCACTGGTGTTAAGAGTAATTTATATTCGCTATGTTGTGAAGTAGTGAATCAGGAAAACAAAATGGTCATCTCTATTTCTATATTTATCTATTATACAGGGTGATTCAGAAATAAACAAAAAAACAGGCTGGTATGGTTATCCTTTAAGATTTCTTTTCGAATTTCCGAATCACCCTGTATTCAGCGTGTCACACCAGGAACTGCATCGATCGATATAGATAGGAAAGTACGTACCAGAAAATTTTGAAAATTTAGGGCGCTACTAACGGCAGTGTGGCCAATCCAACTAAAATAATTACAAGCATCCGGTTATACCGGAAATCGATACCAACTTGCTTATTATAAATGGAACACCCTATATAATTTAGGGTTTTCGAAAATAGCATAAAATTCTGAGTCAAAGACATGTAGGATACCCTATGCCTAAACCTAGCCCAAGCAACATTTTACCAACTACCGACTACTTCTTCACTAATTCCGACGTCAGAATTATTACAAATAGTAGTTGAGTAATAACTTAAATTTTGTAGTTGTAATACGACGTCGAACCAAATATTGCGCCGACCTCGCAAATCTACTCCTTAAGTCTGGACGATTTACCAACGTTGATTTGCCGTTGGAAAACGACTTAATAAGGTTTGATATGTTTTCAAGTCATTATCCAACGTTGATGAGACGTTGACAACTGACTAAAATAGGTATGGTTATATTTTAAATAACCTACCAACGTTGGGTAGACGTTGGTGACTAACTGAATAGGTCAAGTTTGTTATGGAACACTTGCCAACGTTGGTTAGACGTTGGTTAGTGGCTTAATAGGTTTGGTCCTTTTTAGTTATTAATCAACGTTGGTTAGACGTTAATGACTAACTTAAGTAGCTCCGATTAATTTTTCGGTAATACACCTACTTCTGTATAACGTTGGTAACCGACTTGATAGGTAGCTACATTCATCTCAAGTAACATTTTACCGACTACCGACTACTTTTTTTACTAATTATAAGGTGAGAATTATTACAAATATTAGTCAAGTAGCGTCTTAAATTTTATAGTTATGATACAACGTCGGAGCAACGTAGCTTGAACTTCGCAAATCTACTATTTACATCTAGCACATTTACCAACATTGGTTTGATGTGAGAAATGAGAAATCTACTTAATACGTTGAGTGTGTTCTTAGATTATTATCCAACGTTGATTAGACGTTGGTAACTGATTAATTAGATTTAGGTAATTTTTGGGTAACATTCTAACGTTGGTTAGACGTTGCTGACTGACGTAGTCATCTAGCAACGTCGGTTGGACGTTGGTGTTAGGCTTTCGGTCCTTGGTCTAACATAACCTTAAAATCAATGTCGATAATTCAGGTATTGATAGATATTTAGTAAAGATTTATACACCAACTGCAAGAAACGGTCGATATTATCGTGATTGTTTGGAGTGAACGTTAGTGTTAGTGCAGATTTCTGCACCAAAGCCTACTAAAAGTTGGTGCAGGTAAAATTATTTAACCGTGAAGTCGCTATTAGTAAAAACAGTTGCACTTATTCCGCCTTCGCCATATTTTCTGGTTCCACAGAAGGAAATAATAGGCGGCCATGTTGATTATGTGTACAATTATTTTAAATACACAAAATTTGCCTCTTTTTTCAAATAAAGTGAGCAAAAAAAGTTTTTTATTTACTCGTAAAATTAATTAAACAATATTTCGATTGCGCTTTCTTTGGAAACGGAAAATATTTTTTGAAAGTAAAAAAATAAAAATAGTACTTTCGTTCTTAAAATAAACATTATTCTTATAGGTTCACTATATTTTTCGACCTACTTTATATATATGTATCAATAAAATTTCTTTCGTTTCAGTTTTTACCCCACCAGATTTATTAAAATTTTATTCGAAGTATTTTGTATATAATACGTACTCAATGATAAACACGCCTTATCCATTTTATATAAATAGATACGTACGACAAATAGAATAATATACAAAATTGCTTAGTTTCACTACCTACACCCGATTTTTGTAGGTCAGATTAAGGGCAAATTTTAAATAAGGTTGGTAATAGGCTGACAACCAACTTAAGCCGACGTAAAATTTGGTGAACATTTGGTCGGTAATCACAACGACTAAAGTCGGTCCTCTACGTCGAATCGACCCATATTTTATTGACCAGATTAGTACAAATATGGGTCATCCCGACGTTTTGTGTACGTCGCACACCGACTTTTAGTTGCGAACAGCAACGTCGGTTCGTCGTCAGAATGTTGCTTGGGGAGCCGTTTCAGAGATATTTGACATTTTAAAAAAATTTTACAGGTGTATTGGTTTACAATAACCTTTATAACTTTCTTCGTGTAAATGATACTCATTTGCTTTTTGGTACACAGAAAGACCATAAGGTGAGCTACGCTCTACAGTTTAAAGAAATTCAATAATAGTATACCAAGTGTTCCATTTTTGACGTTGCATTTTGTAAATTTCAAACCGCGAAAACTTGCTTAAATCAAATGGAACACCCTGTATTTTTTTACATCAAGTTATGTATAATTCCTTTTTTCTGATTGGGGGGGGGGTTAAGTTACAACTTTTTGAAATATTTGCGATTTTCTTAGAAATTCGAGAATTTTTTGTTAACATTTAACATGATTAGAAACAATCAGTAATGTCAGTTATTCTCATATGTCAAAAAATTCCACGCGTTTAAATTACATCCACGAAGACTTTTCGAATTTGTTTATTATTTATGGAGAAAGTGATCTCTTTTAATTGAATCCTGTGATAAGTTTTGAAATGCATTTCTTACTCTCTGCATACAATCGTCAATAGTTGTTAATGAGCTCTCATAAATTTTATTTTTAATAGTTCCCCAAATAAAATAATCTAAAATTAATGAATCGGGCGAACGAGGAGGCCATAGGAAAGGACCATTATTGGCGATCCATTGATTGTAAAAGTTTCTTGTAAAAAATTATTTATCAAATACGCATTTTGTGGTGAAGCACCGTCGTGTTGATAAAAAATGTTTCTATGTTCGGCGAGTGGCAAATTTTCTAAATAGTTATTATTCAAAATTTGTAAAATATTTAGATATTTTTCACCTAGAAAAAAATCAAAAACAAAAATTTTAACTATGCATATTAGCAGAAGAAGAAATCTTTATAATTTATTGAAATGTACCGTACCTATAGGTCATTTCATCTATTTCAAATTTTACCTAGTTATTACCAAAATGAATTACTTAATTATTTCTAAATTAAGATCATTAAACGTTAATTATTATTTCATTACAAAGAACCAGAATATAAATCGTATTATATTAGAAATCTCAGGGTTAAATAACATTTCATTTTAGGAGCAAAAGTGAACGTTTAAACGCGCAATTTTAGTCAGTTATCAATATGTTAATGTAAACATAGAAATTCCAGTGCACTACGCATACGTGACTGCAGTTCGGTGTGTGGGAAACAGTTAGAAACGCAGCAACATTTCAAGGGAAAATCGACTTTAAAGGTCGTGACGTCAGGGGATACAATTTACATAAAACACGGGTCCCGGCAGAACTCGAGGTGATTGCTTGCCGATCATCCAGCTCGGGTTTAATTCCGAGGTAGCCTTTACGGTTTTATCAGCGCAAGATTAATTTCTCTGAGTTAGCTGGAGGATTTATCCTTACAGTTTACAACGAGGGAAGACACGGTGCATTTATTTTTCAAAGTCCATGAAGTGCAACTATTCCGATATGCACAACCCGGGGCGACGAACTGAGGAAATAGGGGGAGATAATGTGGACGAATCACTATGTAAAGGTTAGGCTATCTAACAGGGTTTCAGTATATTAGTTTATTCCAAATTCTCAATGATTAAAGTAATCTTTCATAAGTTTAAATATCGTAAAATAATATGTTTAGTTGAATCTCTGAAAATTAGAGTTTTATAAGATTAAATACGACTTTATGTTTTGGTTCTCTGGCAAAGGTAAATAAACTACGTACTGTGGTACCAAGAAAACATTTTAGTAGATAGGAAAGTTAATAGGGTAACTTTTCAGTTTTAATTATTTTATTCATTTTAACTTAACTCGCTGTGGTTGTGGGATTCCAATTCACTGGGTCGGGTTTGCTAAATAAAATATGTGCAAGCGGTTATTCGGTCAATAACCTGTACTTTAAAATAGGTCAGCGGTCTATTATCGACACCATATTTTGAGTCCGTCCCCGACCACCCTTCGGCGTTGTTTGTTGTGGTCATTTTGTGTCAATGCACACTAGGACCGGTGCAGGCCGCACCGCGGGGAGGCCGGCTGTTCTAATTTACAGGGATCTCGGCCATCAGTTCATAACTTCGCTGTACTTGATATTACGTATAACCAATTGATTAAGGTATTACTCTAGATTTGTTACGGTTGCCTGTTTCTTGACTGTTTAACTGCGCCAATTGGTAGAGAGCACTTCGCCATATTTGTGTGATGTTCTTCTAGTCAAAACTTCGAAACAGTTGGGTTACATGTGTGATTCTAAGAAACCTCGAGGTGGCCATGTTCGCGAGTCATGTGAGGGAATTTTCCCGTACAGCAGATATGAATTTACGCTGACTTCAGACTCCGACAGTCAAATTTAGACGGACATTCCTGTCACTTAACATTGTTTGTTCTGCACATGTTTTATATTGGCAAGTCCGGCACAGGTATTGATGTAATTACATCACAGCATTGCTGTGTCTCTTCAGGACCTAAACAAGTTTTCAGGCAATCGACTATAAAACGGTGGTTATTTTCCACTAACTTTGTATTTTCATTATCAGGCGATTGCCACGACAATTGTTATTATATAATGCAACATATCAGAGAATTTCTCGCAACAATAAATGTATAAAACATATATTTGTTTTCTTCTTACATATTTTCAAAACGTTACCTAACATATACAGGATGAGATTAGCCTCACTCGATTTAACTCAGTGCTCTAAAATAAACAGCAAAACCATAAAATCAAAAGTGAAAACGGTTTTCTCAACAAGGCAATAGTGGCTTGGTCTCACAAACAATAGTGCATAAAAGATTCCTCCTAAGATGGAATAATTACTAGGAAACTATGAGAGTTTTCTAAAGGTATAAGTATCAAGTGTTAAATTTAATTCACAAAGTAACCAATAGCTAGAATTATCAAACTTTATATAAAAGAACCTGGGTAAACCATAAACGGGGTAGAACATAAATTGGGGAAATAATAATTCGAGGTTACTACACACACAACGTAATTTGGGTCCTAATTTATAGAAAACTATACGATCACGTAAATAGCCAAAAGTATTGTTTGTCTTTCCCTAAAAAAGAAGGATAAATAATACAAAGGGGGGGGTTGGGGGTGATTCATTACTGTTTAAATTTTCCTGATAACACTCTATTGTTCCTTATGACACAGTAAATATTAAACTGCCAACTTTCTTGAATAATGCGAATTGTGTCTATTAAAAAGTCCATTTTTTGGTAAATTTTGCTTCATCTGACCATATAAGAATTGTCACCGACAGATCTTATTATAATAAATTCACAAAAATTTTCTCTGTTTCTTTTAATCGTTGAACCATTTGGAACGAAAACGGGTGAAATTTATGTTTAATTAAGATTCTGTGAACTGAATCCTTGCATAGTCCCGATTCCAGAGCAGCTTGTCTTAATGACATCATTGGAAATGCACGAAAATATCCCAGAATTGCTATTTCTACGTTTTCGTCATCAACAATAGGCTTCCGCTTTTGAATTCTTGCCTTGACAGAGCCATAGTTTTTAAAATTATCCAGTATGCGTTTTACAGTGTTTGGTGATGGTTTCCGTTTTTGTGGATATCGAGTCGCAAATGTACTACAAGTTCTTGATATTACTTTATCACATTGTCCATAAATAATAAACAAATTCAAAAAGTCTTCGTGGGTGTAATTTAAACGCGGTGGCATTATTTGACATAAGAGAATGACTGACATTACTGATTGTTTCTAATCATGGCTAATTTGATAAAAATTTGACTAAAAATACTTGAATTTCTAAGAAAATCGCAAATATTTCAAAAAAGTTGTAACTTAACCCCCACAATGCTTATGTCAGAAAAAAAGGAATTTAATTATACATAACTTGATGTAAAAAAAATACAGGGTGTTCGATTTGACTTAAGCATGTTTTCGCGGTTTGAGTTTATAAAATGTACCGTCAAAAATGGAACACTTGGTATACTATTATTGAATTTCTTTAAACTGTAGAGCGTAGCTCATCTTATGTTCTTTCTGTATACCAAAAAGCAAATGGGTATCTTTTACACGAAGAAAGTTATATAGGTTATTGTAAACCATTACACCCATCAACATTTTTTTAAATGTCAAATATCTCTGAAACGGCTAGGTTTAGGCATAGGGTATCCTACATGTTTTTGACTCAGAATTTTATGCTCTTTTTCGAAACCCTAAAATATATAGGGTATTCCATTTAAAATAAGCAAGTTGGTATCGACTTCAGGTATAACCGAAAGTGCCAGATACTTGTAATTATTTTAGTTGGATTGACCACACTGCCATTAGTGATACCCTAAATTTTCAAAATTTTCTGGAACGTATATTTCCCTGTATCGATCGATGCAGTTCCCGGTGAGACACCCTATATAGCGTATGTGAATAATATTAAACGATTACAGGTGTATGGTCAAAAACTACAACATTTTTCAACAGTTGAGATTGCTGACAAATTTTCCTTACCTTCAAATATTTCCTCAGTCCTCCTCGTCAATGGGATAATCACAGTTTGCTCCCTAATAGTAGTAGAAGGTTCGTAAACGTGATGACTGAAGTGCTCTATGGTACTTGTACCAGCATTTCCCGTCAATTCCATGATGCCAATTTGGGTGGTTCTTACGTGGTATGGGAAATTTTTATTTGCAACAGATGGCATCGTGAGGATCTACAGAGGAAGAGGATAGTTTTTAACATTACTTTCTTCAGTAAATAACATTATTTTTTCCAAAAAATAGCACCGAATTGAAGAATTCACTTTAAAATTGAAAATGACATGTTACTGGCTTTAACAAACCGCATTTGTAAAGAACTTGAAGTTTTTCCAAAGAAAACCTATGGAATGGACTGCTGATTCCGCACAAACAAATATATACAGTTTGAAGGACATATAACATGTAACGGTCCATTTTTAGGTATAATTAACTTGCGTTTTATTTAATGCTAATTGCATAATTTGGTTTGAGGTCAACCTTAGAAATTCTAGAACCGATTTAACTAAATTGTAAATCTTTAAAAATCTAAGCGACCACTGGACCTTTAGTGCACCAGCGCGAACACTGCGGTGTGTGGAGACAAAGGGGGAACGCTTTTACTACGACGGTTAGGTTTCGCGGAGGACTCTTTCTGTTCTGTGGAGGACTCTCTGCCGAGCCACGGCCGAGAGAGGATGTGTGTCTTTATGGTCTGTTACGTTGTGTTTGAGTACGTTATCTTAGTTTTTGCGTTAGAGACAAGAGCTGGGCTTCGAGTGAGTTAGTGGTGTACATTGCTGGCATTATGTTCAAGATTTTGTCTGGTTGAGCTGTTATGGTTAAGGAGTTACGAAGTATGTAACATAACAAAGCTATGTGAGAAGGTAAGGTTATCTTCCTTCCATTTATTGATAAAATAGGTATCTATTCATTAATAAACCTCCAGCTTCCGTTGTGAGTGCGAGCTGGAAATTTGAAAACCAAATTTGCATCAACAGGCTGATTTGCCTATCTAATGAACTAGAGCTGGGAGAAAGCCCCTAGACTTTGGTTTTATTTTGCTATTGAGCTGTGCGAGACAATTTTAGGAAAAAATAACCGTTCTTTCCCCCTTTCAACGGCACTAGTGCGTGTAACTTTTTTTAGACTATATATAAACGAGAAAGAAAGGCGGGTGGCGCCCTAAAAAAGGAAAAAACAAACTTACTAAGTGAGATTTATAATTTCTGTATTTTAAGACTATGTGAACCTAGTTAATTATTTGCCTACCATGCCCTGAATAAGCCTTTTGTAATTTAAATTATGAATATATGTATTTGTTTTTATTTTGTTTCATTTCCGCAAACTAAGTGAATTAAAATAGCGAGGAAAAACCTCTCGTTATAAACACCAAAAATAGTAGATCGTCTAATTGTAATAGTTACATTAATTGATTGAATAAGAGAATGCCAACATATACAAAAAATATTAGAGATTATAGAAAGATGGACGAATTACAATTTCAATTAGCTTGTTAGATGAAGACTGGGCACCAAACAGCACAGATACCAACGAAATTGTAAAACTTTTAGTTATATCAATAACCAGATATTTTAATAAACATGCACCTGAAAACATAATAACAATTGGTAGTAAATGGGGACATAAAAAGTAGTGCACAGGAGGCACAAAATTTACAATAGAAGAAAGATACAGAAAATATAAGAGCAACAATTATTGATAGGGAAACAGGCTGGGTCAAGTACAAATGTGAAAGAAATAGAGTGTGAGCATTAATAAGGAAAGAAAAAATAAAGTTTTATAGCAAAAAAATAGATGAATCAAAGAACAATTCATCTGAATTGTGGAAAGAACTGAATGACTTAATATATGGAAATAACAAAGCAAGAAAAATTGGTATTACCATGGAACATATACAGAAGAACATCAAATTGCAGAAATATTTAATGACTATTTCATAAGAAGTACAATGACAATTACCAGTTCACTGAATAAAACCTGTGGGCATGAAGCCATCATCGCAAATACCGGGTGACACAGGAGACATGTAACACCTCGTAGCATGTTTATTTAAAAAGATATTATTTTGAAATTTGGTACACTTATATAATGCGTGATTGTCCTTTTTTAAGTACAAAAAATTTTTGTCCACCACTTCCGGTTTCACCGGAAGTGACATCTACTCTGTTATTTTAAATGGCACCCTGTATATTTTTTTACCTATCTGATTCGTCTCTAGATTCTCTTTTCAACCATGTATCGGAACATGGCATTTGTTTTTAAAATGACAGTTAATATCAATTTTAGTTTGTTAAGTCTAGGTGGCCCTGATATGAACCTTGGCAGATATTGATGCGTAGTGTGCCGTGATATCGAAAGACCTCTGGCATGCAACTTTGTGCCTCATATTTTTTTTGGGAATAACCAGTAGCTGAACAGACTAATAAGATCTAACTTATTTAAAAAAAATTTGTCCAATACAATTGCTGTGCCTATCATATTTTGCTTTCTTCATTAAAATTAGTATCGAATATGTTATTGCATAGTAATGAATATTGTACTGCAACAAAAATATTTAGTAAGCAGGCGGTGGAAACAAAATAAAAGTAGGTAAAACGATTTTTTTTAATAAATAAGAAACATCAGTAAAACACATTTGAACAAAATTGATGAAAAACCAGTACACTATGTAATACATTTTTACAACGAATGAATGAAATTAAAATAAAATATTTACTGAAGTACTACATACAAAAAACATTTTTTTACTACAGTTGTTCAAAATGTTGTCCGTTATTATCTCTGCACAATCGTGTTTTTGTGACGGTAGCCCTAAGCACGTTATCTAACTGTAATTCAGTAATCCCATCGATTGCTCTTCTGACTCTCATTTCCATGTCTTCTCTGTTTGTTGGTGGAGTCCTATAAACGTTTTCCTTGAGGTGGCCCCATACAAAAAAATCAAGCGGCGTAAGGTCTGGTGACCTTGCACGCCATCGAACGGGCCCATTTGTTCTCATCCAGTTTTTCTCCAAACCTTTCATTTAAATAATTCACCACAACTCTGCTGTTATGTGGTGGAGCCCCATCCTGTTGAAAAATTATTGGGTTAACATTAGGTGGCAGTTCTTCCAAAAAATCTTGTATCTGGTTTTGCAAAAATCCTAAATATCTTTCTCCATTTAATGGACCATCACAAATTATTGGCCCAATAATTCTTCTGCCAATTACTCCTAACCATATATTAAAACTAAATCGCTCCTGATATGCACTTTCTCTCATATTTCTGGGATTTTCTTGTGCCCAATAACGGGTGTTGTTACGATTGAATAATCTCAAATTAGTGAACCTGGACTCGTCGGAAAATAAAATTTGTTCATGAAAATTATTATCCAAATTGTGTCTGTTCAGAAACCAATTGCAATAGTTCAATCTTCTTTGAAAATCATTTTCGTATAAATGCTAGTGTATTTGGTACTTGTATGATTTAAATTTATGTTTTTTCAAAATGCGTCGAGCTGATTCCCGATTTACACCGGTTTGGTCCTCAATCTGTCTTATCGAAATCGTGGGATCTACCTCGACAATTGCAAGTACATTGATTTCCGAGTCTTCATCGATAATGAAATTATTTTCCGGTACTTCTGGTTCACTTCTGAATTGCCGTTCAACTCTTACAAAATAGTTGTTTGGTGGATGAATTCTTTCGGGAAATCTTTCTTCATATAAGACAGCAGCCTGCCTGCTATTTTTTTTACATTCGCCATAGATTAGTAGCATATCTACTTTTTCATTTCGTGAATACATGGCAAAATAGAGTTAAAAACGTGATAACTTAGGTATAATTTAATGAAAAATACTTAAATTGCTGCCAAGTAAACAATTCTTAATTGTCAAATCAAAATGACGCGTCGTTTTACCTTCTTTTGTATCCACCGCCTGCTTACTAAATATTTTTGTTGCAGTACAATATTCATGACTATGCAATAACATTCGATACTAATTTTAATGAAGAAAGCAAAATATGATAGGCACAGCAATTGTTTTGGACAAAAATAAAAGATAAATAAGTATTTTTTTAACTAGGTGAAGTAAAAAAATGGGATTCCTATCTTGGTTTTTAAGATATCGTGGGTTGTTTAAAGATATTTTTTTTTAAATAAGTTAGATCTTATTAGTCTGTTCAGCTACTGGTTATTTCCAAAAAAATATGAGGCACAAAGTTGCATGCCAGAGGTCTTTCGATATCACGGCACACTACGCATCAATATCTGCCAAGGTTCATATCAGGGCCACCTAGACTTAACAAACTAAAATTGATATTAACTGTCATTTTAAAAACAAATGCCATGTTCCGATACATGGTTGAAAAGAGAATCTAGAGACGAATCAGATAGGTAAAAAAATATACAGAGTGCCATTTAAAACAACAGAGTAGATGTCACTTCCGGTGAAACCGGAAGTGGTGGACAAAAATTTTTTGTACTTAAAAAAAGGACAATCACGCATTATATAAGTGTACCAAATTTCAAAATAATATCTTTTTAAATAAACATGCTACGGGGTGTTACATGTCTCCTGTGTCACCCGGTATGTAATTTGTAATGAGACCAAGTTTGTTAAATTCCGTTAAGTCTAAGCGGAGTAATCGACATTTAAAAAAAAAAATTTTTGGCATTTCCCCACCAACTTATTTTTGAAGATAAAAAAAATTGTAAAACTAATAATATTCGAAATTCTCCCAGGATTACGATGCATATATTTCTAATGCCACTTAATTGGGAAAAATACGGAGAAAACCCTAATTTTCTGTTTGGTCATAGCTGTTACGCCCCCTAGCGGCCATTTTAGAAACTCGAAAATATTTTCCAGCGATTTTTCAGGTCACTTTACTTCAGACAATTTTTTCCCCTAAACTTGTGTGATGATTAGTTTCTGAGACATGGCCGGCGTCCATTCTTAGTTGCCCACCCTGTATATTACAAATATAGTGGCGAAAAGAGTAAATTTATTAGGAAGATTAAATAGTAATATCACACAATGGATGAAATCAACTATATACATGACAATGATAAACCCTCACTTCAACCATTGTTCGACAGTTCTATTTTTACTCAAAAACACGATACTGACATTCTACAAAAGAAGCAAAACCGAGCTCTCAGAACAATATTACACTGTAATAGATATACTAGTATAAAATCAATGTTGGACAAATTAGGGATTCTCAGTGTAAGATAGTCAAAAATTCAGTGGTGTTAATATAAAAAGTACTTCATGGTCTACAACCTCCTCATTTATTGGAACAATGTATGTTTGTATATGAGGTCCATGAACATTTTACCAGAGGACATGATAATTTCTATGTTGCAACAGTTAGAACTAATTATAGCCAAAATGATTTATTCCATAAAGGTTTCGTTATGTACAATAACTTACCAGGACAGGTAAAAAACTGTGACAAACTAGAGACATTTAAGAAGAAATGTTATGATTTTGTGTATAGAATGTTGAAATTTAACTGTTATTGTTTACATATTATTATTACACTGAACTGATTCTGCGGTTGGCTCCTTGTGAAACATTATTAAATATTTTAAATATATGAAAGAAATTTGCTTTTTAATGTTTCAAAAATATTTTATTAGAAACTCTGCACGTGTTTCGGCTTTTTAGGCCTTTGTCAAGAGTACAGGGACATTAAAAACCAACTAAATTTAATGATTGTACTAACCAAAATTATTTTAAATTTAACGGGGAAATTTATAAATTATTGGACGGATTACCAATGGGTTCACCCATATCTCCCTTACTAGCTGAAATTGTTATGTCCGATTTTGAAAATGTACTGTTTAATACAAAAAACGTTTTAGTTGAAAACATATTTTTCTGGACCCGTTATGTAGATGATGTGTTTTGCATTTGGAAAGGTACGGAAAGGCAGTTAAATAAATTCTTAGGTCTTCTAAATTCACTTAATCAGAAAATTCAATTCACATTAGAAATGGAAAATGACGAGGGTTTAAACTTTTTTAGACATTAATATAAAAAATATCAATAATAGATTAGAGTTTGACATTTATCGTAAACCTACTTGCACAGATACAATAATTCATAGTAAATCTAAACAATCGTTGCAACTAAAAATGGCACCATTCCACAGCTACATACATCGTCTATTAACATTTCCACTAAGCAAAGAGAATTTTAAAAAAGAAGTTAACGTAATCAAACAAATTGCGAAAAACAATGGCTATAAAGAAAATCTAATAGATAAACTAATAAAAAACAAACAAAAGAAAACTTTACGTAAAGAGTTTTATGCCGCTTCTTCTCAGGAATGCAATAAGAGATATAAATGTATTAATTATAGGCCTAAGATCAGCAATAGAGTTAGTAATAAACTGAATAAACTAGGATGTAGAACAATTTCAGTAAATAAAAATAATTTAGGTAAAATGTTAATTAATAATAAAGACAAAACTGAAAAACTACAAAAAACAGGAGTATATGAGTTAAAATGTAGTGACTGTGATGCTATATACATTGGACAAACTGGACGAAATGTAAAAAAGCGATTCGATGAACACAGGAAATCTATTGTAAACAATGTATATAGTACGGGCATGTCAACACATTGTATAGAAAACAGTCATTTTATAGATTTAAATAATGTCAAATTACTCCATTCAGAAAAGAAAGGAAAGAAACTTGATCTATTAGAACAATTAGAAATAAGTAAAGCTGTTAAAAATAACAAAAACTTAATGAATGAACAACAAAGTTTTACCGGCCACCATATTTTAAATAAAATAATTTAGATTTAAAAAATAAAGTAATATCAACTTATAAAAATATATTTTATAATAGTTTTATAGTAGGTACCAGATGTGGTTATATAAGCAATGGACACAAATTTTACTGTTCAGTATTCCCTGTACTCTTGACAAAGGCCTAAAAAGCCGAAACACGTGTAGAGTTTCTAATAAAATATTTTTGAAACATTAAAAAGCAAATTTCTTTCATATATTTAAAAAGTTACTTACTTACTTTCTTATTTACTTACATCTGACTCCATTAGATTATTTTTTATGGGCATCATTAAAAAAGCTCAAGTGAATAGACCAGGTAAAAGCTTGATTGCTTTAAAAGGACAAATGCAATACTTACAAGAAACATCAGGTGGCCACCAAATGATATAAACAAAAGGACAGCACAAACAACCGACTCCCTGACCCACTTGTCGATGTACGTATTTGCTGACAGAATAAAGGCTGGTCCTGCTATGAACCAGACGGTCCCAAATATATTAAACGGATAGTAAAAGTTGCCCTAAAACATAAAAAAAATTACCTCATTTTAAAGCCGACTATTTCTCTTACCTTCTCTGGGTAACGTTTCAGTGTGAAAATGGTGGAATAGATAAACATACACCATGCCATGACCCGTAGAATAATCAGGCTGTACCCGGCAGGGGACTCGTACAAGTATAACACCTCCCCCGGGGTCAAACACCTGAAAGATAATTATTCTATTAGCGTCTAGCTGCAGCGTTTACATGATAACCCCAGAATATTACCATAATTATATCTTTCAAAAATTTTTAGTACTATGCTTCGCCACGTAATGTAAATATGTAGGTTGATCTCTATTTTATAAAGATCCATAGTATTTCTGGGGTTAACATGTGAAAAGAGAAACTTGGAATGAAGACTAGGTTTGTAATCTCAAGAAAACTTACCCCTGCTTCATATACAAAAATTGATATGTACGTTACAACGTAAAGGCACATGAAAATTGTCAGTTTGATACTGGCAGGCAAAGGGAGACGTCCTCTGGTTATTGTAAATCCTTTTGCTAGGAGTAAGAGCAGTAGGAGAAAACATGTCTCTGAAGCACCCATCAGTATGCTTCCTGAAATCAGTGTTTTCTTAACATTCAATTTTCCGCCATAAGTCCTCTACTACATTCTACTTTAAAGGCAAATGTTTCAAAAAGTGTTCCATTAAACTGGCCACCACATTCTCCTGATATAATGCCATGTGATTATTTTTTATGTCACTTTAAAATTCATGGTGTATTCCACTCTAATAAATGCAGAATTTGGTGTGCAATTTAACTTTTTGCCGGATTAATCTATATACGTGTATACAGTGGTTATGTCGAACATTTGCTGTAAGATTCCTAGTTGCTTTTAACGGATGAATAAAAAAACTGCTACTTACCGAATCTTTTCACCTTAGTGGCTGGTGTGCCACTCACTGCATATTTCAAATAGCAAATGCTCTCGAAAAGTATCCCGAACAACTGCAGCACTACCGACAACACAAATATCTTATAAGTTGTGTGTAGTAGTTGCCTGGATTTGAGCTCCATGGAACACATCACTATCCCCAACATGAGGAAGGAGTAGGCTATAGAAAAAGCCATTAATACAGGCAGAATATCTGAAAATTAATATTTCTAATGGCTTCATTATTTTTTGCTTGGTGGAACTTACAAAATTCATCCGCTGAAAAGTGTTCATGCCAGTAGTCTCCAGGGGGGCCATTTGTCATCAACAGTCTATACTTTATGTCGATGCCCTTGAAAAAAAAATATCGTCAGCATAAATTTGCAGATAGTACAAATATCAGATTGAACAAATTATTTAAAATAGGGCCATAGAAAATCGAAATTATTTAATTGCCTGTAATTTTTTCTCAATTTTAATAATTTTGAACTAAACAATAGAAGGAATTGGAGAATTTAATTGAATACTATATAGTGGTTCACAGAAAACAATATCACAATCCTTAATTAAAAAAGTTGGTATAAGATCAGGTCCCACAGTGACATAATAGGTTTGAATCACACCAGTCTTTGACTTTATTTATGTCAGAGCATATAGTTTCCTGAAGGATATCTTTGTCTTTGTTATGCCACAGTATGGTGCTGTCGTCAGAGAACAGAGTAAACTTTCCCGCAATATTAACCTTAGTTAAATCATTAATATACAATAAGAAGAGAATTGGGTCAAGAACAGAGCCCTGAGGTACCCCACAATTTATGTTAGGTTGATCCGAATTATTTAGATTTCTAACAATTTAATTACTTTCTGACATAAGAACGAAATGTCAGAATCCTAAATCACGCCTACAAGAAGCTTGATGAGGGCAAATATGCTGTATCCTTATTCTTCGACTTATCAAAGGCATTTGATACGGTGAATAAGGATATACTCTCAGTGAAGCTGGCAAATATTGGCATCAGGGGAAACTTATTAAAATGGATTGAGTAAACTTGTGGTAAAATGTAATAATGCTGAGTTAGAAACATATGACATAAATTTGGGAGTCCCACAAGGCTCAATACTGGGACCATTATTGTTCATGCTATATATAAATGATTTACCAGGTTATATAAGTGACGGTTCTACTATTATGTATGCAGATGATACAACAGTAACTGTCTCTGCTATGACGTTAGACGAACTTCAATGTAAAATACACTCAGTAATTGATGATATGAGAGCGTGGTGTGATCGCAATAAACTTATGCTAAATGACACTAAGACTGTGTTTGTAAACTTTAATATAAGAAGGCCAATAATGTTTGAAAATTTTCTGTTCGCTGATGGCACTAAGTTCTTGGGAACCTATATCGATAATAAGTTAACTTGGGAGTCTCAGATTGATCATGTATATAAACAGTTAAATAAAAGCTATTACGCAATATTACAAATGAAAGATACCCTTAATGAATCTGGTTTGTTAAATGTTTATTATGCACAGACCTTCTCACATATCTCTTTTAATATACTAGCTTGGGTTAAGCATTTTAAAAGAGTATTCATTATCCAAAAACAAATACTACATTTACTATTTAATATGAATTATAGAGACAGTTGTCGAAATATCTTTATTGAAAAAGAAATTTTCACCACTCCTTGTATTTATATATACAAATGTTTATTATTTGTTAAAAACAATCCCCATGTATTCCCTAGTTTAAATGAAACACATCTATATAGTACAAGGCAAGGTGATAAACTGTTAATTCCTATCCATAGGACAACAACTTTCAAAGATTCACCATATTATAACTCTGTTGTGCTGTTTAGTAACTTGTCAAATGATTTAAGGGATCTTCCTCCTCAAAAATTTAAAAAAAGAAATCAAAATATTATTATTAAAAAATGGTTTCTATTCAGTAAATGAGTTCTTTGACAAAAATAACTTGTAAATTATAAAATTCTATTATTTGTTAAAGTCCATTTAACTTATTTATTTTAAATTAAAATGACTATATTTCAATATTAGGTGCATATATCCTTATCTTACTTTATTTATTATTACGTTGCTTAATCTGTATATTGCCTTATATATACTGACATTAATTTTATTTTATGTATTTATTAAGTATTTTAATTTGTATACTGTTTTACTGACATTGTGTCAAATGGACATTGTTATATATTGTTATTGTATACTATTCTTGTTTTTTTCTTTTTACTTTTTTTTTAAATTAGTGACTTGCCAAATGTACATTATTATGTATCTTTATATTGGTGAATAAATATTATTATTATTATTAATGACCAACATTTTCTTGAATCAGTCTTAATATCAGATTCGATGTTATTGATATATTTTCTACAAGCTAATTCTTTGTGGTTTTTACTGTTGATCTTAACCTATCAAAATAATTATAATTTTCCAGGCCCACATCTTTCGTTTAATAACTGAATTAATTCTCGGTGAAACCATGGCGGGTAATACTTGTTTTGTTACGATTTTTCCATGGGATGATGCTGATATCACCTACGTATGTGTATTTAAATCATTTCTTTTTTTGGGTTTGTCTTTTATGGCCCATACCCGATATATTACGTAGTGTAATTGTATGGAATATAGAAGACGACTCACTCTGGTTCCATTGCAGTTGCTGATTGCTATGAACCACCATCTCTCCCTCGAACTCTGAAATCTCCTGGCGTTGTGGCAAAACACGGTTCTACCATTTCTAATGAATCGCTGGTTAAAAGGCTTACTTGTCGGCAAAGATCTCTTTTTTATTGGAGCTTTCTTTGATGTTTCTGTCGTTACATATTCCTACAAAACAGTAGAAAATACATTCGCCATCTTTTTGCCAGAAACGATGAGGTGATTTTCAAAAACGCCAAAATACTGCACACTGTACTCAACGCACGTTTCGTCAACCTAGACGGCATCATCAGGATATGGTTAAAGCAGTTTTTCTGTATGCACTGTTTTGGGTTTTTGTATACATCTCTTCAGTATTAATAATACGACAAGGGTTGCAATCGCTTCAAAATTAGTGCAGTAAATATGTGGAATTATATGTCCTGATCACAAACTAATTGGTAAAAGCATACTGTGAGCGATTGAAATATAAAATAAGTTTATGTAGTGCAAATGTTAACCAAAAATTTTGCCAACACACAATCGATTATATTCTGCATAATCGCATATACAGGGTGTCTCACAATTAAGTACCTTCTTTCAGGGGGTGATAGAACTAAAAAAAAAATAAGTTGACAAAATATGTAACATTATGAAATTAATAAATGATCCAAATTTAATTTTTGCAACTTAAGACATTTCGAATTTTTTAGCAAATAACTATGTTGTACTTATCCTATATTAGGGGTTGTAGCTCGCTTATGAACTGATTTAAGGCAAATATTTCTATACAAAACTCAACTTATTTTTTCCAGTTCTATCACCCTCTAGAAGGAGAGTACTTAATTATGGGACACCCTGTCTATACCCTGGTGGAAATATTTACTGCCAATAGTCTAATTTAGTCTTGCAGTGTTCTGAAAAACAATTCCAGAAGAATGAGTAAGTCTAAAAAATTCTGAAACATTCTGAAAAAGTATAAAAAGATCTATGTAAAACTTACTAAGCAGTTTGAAGACTGCATTTTTACAAGTTTTTAGACTCTTCTAGAATACTTTTTCAGAATTAATCAGATCTTTCATGAAAATTTAGCTAAAGTAAAAGTAAGACTTTTTCAGAGTTAATCAGTAAAATTTAAAACATTTCAGATTTTCGAAAAATTATTTACTGTAGGTTTTATCATATTTATTACTTCTCGTAAGGAATATAAAAACTTGATAGGAGGAGGGTTATTAGTAAAAAAAATATTAATGTTTATATTCTATACATTTTTAAATTTTATTTACAGATTTTTTTTGATAATTAATTATATACGGTTAAAATATACGAACTGTTTTTATTAAATAATTACAAGGCGATAATTATTATTATTATAATATATATAATACAAAGAAATACTTACAAATAAATACATAATACAAAATATTCCAAAAACATTTAGGAAATACTTAATAAAATACATATAATTCAAATTATTTCAAAAACATTTAAGGAATACACTTAATAAAATGTTATTATATAATACAAGTGATTTTAAGAAATATTAACGAAATACTTTTAAGATAAATATAATATAAACTATTTCAAGAATATTTAATTAATACTAATAATAAATATATATACCTAGTACAAAATATTTCAAAAACATTTAAGAAATACACGTAACACAAACTACATTAGTGACACGTAATAAAACATACAATATTAGTACACAATTTATTCTAAAACCATAAGTCTATCGCGTCTAGTCAGTCATAATCAGGGGTTCTGATTGGCCATCCTAAATCGAATGATGCATTGTTGCGCATGCCATCACCCCACTTTCAATTCCACTTCTACGTTCCACGTATGATGCCAACTTTATCTATGATGACAACAGCTAATGTAGAAGAGGTGCCTTTTGTGTTCGTTTATAAAATAATAGTGTAGTGTTGATTGTTAGGATTATATCGATATAAACAAAAGCACGTATGTCCAATCGAAAATATTGTAAAAAGTACAGATATATCCGGAGCTATGTGAACATTAATAATAATGCATGCCCACTTGTACCAGCAACGGCTTTTCGCGGTGCAAGATTTGGAATTTTGGAAATGAAATGAATGCTGCTACTAATGATAGAAATCAAGAATGCTCTGTGCATCATGATCCAAACGATCCAACTTTATCTGAAATACCTTGTATTATATATATTATAATAATAATAATTATCGTCTTGTAATTATTTAATAAAAACAGTTCGTATATTTTAACCGTATATAATTAATTATCAAAAAAAATCTGTAAATAAAATTTAAAAATGTATAGAATATAAACATTAATATTTTTTTTACTAATAACCCTCCTCCTATCAAGTTTTTATATTCCTTACGAGAAGTAATAAATATGATAAAACCTACAGTAAATAATTTTTCGAAAATCTGAAATGTTTTAAATTTTACTGATTAACTCTGAAAAGTCTTACTTTTACTTTAGCTAAATTTTCATGAAAGATCTGATTAATTCTGAAAAAGTATTCTAGAAGAGTCTAAAAACTTGTAAAAATGCAGTCTTTAAACTGCTTAGTAAGTTTTACATAGATCTTTTCATACTTTTTCAGAATGTTTCAGAATTTTTTAGACTTACTCATTCTTCTGGAATTGTTTTTCAGAACACTGCAAGACTAAATTAGACTATTGGCAGAAAATATTTCCACCAGGGTAGGGTAGTCCTGTTCCCCAAGAATGTGTGTAGATATGTAAAAATATAGGAGTTTCTTCTATGAACATAAATTGAAAAATGCATCATAACTTGGATACAGGGTGTTGAAATTTCATTAATAATTTAATATCTAAAGGAAGATACTAGCGTTTTCAAATTTGGCGCATATGTAAAACTGCATTTACATTTTAAGTCAAAAATGGTAACGGAAAGCTAAGACGACTTCCAGATTCTCTGTTTTCGCAACTTTGGCTTGCGCATAACTAATGAACCAAATAAAATTCATAGAAATAATAATCAAAGTTGTATTCTCAAGCTTTTAATAAAAATTTGAGACTGGGCAGAGCAGTTCAGCAACTGCAAAGGCCGAAATCGCAATTACGAACATTACGAGATGACCACATACATACTTATAATCTACAGCCCGTGCAACATTTACGCCCTCGGAATGTTGAATAGGGCTTAAATTTTTGTCAAGGGCTTTTAAATTCGGCAGAAGGAAATCCTGATTTTTTTTGTGTAAAATTCTATGGACAGATGAGTAGTTAACTATCACTATCCTCATATTTGGCCCCATTAAGATCCTCATGAAATTCGACTGCGATCATTTTAAGATAAATTCAGTAACGCTTGTGAATTATCTAGATATATTCATGGCAGCTTTTTGTTATGGTGAAAATCGTATTTGTGATCATATTCAAAATGTAAAAATTAATAATTATTATTCAGATGAAATTCAGGTTAGGTCAGGTGTTCCTCAGGGGGGGCACACCTGGCATCTTTATTATTTAATCTTTTTACTATTATCATTAAATTCTTTTTATATTGTCAAGTACTGTTGCTATATGCCAATGACCTAAACATTTTTAATGAAATTATAGATCCATCTTACTCCATTAATTTACCGATTGACCGATTTCAGATTTCAAAATGTTGACTGAAGATGAAGTTACTTTGTGAAAATCCATTTTGATTTAAAAAATTATAAACACTTTTTATTACTTGTCTAATTTTCACTTTATTTGTTATTTTTACAACTAGTTTCATCCTATTCGGACATTTTCAAGTAAACTAAATTATATACAGATTTTACTTTCATTTAAATATAAACTGGACTGAATAGAAGGATGGGTCACTTTATGGTTGATAATATAATTCAAATTTGTACGGATGTTATGTCTTTAAATGTAGGGGTTTTTTCAAGATGGTAAATTATATTATGGTGTGATTTTTATTAGCAGCAGGTTATCTGATTAAGTTTAATAACAGAGAATTATTTAAATCTATTTGGTCGTTTAATATGTTGTAATTTTTATTCCTATTTAATTTATTAATTTCTAGCACTTCTAATAAATTAAGTTTTTTACTTTTCCCACAAATATGTAATATTTTAGGTTGATGGTCATCAGTTATTGTATGACCAGAATCTGTTAGGTGTTTATAAAAGTTGGAATGTTGTTTTTGTGTGTGAATATGTTCTCTGTATCTTACTCCGAACGATCTATCTGTTTGACCTACATGAGGCGTTACATTCTCGGCAATCTAACCGATATACACCACATTTTTTAGAGATATCAGTTTTTTGTTTTGCATTGAAAAAATATCTGCCTATATTTTTGTTAGAACTAAAAGATGTTTTAATATTAAATTTGGAAAAAGTATTGCTAATTGAATAAGAGAGATGACCTGAATATGGTAATGAAATGTATGTTTGAAGTTTTTTCTCATTAATAGTGGGATAAAGTTCTTTCAAGAGGGACTCAGTTTGTTTTTTGTAGATTAAATTGTTGATTATATTTTGAGGGTACCCGCTATTATGTGCTATAAGTCTTATTGTGTCTAATTCCTCTTTTAAATCTGTTTCAGATAGAGGTAAGCTGAAGGCTCGGTGTGTCATAGATTGATATGCGGCTAATTTATGGGAGAGAGGGTTATAGGAATTAAAGGGTATAGTGGTGTCTGTAAAAGTTGGTTTGCGGTAAATATTATAGGAAAATTATGTTTTATGTCTTTTTATAGTTAAGTCGAGAAAGTTTATTGATTTATTATCGTTCTCTGTTTCTAAGGTAAAAGATATATTATTATGTGTGTTATTGATAAAATCGAGGAATATTTTTAATTGTCTGTCTGTGTCTTTAAAACCTATTAGGATGTCATCAACGTACCTGTACCAAAAGATAATATGTTTTTATCAGATTTGGTGTAAGTGTAAAAATAATGACACTAAATATTTCAAAATGTAAATATATCCAATTTAGTAGAGGGCTATTTCAATCAGTTAACTTATATAGGTCATAAATAATACATAATATGTTGAAAATGTCAAAGTAAGAATAGATTTAGGGACATATTTTGATTCTAAATTGACATTTATCATTCATATACAAATAATTTGCGATAAATCCGTAAAACTTCTTGGATATAAAAAAAGATACTAAAGAATTTAGCAACATAACCGCTATAAAAACATTACCTATATATTTCATTGGTTAGAGCATATTTAGAAAATTGTTCAACTACGTGGCTTCCATATTTTCAAACACATATAGATAGAATTGAAAGTACAAAAAAGATTCTTGAGTTATAATTGCATACAAACTTAATATTCCCTATGAGCAAATTAATTATAATGCAGTCCTAAATGTTTTAAATCTTTAGACTTTGGAGCAACGTAGAACAAACACAGATATTATGTTGACATTTAAAATTGTTAATAGTATTGACAGCCCTTTGAATTATTTTCAATGATAGACTTTTATGTACCTCTCAGGCGATTAAGAGAATTATATACATTTCTTATTCAGAATCACCGAACTTTATATGGTTCTAACTTAGGTACCTATTAACAGAATTATAAGAAATGCTAATAATATGCAAGTAGACTTATGTCTCGCTAACCAGATTGAGAATAATACCTACTTAATACATTGAATTAAATTTTATATTTATGTATTTGTTCTGTTGTTTGATAAAAATTTATATTTTCCATACTACAGCTATGTTATACAACTGAATAATTATAACTATTTATTGTTATATAATTTATGATTAACTGAAATGCTACGTATCATTGGGTTTCCCCGTTAAATAAATAAATTTCAAAAATTTCATCAGGTCCACAGTTGTTATGCCTAAGATTAAATTGGCAATTAATCCATGAGTTCCTCACCAATGACCTGCTTGACTATATCAAGGATTAGCGATATGTGATACGATAGTTGGATAAAATTGGATGATGCTCCAGCACACTTTGAGAGAATTATAAGGGAATGGCTAAATGCAAATTATCCACAGTGTTGGATTGGTCATTTAGGAATAAATGAAATGATTAATAGCAATGGACCAGTAGCCTGGCCACCGAGGTCATCGGATCTCGACCCACTAGACTTTTATGTTTAGAGATTTAAACGAAAGAATTTATGCTGCTTCAGTGTTAACAAAAGAGGAATAAGTTTTAAGGTTTGAGTTAACTTGTAATGATGTGCCAAAAACCAAATCAAAATGTCTGCCGTGGTTAATTCATAATGTAAATACAGCTTACATAGAAAGGCGGTGTGCCAGATTTGAAAAAGATATCTTTTGGCTTCTCTTAGATATTAAATTATAATTTTTCTTTTAATGAAACCAACACCCTGTATCCAAGTTATGATACATTTTTCGAATTATGTTTGTAAAAATAACTTATAATTTTTATCTACTATGCACATTCCTGAAGTTTGTGCCTTAGAAACAGAACCACTCTGTATATTAAAATTACATACAATTATTGTATTTTCCGTTACAGTATCGTACTCTGTGTTTATACTGTCACTTGTAGTCGTCCACACTGTCTCGCTGAACAAATTTTCCTTTGAATAAGGCCCCAGTGTGCTGGTACTTAGTGTGCTCTCAAAATAAGTAGTCGGCGTAGTAAAAGTGCTGGCATATTCGGTGGTAGATGAAAAGTCTTCCGTGCTTAAAGTAGTAGGGTTAATCGTGGAGGAAATATTCTTTCCTGAAAACGAAAATTTTAAAATAGAACTTGGTAAACCGTATGATGGTAACATGTGTAAGAGGCTTAACTAATGAGAGAACCAGATAGCCTGCCAAATCGAGATTAATGGCACTTGTCCATCCTGTTATAAACGAGGTAATAGTAAGATGGCAATTATTTGGATTATTTAATTTTTTGATAATCCTTACAGGCATTATAAAAAGCATGTTTACCTATTTTTGTAGTATTTTTTCTTGGGGATAGAGTTGGCACACTTAAAGTATATCTCGGGCTGGGTGTAGTCCTTTGGAATTGCAGGAAGGAACATCCCGCCAAGTCTCTGTAAGTGTATAAACGTGCAGTCAAGTTAACTATTTGATTTTGTCTTATGTTTAAGGCTGCCTCTCTTTCTTCGCAATTCTGGAAAACATAAACAAATGGTATATTTTTATTTATACCTGAAAAAATAAATATTTTGAAGTGTTCAAACAACTAAAGTCGACCTGCCCCTTAAATTACAAGTTAAATATTACAATTTAATTTTGCTTTTTTTGACGCTTACTAAATCACGTTGGTTATTTTATTTAAAAAAGTACTTTTGTTTTTATATTTTATGCAACCAGGTTAACAGTCACCTTGCACTGAAGGTTGCCTAGCAAATACTGTAATTTGTAATAATTTTCATTTTCATTTATTTATTACCTTGTTTGATTTGTACACTGCGGGCCACTGATTTTCAGTATCGTAATATAACAACAGATTGAGATCTCCTTGATCCTCATTGTATTCTATCTCATATTCAAATTGTCCTTCTTCGGACAAGAAACAAAATCTCGCCAAAAAAGCCCAGTTCTATAAAAAGTACGAATACAGGATGAGCACTTTCAACAGTTAGTAGGTGGGTAGGTACTCACTTCTCTTGTTTTTAACACACCCTCTACATATTTAGAGTCAATATTGCATATAAAAATAATTGGTAATATTATTAAACTTATCAATTTATACATTGTTAAAGCTAATATTTATTTTAAACTATTTCTATTTGTAAAAAGTCTTTTTATATAAAAATACGCGTGTTTAAGTATAAAAAAAGGTAATAAAACTAATCGATGTGGCCATGGTTGTTATAGCAACTTGAGCCAAACAATGATTCAAAAACTATAATAATTAATTATTGTACTTTGAACACCAAGAACACTAACGCTGATGTATGAAAAATAAACAAACAATAGGATATTCACTTTCTGTTCTAGTACTTTAAATAAATATTCGTAAAAATTTGTATACAATATACAAGCTATACGTTTCTAATACAAATATATTTTTGGTATTTTGAATGGTTATACCCAATGACTTCAGAAATTGTGAAGTCATTGGTTATACCATACGTACCATCTATCGAATGAAATTGTAATTATAACATTTGTGAATAAAGGAAATTATTTCGCTTAACCATCTTCGTATCCAGAGGTCACGGTTCATAAACCCGTGCCCAGAGGTGGCGGTTATTTGTCAAATAATAAAAATCTGCCTTACCGACAACGAAAGCAAATTTCATTTTAGGGTGGGGTTTTGTAATCTTTCATTCGTATTTGTTGTGATATTTTTTATAAAATAAGTCAAAAACAAATCTACTGGCGGTTTGAACAAATTACTAACAGTCTTAAACAAAATTGTGATGAAGCAAAGCTTGAAAATGGTCAGTTATCGACTGAGAGTGGCAAATTTGAGGTTAACACAGTGTCTTCATTTGTGACAGATCCAGTCATTGTAAAATTGTTTTTATAAAAAATTTGTAATAAAACCCTCAGCGTATGAAGCTTTAATGTGAAATAAGTGCTTGCTACGTACTTTTAGCGATCCCCAGTGAAAAGCGATGAAAAATGAGTTGCGTTTGACGGTAAAGTGACAAAAAGTGATTTTAGGAAATTAAAAATCGGCAGCCATTTTATTTTCATCGGCAGTAATTTGTAAGTTTTTTTTCGTACCCAGTTATTTTTATTAATTTATTTACTAATTGCATTTCCCGGTGCATAACAAGCATGATTCCCTACCGAGATGTTGTTTTTGATGAAGTTTTGAAAAATTGTCCAAGAGTAATTTATATGTAACTGTCAAGTAGGCGATTTAATAACAAATGAATTTATGTTCAGCAACAAAATACGGCCTGTGCTAATTTTTCTCGTTAAAATCGAATACAGAGTCATGCAGGCTGCCAAAAGTTTGATAACAGCTTTAAATTTGCTCATTATTATTGCATTATGCGTCTGTACCTATCAATTTACATTTTTACTGAGTTTATCACTTGATAAATAATACTTCCTTGAAACTGTCTTATCTCGTTAATATTCGCTTTTTTACAAGTGAACTGTGAAAAACGGTTTATAGTAGTTTATTCAAAATGTTTTATGATTTAAAAATACGTTTTTTAATAAAGTAGATGTAGAATTTTTTGGTTTATCACCCAAATAATTATTAATTTCAAAAAATTTAATAGATCTTTCGTGGTATTGATTTTTTCAGTAGTGGATTGTCATATTTTTAGAGAATTAATAATTAAAATATATACAGAGTGAATCACCTAAGATTAGCTCACTGACATTTTCTAAGAAGAAAGAGAAATTGTTTGAGTGTTAATCATAGAAATAAAGTATGAATACTATAAATCAGGAAAGTTTTTTGTAGATGTGGAGGCTGTTGGTATTTTTTTGTTTTATATGTACTGGTTTCTTCCTCTAAAATTTTAGTTAGGAAAAACATTTGTTATCTATCTGCATATTTTAAAAGCTAGATAAGGGAAGAGAAGTAAACAAATGCCCTTGCTTCTACAGGATTGTGCTTTTGTTTTGCTTTTTTATTTCTATTATAGAGTTTACCACAAATGATAACTAAAAACTAGCAAATGACGTTTATATAAGGTTGATTCGCTCTCTATTGTCCTAACTAAAAATTAATTTTCACACTACATAATCAAACATGTTCTGTGTGTGTGTAAATTAGTTAATGAAAGTTCTTAAATATTTCCTCCAAGGGAAAAATAAAATTCTACTTTGTTCTGTTTAACCCTCAAAACCGTCGCCTTTATAAACATATGGGTGATTGGCTGTAAAGTGGCACATCGCAATGTAAATTTCGGCAATTAAAAAAAAATAGGATAAACAGATAAATTATCCCATTTCACTCATTAGTAAGTCATATTCTATTATTTGTGGCCAAAAAACGTACTCATTTATAAGTTACAGTTAATTTATGAGCTATTTTTGATATTATTTGGGCACGTGAATGACTAAAACTTCACGAGAATGATGAAAAATTACACAAAATATTATACACATCAATTTATTGATTGTAAATTTGTAGAAATATTACAAATATAAAATAAACATACAAAACGAACTTGTTTAAAAAAAAAAGTCTTCTTTAAGATTCATGCCTAAACTAGATAATAATAAAATATTATAAAATATGTGTACATTATACAACGCTGTATAGAACAGTCTTGAAAATTGTTGCAGTCTTATATATTTTATATAAAAGCAATAATTGTAACTGACAAGTAATTTTACAAAATATATTAACATTCAACATATTAAAATTATTATAAAAATAAAAGCTCCTGACTATGAAATATAATCAAAACTATAAACTAAAAAATTAGTGTTTAACATCGGCAGGAAAAGTTCAGACACTTTCAAAAATATCAATGGTTTTATCGAATTTATAAAAAACTCTGTTCCTTTTAGGACTAGAGTTGGTTCAGGTAGTACCACCATAATATTTTCAAATTGTATATCTGAAATATCAGTGTCATCAAGATGGAAAAGTTGGTCTTGTTTATTACAATTATCACAGATTTTTAAACATATTACTCTAACCTCTCCATCGTCATCTAAATCGCTTTGACAGATCGCAGCATATCGATATTGGTTTTTGTTTAGTTTCTTGTATTTTTCCTTAGGAATATTTACCAAAACGTATGTTCCTGTCCTTATTTGAGAAGCAGCAATCTTCTTTTCTAATCCCTTTTTTACTCTGTGACGTCTAACTTTATTTCTTTCCGATGCCCTACTTCCTACAGCTTTTCTTATCTCTAACTTGCGTCTTGATTGTGGTACAAAATTATCATCATCAGAAGGCGGTGGTGTATCTTCTTCTATCTGTCTTCTTTCCATTAAAGTTGCCTTAATTCTATTCCTATAATTCTTTGAATTAATTTTCCATTCCTTTCGCTTCTTGCGTTGTTCTCTAGGAGTCAGTTGACTGATACTTTTATTATACTGCAATCCTTCTCTCTTTTGTCTTAAATACTTTTGCCTGCTTTGTTCTTTCTTCCTTTCCCTTCTCACTGGATCCTCTCTTATTTGTCTCCTACGCTCTTGCTCCCTTTCCCTTTTAATCCTTTTTTTTCTTCTGAGTCATTTTTTTTTATTTGCCATATCAATTATACACACTATAAAGAAATGAGAAACTGTCGATCGAGTTAAGAAAATAAATCATCAGTCATTCTCGTGTTAATAGTGTCATTCTCGTGATCCCATAAGAACACGAGAATGATGACACGAGAATGATATTATAGACGTATTTTTGCATTAAAATATTTAACACCGTTCAATTTACAAAAAATTTTATGTCGATTTAATCTGTTTACTGTGTACAATTGGTCAAATTAAGATTTAATAAAAAATTTATTTTATTGATGTAAATAATGCTTACCACGAAAATGACGCCTGAGAAGGTTACACAAGAACACAAAACGGTTTTAAAACAATAAATAAAGCATCCACCTCCTTTCACGTATAAGGGTCAACTGAACTTGTCCAGTCGGTCTTAACATTTTTCTAAAAAACGAAGACATTTATTTCAGAGCCCATCTAGGATGTATAATGTTGAGGGCACGCGAATGACGCCTGCTTACCGGGACAAACTTCACGACATTAAAAAAACAAGCAAATTCAATTAATATTTTTAATTAATTGGAAAATACTAATGATCATTATGTCTTGTATTATTATATGTGTAATAAATCTGAGTACATTGTAGTTAAAGGTTCTATTTTATAAAAATAATATCTAAACGAGGTCTGAGGACAGGCCACGCGAATGATGATTTCGCTATGAAATACTAAATTAAAAAGTTCTATGTACAAAAAGACATAAACCTATTTAAGGCACGATTAGAAATATATGCTAGGCACCATACTCAATAATATTTAATTGTCTAATTGAATTAATAGCACTGTTATAGTGTAGGACATGCTATGTGCCACTTTTCAGCCAATCACCCATATGCATTAACGGTCTAGTTACAGTGTGATGTGTAGGCAACCGGTGTGTCGTGACAGTAGATTGGATAATTATGTGACGTCACAACTAACAGAGTCCATTGTAACCTAAAATTGATGTTTGTTCATAATAAGTAATAAATTAATGTTCTTCAGTATCATTTATGTATATACATATATATTAGAAAAGATAAAGAAACCGTCCACTGTCCAGCACCGCTTGTTTTGGCTTTTTTAGATGCAATAGGTATATAAGGATCATATTTGAACATAAACAAATATACTGATTTTGTTGTAACTTTATGTAGGTAATGTTGGCCACACTCAATCCAAGTGTAACAATTTTGTGACGTCCATGATTGAATACGGGCTTAAACGTGAGGGAATATGTAAACGTAAACCCACATCTTACATTTTAAAAATTGCAAAACAATTTTCCCCGTAAATAAACGGAAACCATCAGCCATAATGAAATTATGTCAACCTTTGATTTTTCTAGTGAGATGTCAGCATAGCGGCGTTAATAGACGTGATGGCGCCTGTCCCCAGACCAGGTAGCCTGAGAGATCCCGAAATTGCTGACCTCTTTTTTCAAACACGACCCCGAAAAGATCTTCGAGGACCTCCCGGGAAATCGGCCATGGCAGTTTCGGGGCCGTGTACTACGCGAGATGCCTGCTTACCAGGGAAATCGTTGCCATTAAGAAGATGTCGTACTTGGGCAAGCAGAGCCTGGAGAAGTGGCAGGATATATTGAAGGAGATAAGGTTTGTAGTATTAGTGAGAAACATGTAACCTGTTTTAATGCTGATAACGCTTTACAGGTTTTTGAAACAGTTGAAACATCCGAATACCATCGAATATAAGGGATGCTACCTGCGGGACAACACGGCGTGGCTGGTGATGGAGTACTGTCTAGGTTCCGCCTCTGACATCATAGAAGTACATAAACGACCCTTGAAGGAGGATGAAATCGCTGCAATTTGTGACGGGGTGTTACATGGGCTTAGTTATTTACACGAGTACGGCAGGATTCATAGGTAACCGAATAATCCGTTTGTTTCATGATGTAAAAATTGACACAAAAATAGTAAATAGTGCAAAATGTTATATGTACTTCTAAAGATTAAATTTGTACAGAAAGGCAGTAGGTAGTATGGGTGTTTTTTTTGTGTAATTATAATTTGCCTCATATATCTGAAAATAATCCTAATATTCATAAAAAAAAATATTACAGTGTTTCGGATGGGACCCCTGAATTTGACTCGCAAAACTACATCCACAGTTTTTTTCAGTATTTTTTCTAAAATACGATTTAATGTTTTAGAGACGTTAAAGCTGGCAACATTTTACTAACCGAAAATGGCACTGTTAAACTAGCAGATTTTGGAAGCGCCTCGATTAAATGTCCTGCCAATTCGTTCGTTGGGACACCCTACTGGATGGCCCCCGAGGTAATTATTTCCTATTTTCACTACTACTCTGACAATTTGAACATACTTATATATAGAAAATAATATGCAATTTTGCAGCATAATTGCTTATCCCATAGTAGTAGTTCAAATGTACCATACTAAAGTTTTTTTATATATGTGCTTAATACTCTCAGGCAAAAACACAGCCCCTGGTTACGATCACATTAATAGCAACATATTAAGGAAATTGGAACATAAAATATATACAGAAATAATTAATATATACAACTACTGCATAAAAAATCACTATTTTCCAATAAAATGGAAAACAGGTGTAATAATTACAATTCAAAAATCCAATCAAGATCATTCTCGTCCACAAAATTATAGACCTATAACATTGTTACCAGTAATGGGCAAAAATTTGGAAAAAATTATAAAAACGAGACTAAACAGTGAATTAGATGAACAGATCCCCAAGAATAAATTTGGTTTTCGACAAAATTCATCTACAATCCACCCACTTATCATAATGACGTCAAACGTACAAGCTAACAGCATAATCGGAAATAAATCGGCAGCAATTTACATAGACTTAACCAAAGCATTTGACTCTGTTTGGCACAAAGGGTTGCTATTTAAGCTGCATTACGCAAATTGTCCCAACTATATTCTTTGGTTTCTTAAAGATTTCTTAGAGGGTAGGAAAACAAAAATCAAAATAAATACATCATTTTCCAGTCCATATGAAAACGAACAAGGGGTTCCACAGGGTTTTCCATTGTCTCCAATATTATTCAACATCCTCTGTTATGATATACTAAATAACTACCAACAAGCACAGAACTTAGAGTCTTACTTACTTCAGTTTGCAGACGATATAGCCTGGGTAGCACACGGGAAAACCATTGAGCAAACAATAAATACCCTGCAGACTTCAACAAATGAAACGATTCAGTGGTGTAATAAGTGGCGATTAAAAATAAATCCCAACAAGTCACAATTAATGATATTTAATCACAACATCACAGATACCTCTCCAACTCTACAAATATTTAACGATAGATCGACACCAACAGTCACAGTGAAATACCTTGGCATCATATTGGATCAAAAATTAAACTTCAACAGCCATACTAAAGAAATGAAAAAAAGGATGATAACTAGAGCGAAACATTTTAGCTTCCTAACCTATAACAATCAAGGCATCAACATCATAACAGCAAGTAAAATTTACAAAATGATATGTTGACCTATCATAGAATACGGCTTCATCCTTTTTTAACACTTGCAGAAGACCAGCGTTGAATAATATAGAAATTGCAGAAAGAAGTAGTCTACGTAAAATAACAAAACTTCGTCATCCAAATAACCCTCTTCATAACATATCCAATAACTCACTCTACGAAAAAAACTGGTATTCAACCCATATTCAGTCGCTTTAAGGAGCTCACCAAGAAATATACACAGTCTCAAAACCTCCTTACCCTAATACAACACTTTACACTCCAGTTACGAGAAGATGTTACCCGAAGAAGAAGAAATCCAGAAAAAACACTGCTGGAAGTAATTACTGCTGACAACGAACAATAGAACAATGACGTACCTAATTGTTGTGCATATATATGTAATTTTAATTTGTTTTTTTTTTGTACATGTTCAACTCTACAGAAATGTTATATTATCTTAAATTAGTACGTTGTAATAATTAAATCTGTAAGACAGGCTGAAAGACTTCGGTCGCTGGCCTTTTGGTACTTATCCAATAAATACTATTCTCTCTCTCTCTACTCTTAGGTTATATTGGCGATGGACGAGGGTCAGTACGATGGCAAAGTAGATGTTTGGTCCTTGGGTATCACCTGTATAGAATTGGCGGAGCGTAAACCTCCTTACTTCAATATGAATGCGATGTCGGCCCTGTATCATATTGCTCAAAACGAATCGCCCACATTGTCTTCTTCTGAGTGGACGGATGTTTTTAAGCACTTTGTAGAGGCTTGTTTGCAGGTAAATCCATAATGTATATGCACAAATAACGCTGCTAATAGTAGTATATATTAATGTCATGTAAGTAGTTCTAACGCATGGTAGTTGAGGTTGTGAATGTTTCAGAAATCTCCTGTTCAGCGTCCGACATCTTCTAAATTACTCACCCACCAGTTTGTAACGAGGAATCGCTCGCCAAACGTTCTAACAGATCTAATACAACGTACCAAGGCAGCCGTTAGGGACCTTGACAACTTAAATTATAGGAAAATGAAGAAAATACTTATGGTAGAAAACTGCGAAACCGAAAGTACTATAGGTAAGAAGTTTGTTTCTATTCGTAACTGATAGGGCATTTCATTCGGATTATTTGTTTAAAGCTGGAATAATTTTGTTTGATTCAGAGGGTATCGAGCATGTTGAATATTTTAATTCCAAATTTTTAATAAAAAAATGTTCCGCTCTATTATAACTAGATTTTGTACTATTACTTTAAGGTGTTAAAAATGTTCTCAGATCGCTGTTATGTTGGTAGTTTTATGCGTGTATTTTTTAGATGTAGACGACACTCCTGACGAACACACGGGAGGTGATAGTTCTAAGAGTAACTCCGTTACGTCAGAGCATAGTGTCCACTCTGTAGGCGTCTCTGCCAGTAGTCAGTCAAGTAGTACCAATAGTTTGCCCGCAGGTATATATTTTTATATAAAGTGTATATTAACCAAAAGTTACTTATTGATGTAAGGTTTCTTGTCTCAAGGTGGTGAGGACGGCATGGCCCGTAAGCAGAGGCCGTTAACCCATGCTGCGGCGGCGGCTGTTTCGGATCACGGCACGAATAACTTTGCCACCATCCGAACTACGAGTATCGTTACCAAACAACAAAAGGAGCACATGCAGGTATGTTTTTATTTTAATCTTGCGTGTGGCACGATCCAACAACTTCATTGTATTAATTTTTTCATTACTCCTTTTAGCCCACAGTTGTATGGTAGAGTATTATAGATGATAACTTTTTAGCTACAAATTGTACACGATTTGTCAACTATACGGTATCGTGCACGACGAACCAATCGGTGTAAACTCTGGTTCGTTACATGAATCGGAACAATGATATTAATAGGTTTGTTTCAGCAGCAGTCAAACTGTTCTCAACATGTGCAAAACAAAATTGGCGTTCCAGCAGACAATAATCGGGGATTCTGTCTACTAGTTTAATGTTATGGCGAGTCAACTGATTGGTTTCTAATCGATTTTAAATTGTTTGAAGAATTCTCGGTTTCTCGGTGGATTTTAGCCTGGTCATGCTCAGTTTAAATGTTATAAACTATTTGAATTATAGAAGTATTTGTGAATAACCTAACATTCTGTGGTAGCATTCTTCAGTTTGTTTAAAGGTGGAAATGATTCGCTCCATCTTCTAAAACTATTGTTTGGGGACATTAAACACAAGTGAATCAAAATTGTTGCAAAAACAGAGCTATAGGTTATGTTAATTATATGTTTCAATCAAATGTGAACTGCGAAAGTACGAAAAAAGCAGAAAAAAAGCAAGAATTTCTTTCGCAGCAGTATAAATTGCAAATTAATTCCCGACTTGTTAGATGCATATACAAAAAGTTCATCAATCCGTTTGCGATTTTCTGCTGGAGCAAACCTAATAATAAGCAGTGTGCTAAATTATTTGTAGCGTTTAGTGAGGTCTTCCTGTAAAAACTTGGTTGTAAAATTATAACCTTGAAAAAATTAATTGTTTTGGAATCGACAAAGTGAAATGTGTTTTATTATACAGAGTGGGACAATAGTGTGTCGGACTTCGAATTTTGAGTTCTATGATAGCTAGAAATTAAAATACAAGAGAAAGTAGATAAAAAAAGTCTATAACCGGAATTTATTTTCGAGTATAAAGGACGAGCCAAGACGAAATTACAGGATCAAGTGCCTCTTTTTTAAATGGAATGCTATGTATATCAGTATATTTTTTGAAGCCTCTTTCTAGGTTCTGTTCATTCCTACATTATTATTGACTCCCAACCAAAAATTTTTTTGTTGAAATAATGCCATCTGCAGATGCATATTGAAAAAATCATCAGTCACAATTATGGGTTTTAAGAAAAACTTATGTGAATACTAGTTACGAGACATCTAATTAATGTTTTCGAATAATTTTTTACTTCCTAAAAATGTACAGGGTGGCCAAAAATCGAGCACAAGAATGTGAGGTTGAAGATAGTGAGGCAATATGTGTAAACTGTAAATATGCAGTTGAAAAGCTAAAAATCAAACGAGTGGATTTCAGCCACCATACATGGAGTAAGCAATGTCCAGCATATTTAAGAAATTTAGAAATTAAGAAAAGTAAAATGATTTTTTATAGATAATAACTTTAATGGCCATAACATAATCAATAGAGATCCTGTGTCTAAATCTTTTGTTATTAAAAATGATACAGAAAAAAAATAATCTTTATATTGCTCATGTCAATATTAGATTGCTGGTTCTTTCATTTGATGAATTTAAAGACCTGGTTTTAAGTGAAAAGTTCCATATCATTGCTGTTACAGAAACCTGGTTATTGCCAGAATATCCTAGTTCCCTATTAAATATACCGAGTTACGCTATGTATCGAACTGATAGAATAACAAGAGGTGGTGGAGTCATAGTTTATGTATCAAACTTTTTCCAGTGTGAGATGGTAGATGTAACATTTGTTACCGATGAAGATAATGATATAGAACATTTGTGGCTTTATGTTAAAGTTAATTAGTTAAAGATCCTATTAGGTGCATTGTATAAACCTCCCTTAGTGCCGTACAAAGATATATGTTGTTTAGAAAAAATTCTTTTCACAATTTCCATCCAATTTGATTATACTATACTCTTAGGTGATCTAAATATAAATTACTTAGAACAAGCATCTGATCAAATGTACTTGGAACAAATATTGAACAGCTTTAATTTGAATCAAGTAATTTCTGAACCAACAAGGTTATCCAGAACTAGTAGCACTTTGATCGATATAATATGTGTAGACCGCAAATTAGAAGTAACTGAAACAGGTACTACTGATATGTATAATCAAACTGACCACAGATTAGTTCATTGTAAAATTAAAGTTAATATTCCTAAACATGAAGCTAAAACAATATCATATAGAGATTTTCGTAACTTCGACATACACAATTTTGAGGTAGATATAAAAAATATCAATTTTAATAGCATTTTAGAACTTGACTCATGAGATAATAAAGTGATTGCCTTCAATCAACAGCTAACCAATGTATTTAACATACATGCCCCAGTTAAAACTGTCCAACTAAAGCATCCATATAAGCCATATATTACAGATTCGATAAAGGAGATTATCAAACTAAAGAAAAAAGCCCTTATTAGATATAAACGTACACATCATCCAGAACATAAATTATACTATCTTGATCTAAAAAATTATTTATCATTTGCCATAAGAAGTGGAAAGAAAGCTTACATGAATTTTGAAATAAATAAAATTAGTAAAAATTCAAAAATACTCTGGGCTAAATTAAACCAGTGGAATGTTCACTCAAAACCATCCAATGAAATTCCTGCCCACTTGAAAAACGTCAATGATATAAGTAAATGTTTCTCACAGGTAAATCAATTAGCCGCCCCCATTAGTAATACAACCTTGGATTATTATAGACATAATAAGTTTAATGAAAACATATTATTTCGGTTTAGATTCATTACAGAAAATGACATCCAGAATGCTTTTAGGCAGTTAAAATCAAAATGCATGGGAATTGATGAAATCAGTTATGAAATGGTAGAGTTAAGTTTTCCACATATTACTAAATTCCTTCAAAGTATAATTAACGTATCTCTACAAAATGGAGATTTTCCTAACATTTGGAAAATGTCCATAATAAAGCCCATTCCAAAAATATCAAATGCTCTTAACTATAGTGACTTAAGGCCTATAAATATTCTGCCCATCTTATCGAAAGTTACAGAAAAAATTGTTTTTACCATGATGTCCGAATTCATCTCTGATGAAAATTTGTTGCCCACTATTCAATCAGGATTTAGATCTAATTATAGTACAGCTACAGCATTAAGTAAAGTCACGCCCGATATTGTGAGTGGTCTGGACAGATCGGAGGCAGCTTGCTTGGTCTTGCTAGACTATAGCAAGGCATTTGATCTGTTAGACCATGAACTTATCATTGCTAAACTGAGCTATTACGGGTTCTCAGAGACAGTTTGCATGTGGTTTACAAGCTATTTGACTGATAGAACTCAAATTGTTGAAGTAGAGGGATTTAGATCAAATCCTGTTGTTATTAGACCAGGAGTCCCACAGGGTAGCATACTGGGTCCTACATTATTTAGCTTGTACACTGCAAGCTTACCTGATGTTATAAATCACTGTGCTATACATCTTTATGCAGATGATACGCAGCTTATAAAAACATTTGAACCAACAGAAGCTAGTTATGCTCTAGAGGAAGTTAATGCAGATTTAGGCAGAATATTTAATTGGTCAGAGGAACATGGGCTACGCTTAAATGCTTCAAAGAGCTGCTTTTTAATAATAGGTACTAAGGTCTTAATAAATAAAGTTAATTTATATAATTTTACCACCTTGCACATAAATGGAATAGAAATACCTCGTAAGGATTCAGCTAGAAATCTAGGAGTCGTATTTGATGCAAACTTAAATTATGAGGAACATGTTACCAATAAAATAAGGGTCATTTATATGAAACTTAAATCACTGTATAAATTTAAATTTATTTTCTCTGACAAAATCAAGTACAAGCTAGTGGAATCGCTTCTTTATCCACATATCGACTACTGCATAACAGTCTGTTACAGTTATTTAACTGCAGAATTTAAAAATAAAATACAACTAGCTCAGAATTCATGTGTTCGTTTTGCATATGGTATTAGTAAATTTGACCATATAATACCTACTTATAATGTAAATTCCATCCTAAAAATCGAGTTCAGGTGGCTACTACTTTTTGGTGTGTTTCTATTCAAAATTTATGCAAGCAAAAAACCTGAATATTTGTATGACTATGTAATACCCAGACAAGAACTGCACAATTTAAATCTGCGAAATATAGTAAGATTCGCCATACCTAGGCACAATAGCAAGAAATTTGAGTGTTGCTTTGCATATTTAGTTGTTAATTTGTTCAATAAAAGTGAATTTTATAATATGATGCAAAATAGATCAATAAGTAGTTTCAGAAGGACTTACGTAGAAAATATACTAAATACGCAAAAAAAGCATGCAGCATTAGTTGTATATTGTATGTATATTTTTCTGTTTTTTTTTCTTCACTTCATTTTTGTTTGTTATGTGTTACAGAGTGATGTAAACGTTAGTACTAAGTAGTTTTTTGTAACGGAGTATGTGGTGGCATGGAAGAACGTATATACGAATGTCGCCTTTTTGTGTTTGTATAATGTTTTTGTACATATATATAATTCACAATAAATATTTTTCTATTCTATTCTATTCTATTCTATTTTTCAATTAAGGTCTTTTTTAAATTGAATTTTCTCAATTTAATCAAAAGGAATACCTTGTATATTTTTCAACGATGCGCATAGAGACGTGTGTCAGTCAAAATGGGCAACATGTGGAGCACTTATTAAAAAATAGGTTTCTTCGAATAATTCATTAGAAGTTTATTCTTGAATTTTGTATTTATTGCTCAATAAAACGAAAATGGTTGCAATTAGCCATAGAAAAGTACTTACAAAATATGTGCGTTTTTCATTTCTACATCACTTCATTGAAAAATATACAGGGTGTTCCATTTGAAAAAATTGAGAAAATTCAATTTGAAAAGTTCTTAATTGACAAATAATTTTTGGCCACACTGTACATTTTTAGGAAGTAAAAATGATCAATAAACATTAATTAGATGTCTCGTAACTAGTATTTATATAAGTTTTTCTTAAAACTCGTAATTGTAACGTTGGTGAATTTTTCCATATTTAGTTATTTATTTGAAATTTAATTACAGAATTTACAGAATCTACAGAATTTACAGAGTAGATTAGAATTAGATTACAGAATAGAATAATTTTCAGAATAATTTTACAGAATAATTACACAATTAAATAATAAATAACAATAATAGGATTTTTATTTTATAATAAAATGGTATGTATATACTATAAACTTTCTATGAAAATAATAAATCCTAAATTTAATTAAATAAATTTCTCAGACCTGCACCTAAGTGACTTAACACTTGATTTGTGCAGTAATATCGTGAGCATAATAATAAATATCTTTATTCATTTTACATTGCCTATTCCTAAAACACATCACTAATTAGATACTAAAGGGTGATCCAAATTGAACTTTAGGATTTGAATTACGCGCCATTTGCGTTGTGTGAACGTTGGGAGTTTGCATTTGTACAGTTGGTATCGAAACACATGGCAAATTTATCATGGCGCCGTATTTTTTGAGGACGAAAGTGGTAATGCTGTTCTGTCAATGGTGTACGTTATTGGGAGATGTTAAACGGTTTTTTTTTCAATGAAACCGACGATTTGAACTTGAATGACATGTGGTTTTAACAGGATAGAGCCACATGTCACACAGCACGTGAAACAGTCATTTTACTTCAAACCAAATATCCTGGTCGTGTTATCTCTCAGAGGGGTGACATCGATTGGCCACCGAGGTCTAGTGGTCTAACCCCATTAGACTTTTTTCTGTGGGGCTACTTGAAGGAAAGGGTTTATGTCAACAAACCTGCTACGATTCCAGAGCTAAAAGAGAACGTCAGAGGTGCAATTGCTGAAATAGAGCCGCATTTATGCGAAAGCGTTATGAAAAACTTCGCTAAAATAATGGTATCATGTCTGCGGAGCCGTGGAGGGCATTTGGCTGACATCATATTTCATACCTAACTGCTAAGTTTGTACTTTATACTGATAGCAATAAAATTCGGATTTTTTCAATATTTTGATTTTTATTCAGAAAGCAAATCCTAAAATTCAATTTGGATCACCCTTTACTTACCCCAACAGCTTAATAAATGAAGAATAGTTGTCATTCATATATATTTTACATCTATAGGAAAAAAATTATAGTTAGTAATATTTCTAATATATAATGGTAACAAATTATAAGTTTTTGAGGCTAAATGGTATGCAAATCTTGAATTTATGTTTTTATGACTGGTAGGCACTTCCAGAAGTTTATGGGTTATACTACGGGTTATTATCTCGTGAGTTATGGCATTTTTAAGATGTTTTTTTTTTATATGTATAAGTGGATAATGTGTGAAAATATAATGATCTTACAGTACATATATCTTGTCCATAAAGTAATCTAGTCGAGTATTGTTTGTTTTTTTTTTTTGAAAATAATTTTTAATATATAATTCTGTATTGTAGACAGAGTTTTTAATGCGTTGGTGTACAGAGCTCCCCAGACTAATATTTCATATTTTAAAAGAGATTTAACTAAAGATTTATATACTAAAATTGGTATACTTTTGCTTAAGATATCCCTTAGCTGATAAAATTTGTGAATTAATTTTCTAACTATCTTTGTTAGATATAATAATAATAATAGGAATCCTTATTGATTGAATAGGTAATTCCTAATATACATACGATGTACGGTAGTTGTGAATATGACATTTTATAATACATAATAAAAATAAAAAGAGAAAAAATAAGACAAAGTATAACTAGGTAACATTGTTAAACAAAAAATGTATACTATATGTGAATTATTTCTGATAAAGATGAACCTATAAAAATAACTATATCTCTTAAATAAAACTGACCTAAGTTCTATATAATATAATGTATAACAATCTACTAAATATGTTACATGCTCATTCCATTTTACATTTTAAAGTTGGGTCTATTTACATCAGTGATTGAAAAAGCTATATAATTTGTTTTATCTACATCTAGAGGCAACTGATAGCCACCTAACCACATTTTTATAGCATGTATTCCATTCTGCACTTTTCCTTTATCCGCTTCCCAGTATCATCAGCATACGATATTATTTTACTATCTATATCGAGAATTAATAGAGAATTGATATAAATAGTGAAAAGAATAGGACCAAGGATTGTTCCTTGTGGCACTCCCACTTTCACCATTTGTGGTTCACTTAAACATCAGTTAGCCTTGACATATTGCATGCGATTACTTAAATAACTCTTGAAGAGATATGCATGTGTAGATGGCATTATTTCAACAGAAAAATTCATTACATCTAAGTGGTTGGGAGATAGTCAATAATAATATTGGAATGAATAGAGTCTAGGAAGAGGCTTTAAAAAAATGTACTGACATATATAGCATTCCATTTAAAGAAGGCACTTGATCCTGTAATTTTTCTCGGCTCGCCCTATATATTTGAAGAAAATCTGGTTATAGACTTTTTTTATCTAGTTTATTTGTTTTTTTTATTTCTAGCTATCTTAGAACTCGAGATATCAAAGTCCATCGCACTATTGCCTCACCCTGTATAATAATGATAAGTTATTACCAAGTAATAGCTTAATACATTTCAGATTATAGAAGATTTATTTGTATTATTTTATGTACGCTATTATTTATATTTACCTACCAATATATTGTATTGCACAAGCTTACAGTGTATCGGGCTATTTATCTGTTAACGTTTTCAATTTTCGGTTTTTTGTTTTACTGAAATGGTCATTAGTTTTACCACAATAGTTTTTAAGTGCAGTATTTGTTGTGCGTGTTACTACCATAGTATTTACAATATGTTTCGGGCTATGAAATTCACAATCACTAAACTCGAGTAAGGATCCATTTTTAATGAAGTAATTTAATGTAAAATAAGTGACAAAATCTCTCCTATTAGAAATATTAAAAAATTCTGCCCCACAGTCGTTTCAACTACTTTTTTGCGAGGAAATAACGAACCTCCTCAACTTAAACTTATAATAGTCCATCGTGTGCTGTAATAGTTAAGGTGCCCGTCGGGAAAAATTTTGCTGATACATACTCTCTCCAAACTTCGTATGGCTTCATTGGACCTAGTCTGACAGCATTTTCCTCTATCATTTTTTTTGTTTTTGGGACGTTTTCCCGCTAGATTTTCCGAAACATGTCATTTTGACGGCATATAAAAAATGTATAGATACTGTTATTTTTCCAAGTAGAATAGCTTAAAAACGTGAATTGAAACGTGAAAAAATAATTGTCTGACAATAAATGTGGGTCATTGGGCGTGTCCGCTATCTCGAACATGTCGGAAACACGACTATAAGAAAATTTATTAATAACCAGCTGATTTTCGCTGTATTAATTTATTAAAACATACAAAAACAAGTTTTCATATTGTCTGACGAAAATTATTTTCCGATTTCCCAGTCTGACGCGTCAAAGTTGTCGGTTTCATGACAGCAAAAAATTTATTCATAACATTTTTTTGCAAATTTTTTTGATTTTTAAATAAAATTTATAATACGATTAAAAAATTGTCTGACGGTGAAATAAAGCCTTTTAGCTGGAAATGTTAAATAAAAGGTTTTTCTATGTGGTTGTCAAGCTACGCTTGGATGTTACATTCATATGTATACATATGAATTTTGAAATTATACAAATAGTTGAAAAATCGAACTAATGTGATACATCGGCAACTAGATAAATTTTCCCAATTTAATGAATTTTTGTTATTTGAAATTTAAGACTGTTTTTCTCGATTTTTTCAAATATAACATATTGAAAATTTTATACGGTCGGAACCGGAATAAAAACTACTACCACAATCAATAATAAAAAATATAGGTTGTCATTTAAAAAAAAAGTCGATGACGTCATAACTTAAAAAAATAAATGACATAAGAAACTGAAAATAGACTGAAAATATTTGCTGAAGTTAAAATCGCTATACCCCTTCGAGATTTTTTCCAAAAAAATTAATATCAACGGAATTACTGAATGTATGCGTTACTTAATTTCCACACTGTATATTGAGGCTATATTTATAAATAACAAGCTGATTTTTTCAATATAGTTTGGGCCCTGGATGAAAATTTTAGGACTAGTAGTACCGGAGAAATAGCGATTTTAAACGTACTAAAAGACAATTTTTCGCTACTTTTTTTCTACAAATAGTTTTACGTATTTTTCAATATTATCGAACTTAAAACTTGGATAAGTCGAATTCAGATAGTCTAAAAGAGTTCAAAAAATTCAAAATAAAGATTATAAAATAAGTAAGTTGAAATACCGTATCTTTTTTAACCGTCTTCTCGACTAAACGAAATTTCATTCTTTTATCGCCCTAACTTCGACGATCGCTATTGGAAAATTATGTTTTTTTGTCAGACTCTCGTTATGCCCCACTGTATTTGTCAGACACTTATACCACAAATTAAATACCTATTTTCTGCATATAAATTTCCAATGTCTGAAGGTTATGAATAAATTTTTTGCTGTCATGAAACCGACAACTTTGACGCGTCAGACTGGGAAATCGGAAAATAATTTTCGTCAGACAATATGAAAACTTGTTTTTGTATGTTTTAATAAATTAATACAGCGAAAATCGGCTGGTTATTAATAAATTTTCTTATAGTCGTTTTTCCGACATGTTCGAGATAGCGGACACGCCCAATGACCCACATTTATTGTCAGACAATTATTTTTTCACGTTTCAATTCACGTTTTTAAGCTATTCTACTTGGAAAAATAACAGTATCTATACATTTTTTATATGCCGTCAAAATGACATGTTTCGGAAAATCTAGCGGGAAAACGTCCCAAAACCAAAAAAAAATGATAGAGGAAAATGCTGTCAGACTAGGTCCAATGAAGCCATACACGAAGTTTGGAGAGAGTATGTACCAGCAAAATTTTTCCCGACGGGCACCTTAACCATAAAACCTTATTTGTAAATTTCCTATTAGACTCGCCTGTATCCTCTAATACCTTGCAACTGTCTACTAATCGTCTTCACACTGCGGAATCCAATCACATTTTCCGTTTCATCCGAACGGGTGCATGTCGTAACGCTGTTATTTTCTTTGCCATCCCTTCGTTGTTAACTGTCGAGGCAGTTTTAATTATATGTCTTTATTTGGCAAGGAGGAGATGCACGAACAGATGTCAGGATACAAAAGAATGCGACGGGAACACCAGAGCGCACTCCTTAAGCTCGAGGATAAGTGTAAGATGGAAATGGAGAGTCACAAGAATCAGCTCGACAAGGAGTATGAGGTATTGCTGCAGAACTTCAGCAAGGAGTTGGAGAGGTTGCAGGTAGGATTTTATCTTATATGACAGAGTAGAGGTTAGGTTAGGTTATTATGAGTGGGTCCTTGTGGACCCTCCACTGCGGCCATTAGCAGGCCCATTTTGGCTCTCTCCTAATTATATGGCAGAGTAGAAATCGTTCACTTTGTTATACCACAGAGTACAGTTGATTTCAATAAAAACTGGTACACTTTCTTTTAGCTATGTAAATCATTCGTTCTTTGATTGATATTAATAATCTTACAAATATCACTTTGATGTTAATCAGTGGCGTCATTATTAAAAATGGTTCGACATCTAACAGATATTCAAAAATTTCGAATTGTTTCTAAAATTGAAGATGGTTGGTCCATAACAAGACTTGTTGCTGAATACAATGTGAGTAAAACCACGATAATGAGTGTTAAAAAACAATGGGAAACCAACCAAACGGTATCCCGTAAAGTTGGTTGCGGTAGGCCCAGAAACAGCAATAATCAAGAAGATGAAAATCTTATAAATTACCTAATAGAAAACCCTTTTCAGACTGCAGTAAATGCAATTTCAGAGACAAATTTCCCTGCTTCGGTATCTACTGCTTGCAGAAGAATAAAACTACAAAGCGACTTGAAGAGTTGTTCAGCGGCTAACAAATACAAACTTTCAGAAGAAAAGAAGCAGGGTAGGATTATTTTTGCACTCAACTATTTAATCGATGATGAAAACTTCTGGGGACAAGTTGTCTTTTCTGACGAAAAGGTTTTTAAATCCTGTAACGATGGACATGTTCGCGTATATAGGCCTCCTTCCACTAGATACGACGAAAAATATACTTTCGATCCACAAATATCAGGAAGGTTTACAGCCAATGTCTGGGCTTGGATGAGCCTAAATGGGTTAGGTGTGTGTTGGAATAGTGGTGGTCATCTCAATTCCATTAAATATATTGAAATATTAGACAATATTATGTTGCCGTCAGTAAGAGAGGTGTTTCCCGGAAAATAATTTTATTTTCCAACAAGACAACTGCTCCATACATACGGCCCATCGTGTCAGGCAATGCTTTCTTAATAAAAACATAGAGTTATTACCGTGGCCATCTAAAAGTCCGGATTTAAATCCAATTGAAAATGTATGGGGACTTATGGTGAAACATATAAGAAAATTAAATAACCATCCAAATAATGCCCAAGAATTGGAAGGGATAATTGAAGACGCTTGGGAGAACTTGTCACAAGAAGTTGACCTTGCAAGAAATCTGATTTTGTCCATGCCTACAAGACTTCAGGCAGTTTTAGACGCTAATGGAGCAATGACAAAATATTAGTTAATTCTGTATTACGTAATTGAAGTTCATTTATTTTATTTTTTTATTGTATTTTTATGTTCAGTTTGCATTGTTTACATTTTTTTTAATCTCAAGTGGTATTTTTGTGTTCTTATTTTAAAAATAGAATTATCATTATTCAGTTAGTATTTTAATTACAACCATTAGTAGAATTATCTGTAACAAATATTATTTTTTTAAACAATAATATGGCAGGCTTGATAATGTTTTGAAAAAGTTATTTTCTAATTATTTTTTAAAATTCCATTTGAATAAAATAAAAGAGAAAGGTTTAATAAGTTTAAAAACACAAAGAAAACCGATCTCCAAAAAACCCAGGTCCGGTGTAAATCACCTCTTCTCCACCCCCTCTCGACATGCCTGGCCAGCCTTATTTATAGACATATGCACACAACTAAACTATTAAGATTTTCGATTACAAGAGTTGTACCAGTTTTTTTTTTAAATCAAGTGTACCTAGCTATACAGAGGCGAAAGCTTTGGCAATTGTTATAAGATTTTAATGGCCTGATTTATGTGACCTTGTGTACCAGTTATGTTCACACTGAGAGAAATGTGTTGTTAAATGTTTACTTTAAATTTCAGTATACACTGAAATCGCGGTGTGTTTCAAACTGAATAAAACTACTATCAATTGAAACCTCCAGTTAATATTCTGAATTATTTACTATTCCACAAAGGTAGAACATTTTTTGAAATTAGGTAATCGAAAGACTAATTTCGAATAATTTTGAGATTACTTAACTCTATTTTTCTGCTAGTAGCTATGCACATATTTAAGAAATCTGTCATAGAAAGAGTGATGATTAGGGGAATGTTGATGAGAAAAAGCCAAAATAAAAAAGTTTTTATTTTGTAAAGATTCTGTTATTTATGAAAATGTTAATTTTTATTTAATATTTTCAACAACACAATATTACTTACAAGAAATAACCACCATTTTTCTGGGTGGTTCCTCACAACTAGCATCAACTGCAATACCTTACATTAATAAACGCTTCAAATTTTCAGGAAAAATAGTGGGAACTGTGTGTTAAAATAAATGTTTCCGGGCTCCACTACCTTGTGAGATTTTTTTTCTTCAAAGTGGTGCTCACATTGGAATTTTTATGCAAAACATCCAAACTTTTGTCAAGCAAATCATCTCGGTTACAAGCTCTGAAAATAGAAATAATTATTCCAATATACTATATGAGATACATTTCAATCTCTTGAATTTTCATACATCATAATGAAGTTTTTATTATTCAGATGTGATGAATTTCAGAGAAAATGGATCAAATTGCAGTAAAATCCTTAGTTCACTCACTGTTTGATGACTTGTGAAAGTTAACAATGTTTATCTGTCTATTATTAATATATTGTCAGTTGTATGTCATTAATTTTTTTACATACCTTATAAGATCTTTTGGAAAGTAGAATAGAGATATATTTCCACCAGTCTTTGACGAACATCCGTGAAAAACACAAACAGTTTCTCCTTCACGATACATTTTTATAATAACAAAGCAACACAACATAGATTATCTCTAATTAATTAAACACCATGCAAACAAAGAAAAAGCTCACAAATCTGAACATAAACAAACACAGTGAACGAATGAACGTAAATACAAAAGCTGTGACAAAAGTGAGGTTGATTGATAAACCAGTTAAAAAATGACGATTCCGCACATGCGCATACAAATTTGGTTTTGGCGGGAAGGCTCTCTTTCGTCTCTGTATAGCTAGGTACTCTATGGTTATACTAAGCTGAAATTTGGTACACCTGGGGGTCGATTCTCAAATGACGAAAGAAGTTGTCGCATGAGACAAATTGTCGATTATTGATGTCGAGTAACTTCTGTGGAACGTATTCTCGAGAGCTGTTCGACATGAAAGTTTTAGTAGACATTAGCAGTAGACATATTGTCGATGACTAACGGACGGCAACATTGCATTATAAATATTGCTATCTTCTCCAGTATTTCGTTTTGTGGTTCTTTTGACTTTTGACACAGTATCAATCATATTAACGATGGATAAAAAATTACATTATTGTTCACAGCAACAAAAAAACACATTGGTGGACCTACTAAAAAGTACAGAGTACGAAATTTTATTGTCAGGAAAATATTCTCCACATTTTTAATTTAAAGATGCTCAAAAAAACAACATAGCCTAACATAGCTAGACAAAAATTTACTAGAAGGTCATGCAAATGGAAACATTTCATCCATTTTTAGATATGGCAACAAATAAATTACCCTACTTTTTTTCGTTTTTTGTAGCATGGGCACTCGAATAACACAACACATAGGTTAGGTAAAGAAGTATTAATCATTCACTAATCCCTCTCTACCACAAAAAAATAAAATGTCGATCACGACATTGAATGTCGAATGGTTTGACCCACTCGTCTTTATCTCTACTAAAAAATTGTCTACTATGACGTTCCAGAATAGCGTACTATTTATTTCACTAGACAAATGGTATTGTCGCCTGCGACATCGGCCAAAGTGACATTTGAGAATCGACCCCTGTAGTTTGCAATACACCCCGTCCAATTGCTGGCATAACAATTAGCTGGGGGTTGTACTCATTGACCGGTAGCTCAGTTAGCAGGTCGTAAATAAGGGCTTAGATTGATTTGAGTTCTCACCAAAATCTAGGCTGGGCGCCTGGACTTTTACAAGTACCAAATAATTAAAAGTTTACTTTAAAAGGTAACGATAACGTTAATCCTTGAATTCAGTTCAGAAAGTAGAATAAAAGATATTATTAAATAAAAAGTATAATGAACTTATAAGAATGTATGTACAGTATTTAAATTGGCTCAGATGGCCTCTTTTAGTCAAAAAATATAATTTTCGGTTGAGGACCAACAAGATAAAAAAAAAAAATTGATGTTATTTAAAACAAAAAAAAAAAAAAAAAAAGGTGACTGATCTCTTACAAAAAATTCTTCTGACCAAATATAAACGTTCACTGGGGACGAAGATTTTACATATCTTCAAATGGGTCAGTCCTGCGAGGAATCCACTAACGGCTAAGCTCTTAATGGGTTCGGTGTCAGTTTGATTCACCACGGTCAGTACTGCAGTTACCCTCGAGATGAAATACCAGTTGTATAAAATATCGTTTTCCTGCTCCACCCAGTATATAATGATCAGTTCGATCCACCAGTTATGCTCTTCTCTTGGTTCAGGTATTTACATAAAAAGGGGAGAGTTTTATGAGATCAGTGTTATAGGCAAAACAAGGTAAAAAACCGTGACGTTTGAATTGTCCAGCTACGTAGACAAAATATGAGAATTAACACACATTTACAGAGTAAATTGCAAACTAGCAAACTAGGATTGGTATCCCACAATATTTTAGGAAGTTGAGGACTTCAATTAACTTAAGTATCAATAATGGTTACGTTAAATAAAAAAAAATACTAGTCCAACAAATAAACTAGGTATAGCTATGATAATAAACAAAGTGAAATAGGTATTCACTATATTTTAAGATATTTACTTTTTACTAAAAGAAAGTAATTTTCAAGAAAATAGAATTTAGAATGTCTGTATACAGACAGAAAACTAGAAAGATAATGTAAATAAATATTTGCTAAATATAAAACAGTATGATAATGGTCAAATTAAAGGTAACATTAAGTTAAATTATTTATTAGTTCCTCGTAGAGAGGTAATAATAAATTCCAGATAAAGTTAAATAAAGATATATAGGTTGACTATATGCAGAAAATTAAAATTTACTTAATTGCCAGATGACTAGGCAGGTATCTTTGCCAGAGAACTAGGCAAGGCTCTACTAGAGCAGCGTTTCTAACTAAATACTAAGTAAACGTTCAAGTAAGCACTCGATATTTTAAATTTAGAAAAACCTTATGTTATTGAGGTCTGGTTGGTAAATATATGCACTGGTTTAAAATATAAAAACGGACGGCATCGGTGTGAATCGGTAAAAGTTAGTTGTGAAATTTTAGTGGAAACATCTGTAAAATATATTAAAATTTACATCATTAAGTAGTGAAGATTTTGGGCTGCAAACTGATATAAATAAATTAAATTATAAACTTTATTTATTTTTAAAAACAAATAATAAAAACAGTATTAATGCAAATATCTATAAAGTAAAAACTGTGTTTATATCTGAAAGCAGGCAATAAAAAGAGTTATCAAAATATTATCTTTTTCTAACAAGGATAAATAACTAAACAATATGAACAGGTCCGGACTTAAAAGTGACCCAAAATTTAAATGTTGCAAGAAAGATTTGAACATTTATTGTTGTGTATCCTGTTGGAGTACTAATGGAAGTTATTGGAACCACTGTGACTGAGAACAAACCGTTGATTATATAGTTTAATGACCAAAATGAAATAGACTTTACAAGAACACAACCGTGCCAATGGATACATATAACTCACTGCTTAATTTTATCATGGAACATATTTTATCAGAAGTAAGAAAATGTCTTATGTCAAACAGCGACTGAACATTTTAACTAAAACTAAACAACTGAACATTTGACCTAATCATAAAAATACGAAACTAAACTCTACATATCCTGTCATCAAATTTTTCACAGAAGCTGTTGTGAAAGGAAAAAAGAATTTGTTGTACTTGATAAACATAAAATTTACTGTTCGAAAACATGTGCAGAAAAAATTGACAATGATCAAGAACTGATTGTAGAATTACAAAAGAAAACAAACGAACTTATATCGGAAGTAGAAGAAAAGGATATATACATACAAAGCATAAAAAGAAGATCCCAAAAATTTGAAACTGAAGTATTTGAAGCTGAACACAACTACGTAACAGAAATAGATGAACAAAAAGTTGAAATAATTAATCTAAAAATAAAATTGGAACAAATGATTAAGAAATATAATGAAATGGAGGAAGATCTTTATAAAGAAATTGATAAATTATCTACATACGAAAACGAAATTGATGAACTGAAACAGAAAAACAAAAACTTGCAGACGAAGACAGAAAATCTCACATTGGAAAATAATAACATTTTAGCACAATTGAAAAATTTAAAAGAAGAATATAATAATAATGAAAAAAATATGTCAATTTTAGATGAACAAGTTGGTCTGACAGAGTTGACAAAGGTCACAAAACACAGTAACTCCCAAATGGATGACCTTCAGATAAAAAATAGAACTCTAGATGATTTGTATAAACTAAAACAGAACCCTAAGAATTTTAAAGGACAAGAACCGCATTTTGGAAAGAAATATAGAAGAGAGGGAATTTCTTCCACAACTCTTAATTTAACTAGGTCTGAAATCATCAACCATGGTGTTGTTAAACAAACAGTGTCAATTTGTCGTAAAAAACTCTTAATACTGTGCGATGAGACTGGACGTAATATGGGCAGGGCATGTTGAAACTATTATCAAACCTGGGGCTACGTTTGAACAAGTGACTGAAAACCTGGAATCATTAACTCAAGCTTATTCTGCTCAGGATCATGTAGTCATAATGGCGGGATCAAATAATTTCAAGATCAAAAATAGGTATCCACTCTTTAAAAACATTTGTAGTAAAATAAAACAGTGTACAAATCTCAATATATCAATTGCAACTGTACCTCTTGGTAGGAATTACAAGTTGAACAAATTTATACATAGATTTAATGTTAAGTTATGTGATTTTGTAAAAAAACTGGATAATTATGTTCCCAATTCAGTCAATTTATTATGTGTAAATGGTAATCAAAAGATCTTAAACAAAAATGAAATTTCTAGACAAATAATCAGGGTTGTCACGAATAAGAATAAAAATAAGAACTTACTATTTATAAATATAGGAAATGATCAGGTTGCTACTGACGATTTGTACGAGCTCAATAGCAACGTACAGATTGGAAATAGTGCCCCGAGTTCAATTTCAGTCGATGATGACATTTCGATCCTCGAGTTAGACGATGGAGTGTACAACGATGCTGTTTCCCAGGTGAACAAAGATGCACCTATTACTTTTTTATATCCAAGACTATCGCAGATACAACACAATACAATAGTTACTAATGGACATGACGAAGCAAATCTAACATAATACAACAAAGTAATCAGTGTATAGGCAAGAACAAGCACTTTAAAAACTCCGTAAGAGTTATGCACCTAAACATTCAGTGTTTGAGAAATAAATGTAATACATTAGAAACAGTTTTATTTAATAATAATATTGATATTGTAATGCTCAGTGAGCACTGGCTCAAGGAAGAGGAGTCACACTTATATAAACTAAATAACTATAATTTAGCATCCACTTACTGCAGAACAGAAAGTATTCATGGGGGAGTAAGTATTTTTGTAAAGGATAGTGTCACTGCCATTAAGTTAGATCTTACAAATAGTTTTAATATCGAAAAAGAGTGTGAAAGCTGCTCTATTAGATTACCAAACTTGGACTGTGTTGTGGTGGCCATATATCGTTCACCAATTGGTGATTTAAATATTTTTAAACAAAATATATGTCAGTTATTGCAAGAAGTATCAGAAAAATCAAAAGTAGTAAAATAATAGTAGGGGGTGACTTCAATGTCAATTTTAATAAAAATTTAAAAAATACGAAGGATGTAATTAATATATTTCATTCTTTTGGTTTAAAAAAATGTATAAATGAAAACACAAGAGTTCAGAAGTCACAAACTTGTATAGATAATATTTTTGTAAATTTTGAAATTGAAGAAGCAATAGTCACAGATCCCTTACTATCAGATCATAAAGCTCAAATAATTAAATTTAATACACACACAACTAAACCTACACTAGAACATAGAACAATATTAAATAAAAGCATATTAAATAAAACCAGATTCTCAAATTATTTAATCTCAGAGAATTGGTCAGAGTTGTATGCTGAACTGGACCCAAGAAAAGCCGTAGATATTTTTTACAATACTGTGAATTACTATCATGAAATGTCATTCCACAAAATCAAAATCAATTTAAACTTCGAAGCTAAATAAATATAACGAAATATATTTAAAACCTGAAGTTCTGTCAGCAAAAAAAGGCCTTAGATGATTTAAATAATATAGTAAAGTTAAACTTGCCAAACAGTGATCTTACTAAACAGGAATTCAAACAGAAAAAATTTGAGTATGAACAACTCATAATAAAACTAAAGAAGGAGCAAGCGAATATAGATATTTTAAATTCCAACAACAGACAAAAGACTATCTGGAGTATGATTAATAAAAATTTAGGTAACAATAAGTATAAAAAAGAGGTAAATTCAATAACACCAGATAGCTACAATGAAATCTTTGTACAAGTGGCTGACAACCTATTAGAAAATATGCCTAAACCCAACGTAACTCACACAGAATACTTAAAGAAAATGACATCGAAAAATCTATCTATACATATGTATCCAACTTTAGAAACAGAAGTGCAACAAGTAATTAAATCATTAAAAAATTCAAATGCTACAGATATATATGATCACTCTATATATATTCAAAGAAAATCTCCTATCTCTAAGTGCACCAATAACATTCATTGTGAACCTCATAATAAAATCAGGTGTGTTCCCTGATAAATTAAAATTGGCTAAAATTTAAAGGAGATGTTATCGAAAAAGTCACTGAAGTCGCAGGGAAAGTTTGTGAAGTCGAAGGACAAGTTAATGAATTTAAAGGAGAGGTCAGTGAAGTTAAAGGAGAGGTCAGTGAAGTTAAAGAAAAAGTCGGTCAAGTTGAGGGAAAAGTCAGTATTGTTGAAGGAGAAGTAGCCCGGCTCAAGCAACAATTAAGGGAGAGGAGTGGCCAATTAGTACTGTCGTCTGGTACTAGGTTACAACCACCTTCCTTCGACGGTCAAAGTTCATGGTCAACTTATAAGAGACAATTTGAGGCAGCTGCACGTTCAAATAACTGGAACGATGAGGAAAAAGCAACAGCATTGGTATTAGCACTAAGGGGCCAAGCATTAGACCTGCTCCAAACAATTCCTGCCGCACAGCAACAAAACTTTGGCATTTTGGAGGCAGCGTTAGAATTAAGATATGGCGACCAACATCTCGCCCAAGTATATCAGGCTCAGCTCAAATCACGCAGACAACGAGGTGGAGAAAGCCTCCAGGAGTTCGAAGCTGCGGTAGAAAGATTAGCCCATCTAGCCTATCCTGATGCACCAATGGAATTTCAACAACAGTTAGCAGTTGGTACATTTATTGATGGAGTAAGGGACCAGGGAAGTTAGCTTCTTAAGTTAGCCAGGCATAAGCTTAGTAGTGAGGCTTTAGTACATGCACTGGAGATTGAGGCTGCCTATAAGGATACCACCCAATCAAATCCGAGAGTACGAGCTGTGAGTGTGGAGGAAGACAAGCCAGACAACACAACACAAAATCTGATATCTGATATACACAAAATGATCACCCAACTACTGACAAAATCGAACTCGCAGCAGAGACAAGACCAACAACAAAATAGTGGGAGGCCGAATGGAGGCATCCGTTGTTATAGGTGTGGCAAAGTGGGCCATATCAAGAGAAACTGTCGTCAACGCAGCCCAGAAAGGGTAAATGCTGCTGTGGTTGAAGAGCCTCAGGAAAACTAAAGATGGCTGGCAATTTGGGGGCTGCGCTGGCCAAGAGATGTTGTGCCCCCGAGAAATAAATGTTTCCCAACTTCAAGAGTTCAAAGTAGTCTGTTGTTGGAGGGTTATGTAAATAAGAAGAAATGTGTGTTCACAATCGACACAGGAGCTACGTCATCAATAGTACGGGCAGGATTCATAATGGGTTTCAAAGTAAATAAAGAACAGAATGGATTAGTCATCCGAACAGCTACGGGAGATAGGGCGGCTGTTCATGGGGAAGTCGACATGGAGCTGCAGATTGGCCGCTATGTTTTAAACATCAGGTTATCGTAGCTGACATTACAGATGACTTCATTTTAGGATTAGACGTTATGGAAAAATATGGATTTGTGCTTGACGTTGGAGAACGAGTTCTCAGGATTGGAAATGAAGAAATTATTCTTTCAACGACAGATGAAAAATTCCATAATATTAGACTACTAACTTCGAGGACCATAAAAAATTCCTGCAAGAACAGAGAAAGTAATTGAGGCAGTCCTGGAGGAAAATTCTGTGGGATACCGCTTTGGCCTCGTTGAGAAGGATGACTCAATTAAAATGACAGACAATGTGATCCTGGCAAGGACTTTAACACAGACTACAGATAAGATACCGATTAGAATGGTTAACCTAAATTCACACTCAGTGACGTTCAAAGAAGGCGAAGCAGTTGGCACCTACGAACCAGTCACATGGATTGCGAGATGTGAAGAACAAATCATTGGAGCTTCGTCAACAGATATGGACCAAGAAGTTGTAAGAATGTTAAATGCCCAGTTAGAACATTTAACTCCAGATGAACATAGAGAAGCTTTAAAATTTTTGAAGAAGGAAAGTACAGTATTTGCGAAGGACACAGAAGCTCTTACAAAGACCAACATAGTGCAACATCGGATAAATACTGGGGAATCAGCTCCTATTCGTCAACCACCTAGGAGGCTCCCATTAGCAAAACAAGAAGAGGCTTCTGCAATGGTACAGAAGATGCTTAAAGACGGAGTTATTGAGGAATCAACCAGTCCTTGGTCGTCTCCAGTAGTTTTGGTTGCTAAGAAAGATGGAACTTTAAGATTCTGTGTCGACTACAGGAAGCTGAATGACGTCACTAGAAAAGACAGCTATCCGTTACCCCGAATTGATGACACACTAAGTACGCTGGCAGGTTCACAGTGGTTTTCCACTCTAGATCTTCGAAGTGGATATTGGCAAGTGGGACTTCATCCAGATGACAAAGACAAGACAGCCTTTTCGACAGGAAGTGGCCTTTATCAATTCACTGTGATGCCCTTCGGCCTGTGCAATGCACCAGCAACTTTTGAAAGACTGATGGAACTGGTACTACGAGGACTAACTTGGAAGACATGTCTAGTTTATCTTGATGATGTGATGGTTATGGGACGGGATTTTAAGGAGCATTTGAAGAACCTTCAAGAAGTGTTTGGAAGAATTAAAAATGCACACCTGAAATTGAATCCCAAAAAGTGCCTAATGTTCCAGAAAGAGGTAAAATTCCTAGGACATGTCGTGTCTTCGGAGGGGATAAGAACAGACCCAGACAAGATTTCCTCAGTACGAGATTGGCCGAGGCCTTCAAATGTTCACGAAGTACGAAGCTTCCTTGGCCTATGCACTTACTACAGACGATTTGTGGAACGATTTGCCGATATTGCGAAGCCACTACACCGGCTTACAGAAGAGAAGGTTCAGTACCAATGGACACAAGAGTGTGAAACATCGTTCAGAACACTAAAATCAGCACTGTGTTCGAGTCCGGTTCTATCATACCCAGAACGAAAAGGTCTGTACGTATTAGACACGGATGCCAGTAATTCTGGACTTGGATGTGTTCTTTCCCAAATTCAAAATGGACAGGAAAAAGTAATTGAGTACTTCAGCAAGACGTTGTCGAAGCCAGAACGTAACTATTGCGTGACACGGAAGGAACTATTGGCCATTGTCAAGTCCATAGACCATTTTCACAAGTACCTATATGGACAACACTTTAAGGTTCGGACCGACCATGCTGCATTAAAGTGGTTATTGCAATTGAAGACTCCGGAAGGCCAACTAGCTCGCTGGATAGAAAAACTGCAGCAGTACGATTTTAAAATCGAACATCGTCCTGGAAAATCCCATAAAAATGCAGACGCTCTCTCCAGAAGACCCTGTCGAGAAGACTGCAAGCACTGCCACCGGGTAGAAAAACAACAAGGGATAATAATTGTGAACACCGTTAAAATTGATGTTCCTGACGACTGGACAAGAGAGACATTAAGAGAAGAGCAGTTAAAAGATCAAGAAACTGGTCCTATTCTGGAATGGAAAGAAAGAGGAGCCCGACCAGGCTGGAAGGACATTTCAGACAAGGCAGTGGGACTGAAGGCTTTGTGGGCACAATGGGATTCCCTTAGAGTAGAGGATGGACTGTTGAAAAGAGCTTGGGAAAGTCCAGACGGGAAGGAAATTACTTTGAGATTGGTAATTCCCAGGTGTCGCATACCAAAAGTACTCCAGGAAGTGCATAATGGAACATCTGGCGGACATTTTGGCATCAACAAAACTCTCACTAAAGTACGCGAACGATTCTACTGGGTGAACAGCCGCCAAGATGTGGAAGCTTGGTGCCGCAAATGTGAAGTTTGTGCGGCAAGTAAGGGGCCACGGACAAGAAGTAAGGGCCAAATGAAACAATATAACGTAGGGGCTCCTTTTGAGCGAATTGCGATCGACGTAGCTGGTCCATTCCCCGTGACAGATGATGGGAACAAATACATCTTAGTTGCCATGGATTATTTCAGTAAGTGGCCTGAAGCTTATGCCATACCCAACCAAGAAGCAGCCACTGTCACTCAAGCTCTGGTAGATAATCTAGTATGTCGATTTGGCGTGCCCCTAGAATTGCATTCGGATCAAGGAAGAAACTTTGAATCAGGGGTGTTTCAGAAGATGTGTCGCCTACTGGGAATTCATAAGACAAGAACAACAGCCCTACATCCACAATCAGACGGAATGGTGGAGAGATATAATAAAACCATAGAGGAGCACCTATCCAAAGTGGTTGAGAAACATCAGAGAGATTGGGACCGTCACTTACCTCTTTTCCTTATGGCATACAGGGCCTCCATTCATGAAACAACAAAACAGACGCCGGCTCGCGTGATGTTTGGACGTGAGATTAGACTGCCATGTGACTTGGTATTTGGCACACCGGATGAGGAGCGACTTTCCGTAAATGACTACGCCGATGAAGTTGGTGAACGGCTAAGGAACATTCATGAGCTGGTACGAGACCGAATTGCCATAGCAAATGATCGCATGAAGGCTCGTTATGATCTTAAGGCGAATTCAGGAGGGTTCCAGGCTGGAGATTTGGTTTGGCTATATAACCCACAACGAAAGAAAGGCAGGTCCCCGAAGCTTCACCCGCCCTGGGAAGGTCCTTACATTGTGGTCACCAGACTAAAAGACGTTGTATATAGAATTCAGCAAAGTCCAAAATCCAAGATGAAGGTGGTGCACATAGAGAGACTAGCCAAGTATGCAGGGAATAATGAATTGCCTGATCGGGACGTTCAGGCTTAAGGAGGGGGGCAGTGTTACGCCACTGGACTGTGCAGACTGGTTAGATTAGGCTGGAATTGTACACGAACGGCCGGGAATATTCTGGAGTGCACTAGACCGGGAGAATGGATGTATAAATAAGACGCACGGTGGGCCGAGATTTAATCTTAAGTCGAACGTGAACGAGTAAAGTAGAAATAAGAAAGAGACTTATAAGTGTTCTAGTGTGATTATAGTTAAGACAGTAATTAAATTATTGTTATTAATTGTTAATTAGTAAATAAAGTAGTGAATAAGTGTTACCTGGACTTTCAATCAACGAATCTACGAGCAGAAGTGTTTGTGTGGATAGCAAACACGTAACAATATCTTATTTGCAGATGACACAACCTTTGCAAAACATATAAAGTTGGATGCTGTTGAAAAAAATAACAGATCTCATTGATGAAATTATTGACATATCATCTGATTGGCTTAATGCCAATAAGCTATGTTTGAACAAAAATAAAACAGAATCGCTATTAATCTCTACAAAACCAGCTGTCATAGAAAATGTCAAATTCTTGGGTCTTACTATGGATAATGGCTTAACGTGGTATGATCACATTACAAAACTGTCAGCTAGACTCTCAAAACAAGTTTTTGCCATAAGACAGATAAAAAATAAACTTAATTTAAAAGCGGCCATTATGACGTATCATGCAGTATTTCATAGTATTATGACATACGGCCTGATTAACTGGGGAACATCTAATAACGTTCAACAAGTTTTTGTCATTCAAAAACGAGCAATCCGAGTGTTAGCGGGAATAAACAAAATGGATAGCTGTAAACCATGGTTTATTGAATTTAGGATAATGACCCTACCATCATCAATAATTTATTGCCATCTAGTTCACATAAGGGAACATTTAAATAATTATAATACAAATTGTTATAACCATTCATATAACACTCGCACCAGGAATGAACTACGGACACCACAACAAAGGCTAAGTTATACAAAAAGGAATAATTTTGCAATTGCCTTGTTTAATTCTCTTCCGCAAACAATAAAACAAGCTCCTATGAATACTTTTAAAAGCATATTAAAAAAATCATTTACTGAACAATGCATATTATAACATATCTGATTTCAATTTTGTTATTAATTAGCCACTTGCTGTCTGCCTATGAAATACGTTGTGAATATATTTTAAATAATGTTAACTATGTATCAATGTATTAATGTAAACATATAAGTTTAACTGTTAACTGTGAATTTGTATATATGTTTGTATATATATATGATATATGTGTATATATATATATATATATATATATATATATATATATATATATATATATATATATATATATATATATATATATATATATATATATATATATATATATATATATATATATATATATATATATATATATATATATATATATATATATATATATATATATATATATATATATGTATATATTTACATTATGTGTTCTTTTTGTTTTACACTGTGAATTGTATCATACATTTTTATATTTTATGTACTGTTGTATTTGACATGTCCAATCACCACGGTGAATTTGTAACCAATAAAATAAATAAAAAAAAAAAAAAAAAAAAAAAAAGATCCACCACAAATGCACCACATTAGGTAATTCTCACAAAGGTTATAAACAAATAGGTTTAATGCAAAAAGGGGTACCAATCTCCAAATGTCACCAGTTACCACTTTTCACAGAGCTACCAACATAGCGAGGTGACCTAAAATATCAACATGCAAAGACAGAAAACAACTAACTATGATACTAAATGGCGGCATCCATTGACGGGTAAATCTAAAATTTACAATAACCGAAAGTTAGTTTAAATTAGCACACGAAATTATTACAATATCAGAGGGATATTAGATACACCAAGGTGTAAATATTGATCAATAAAATGATTTGATTTGATTTGATAAATTACCAACAAGGCACGATAAATCGATACTAATCAATGTCAATGATGGTTGTTCCAAAGAACAACCAAGACACTGATTACCACAAAGCAAATTCGCCCAAAGCATAAATTAAGATAAATAAGGTACAACATTATTATGAAAATTACCTCAAAGGTACGTTAAATCAATATAGCAACTTTTTAAATAATGATGATCATAAAATTACACTATAATACCAGAAAACATAAATTTTACCGGACCGCTGAACTACAGGTGTTGTCTTCAGAACGGCTACACTAGTAACAAGGAAGTAGCACCTGCTACCTAATTTTGATATAATTTGGAAAGAGACATACATTTGAGAGTAGAGTATGAGCAATAAAGACAAATAGATATTTAGGCATTTTTTATAAGTGTAAAAATCTACCAAACCAATTGTTCCAGTAGAAATCAGTGGCGCCATCTGGACTAGACTGGCAGAAACAATTCCTCACGGAAAACGACAAATTGGAATGAAATGGCTTGCAATTTCGTTAAAATTTTTTCGCCACGAAAAAATAGGATATAGTGCCAAGCTAAATTTATTGTTTGTTAGCTGGCATCTTGCAAATATAATGTCCAAAAACTATTTCACAATTATGTTGTAATCGGTGTACAGTGAAATTAGATAAGAAAAATATATATACAGGGTGAGTCATGAAGAATTCCACATAGAGTAACTGCATATTTTTTTACTCAAAAGCGGGCTTTATAACTTTCTTCGGAGTTGACAAGTGTTTGCCATTTTTTGCACTTTTTTTTTAAATTGAATTATAAGGAACAGACCCAAAATAGAAAAGTTGCGTTTATTTGAATCAAAAAATTTAATTCTTTTAATAAAAGTACATTTTTCTCTTGGTTTCGTATATTCATCTATTTTAATATTTTAGAAACACAGAAATAATTATTAAGTACACTGACATCCCACTTGTTTACCACATCAACATGAACTGACGAAACGAGTAGTGATAGGGAACACAGCGCTGCTATTGGCCAAAATGAAGATAGCGGTATATGATAGTCAAATTTGGATGGAGATAGTGGGTTTTGGAATTAAATCCGATCATTTGACTCAGTTATAAGCGTTTTTTAGCGGAATTTTAAAGTTCTTGTTTATATATATATGGATTCCTTGGAAAATTTCTTATAAGACCACCAGAATTTGACCAAAATTTGAGATAGCAGGGTTTGATTCTACATATCTCATATTATGCCTCTCCTATATGTTTATACTGTAATGAAATCTTTCCAAATCGCTGGATTGGCAGAAAGGGACCTCTTATATTGAATGGCCAAACCAGTTTTCGGATCTCATTCTTTAAAGGTGGCGACCGACAAGCAATGAATCCAGGCAATTATTTTCTCATTGAAGGACAGTTCCATGTTAGTATCATAAAGTGAATCATTGTTTTGCTGAGAAATAAAACTTTCCAAAATACACATTTGCTTAAGAACAAATAATTTATTAGGGTGTTTCCATCGAAAGTGGGATACACTGTAGAACGTATTCTCATTGTGTGTCAGTTTTTGCTTTAATAGATTCTCTTTGTTATTTCAGATAAAACATCAGCAAGAGTTGGAGAGGAAGCAGAAACAGCATCAAGCGGCTGAGAAAAAACTAACAAAAGATATTACTAGTAGGCAAGACATCGACAGAAAGGCGTTTGACGCGCATAGGAAGAAAGAATACAAGGCGAACAAGGAGCGGTGGAAACGGGAACTGTCACAGGACGATTCCACCCCAAAACGACAAAGGGACGCAACCTTACAGTAAGTCAATCGTATTTTAACCCGACTGGGGAATTGACAGTATACAATTGTTGTTCTAGGACTCACAAAGACAACCTGAAGCTCGTCGACGCTCAGGAGGAGCAGCGGCTGCTCCGTGGCCAGAAGGAATACTTGGAGTTGGAGGTTAGGAAATTCCGAAGAAAAAAATTAATATCGTTTCATCAACTGGAGCAGGAGCTGCTGCGGCAGGAGCTTAACAAACGTCAGCACCAGCTGGAGCAGGCACATTCTATGCTGCTGAGGCACCACGAGAAGACGCAGGAGCTGGAGTATCGTCAACAGAAAGCCGTGCATGCGTTAAGAGAGGAACAGGTTAGTTACAAAATTTGGAAATGAAAACATGCAAAAATATTGTATGAAAAGTGCCTTGTGTAGTAGTAGTGAATGTTGCATGTGACGGGAGAAATAAAAAAATCATCCGAGAGAAATAGATGATCGGATTCAGTGTTGTGTTAGTTTAGTCGTGTGAAGAGAATGAATGAGCAGTAGAACGAGGAAGCGCATCAAACTCTTCTCTTAAAAGCATGATGAATATTTAGGATATTTTGCTTTTTCTAGGTTAAAAATCAACATGACACGGAACTGGCGAACCAAGCTGAATACATGAAGCGTACTGAACGGGAAATGCGGAAAAAACATGCCCTAGAGCTGAAACAACAACCTAAATCTCTTAAGGTAAGAAGCCTAAAGGTCGATGAGTATATTTCGTTAAAAAAATGCTTGAACGAAAACCTGTCATTTGGGAGTTCTTTTGAGGTTGTAGTCTACCGTTATAACTCAGTTTTGGTTCTTAGATGGCATCAGCTTGGTGGGTGAGAAACCCCAAGAGCTTTATAGTTTTTGGTTTTAGTCCTGAAAGGGGTTGGAACGTTTGATGTGAAGATAACACTGACGTAGTTTTCCACAAAACGCCATATACTGCACTCGACGCGCGTTTCGCCAACCAAGTTGGCATAATCTGGAGATGATTAAAACTGACCTATGCTAACAATGTATCCTATTTATGCCTAAACTTTTGCTATGGTTCAGTGAACTGGGACACTAACCAATAGGGCAGACTAGATGGGATTGGCCTCTGTCACTATTCACACTATTTTTACACTTTGTGTTTTCCAAGCTTTCAAGTGCATCCAACTAATTAATCTTAAATTGCTGCTGTCTATTTTATGGTTGTTCTCAAGCACATGTTGAGCAACACGAGACATCTCTTCTACCATGTTTGAGATAAGCCATATGTTCTTTGAATCTAGTTTGAATTGATTGTCTAGTCTGTCCAACATACCTTTGATTTATAGTCCTTACAGCTCTGCCGTGTTAATTTGAAAGGGCGTATCTACACTACGACAAATTGTTGGGAAATAGGGATTTAGTGTTTTTTACTATGCCATAAAAATGAGCAACGAATAGCAAAGTTTTATATTTTACATAAATAGATATTTGGCTGTTATATTTAATTAAAGGTATGATTATATTAAAATATAATTCCTTGGTGAGTTTTGATAGATACGCCCATTTAATTTAACATTGTTTTGGATATTGATCGCAGAATATGGCGTAACTACAAGGTAATCATAATGTATTGGTGCACTATTTAGTTGATGTGGTACCTTTTTACTTTATTGTATTCATATACTTTAATGGTAAATAAAGATTATAGTACCTAATAAAATAGTAGAATGATTGGTCAAATATTTTATTGAAATAGTGAAATATAAACCTTATCTAACATCAAACACTTATTTATTATTGAAGCAGTTATAATTCGTCATCGGTCAGATCATTACTAGTTGTTGAACTCACAGGAAGTTCTTGCCAAAACGTAAGTCTACTCGGAGGCATAATTTCACAGAGCTTACTTATAATTTGGTTTTTTCTTTCCTCTATGATTCCTCTAGGATGCGTTTTGTGGACTGGTTTTATTATTCCTATCTTTTGAGATTTAGCGGTCAAGAAATTCAGTTCAGTTTCTGGTCTTTTAAAGTCAGTTTTATATTTTAGCGTGTTCTTGCCTCTTTCAAAATTTATTTCGACCATATTACTAAGATATGGTCTGGGATTTATTTTATTCAGTTTGTACATTGAGACATGATCACCCCATTCGAAAAAGTTCACCACATGAAGTTCTAAGATTTGCACATTTGATAATGATTTCCTAATGGAGTCAGTAAAATCTTTGAAGTCATAAACTTTACCTTTTTTTTACAAACTCTATCATATGTACCACCCATTTTGTGTCCTTCTTTAACCTTCTCAAATTTAGCTTTTTTTCTTTCCATGACTGTTTTATCAAATCTTCTTCTTTCTCGAATTTTCCCCTTTTTCATGTATATTTTTTTATCGGATATATCCATGGCAATGTTTAATATTTTATCAAGCTCTATAGAAAAATATATGTAGTTGCTATTTTCATTACCAACAAAGGACGTACTGGGTCTAAGAAAATCATAATTTTTATTTTCCATTAAATTTTTAAATCCAGGATCAACTAAATTGTTATCATTTTGATTAATTGGTAAAGATAGAAGTGGAGCACGTATTTGTATGTCATTTAATATTTTAATTTTTTTTGTAAAGGGACGATTCGTTTATCTTCTGATTCTGAATCGAGTTTGTACCCTCAATTTCAAGCACATAATCTTCATCAATATTTTCTTTATTAATTAACTGTTTCAGCCAAGATTGTTTTTGGCATCTAATAGAATCGGCTAGATTCTTGTTTAATGCAAGTGTTACCATTTTCTTTGCACGAGAAGCCATATACATTAAACTAAAAAGAAAAAAAATTGTGGTGGTTAAATATCAATAATTAATAACGAAATGTTTCGTGAAAGCGTTTCTTGATTAGTGTAATATTTCTTACCTATATTATCACATCTAATAGTGTCCAAAATATTGTTTAATAATATGTACAAAGTTCACTATTCACAAAGCAAAACAGTTGAAATCAACAATGACACAGATACACTGTAATAAATGATGAAATACTGACACTGACAGTCTCCCTAGTAGCCATATTTGAAATCTGCAGCTTGTCATTTTAGTAAAAATGGGCGTATCTACAACAGTGGCCAGTAGATGCGCCTGTTTTATTTAATATTACTAGATGCGCCTATTACAATACATATATCAGATACTCCTTTTCTTTGGAAGCCTGTATTAAGGTATGTATGTGTATTTACGCCATTATTCTTTAATGAAATGATAAAGTTTTGTGCAAGGAATAAGATATAGTGATTATCTCAAATTTCCGGAAAATTGCAGATACGCCATTTCAAATTAACACGGCAGAGCTAATTTTGCAAATCACTGTTTTATTGTTTGTTTCAATTTTGTCTTTTGGATTGTCTAAAAATCATATAATGCCATGGGTGAATCGAGGATCGTATGGAAAATAACTGATCACTCTGTAATATCAATTCATTTAAGTAATAACTCTTAATACTGATAGGTAAAAATGTGTAAGTGGAAATTATAGAAAACTTGACGAAAATAATTTAAATAGCATAAACATTGAGCTATTAACTTCTAATTGGCAATTAAATTGTATCGATGTTAACGTAATTTTTGAGGAAATTTATAGTACATGTGAAAATATTATTAATATGGTAGCTCTTTTACACACCTTCATATTATGTAAAGAAAATAATTTACCTGGTATGACTATGAATTTAAACAAATAGCTTATGAAAGAGATAGAGCATATAAATGTTTTACATTAAATACAGGCGTTATTCGTGATACTTACTGGCAAAATTATAAACACTACCGAAATAGATTAGTCAATTTATTGAAGGTTAAGAAACAAATATTGAATCACCCCAACCCCCCCCCTTTGTATTATTTATCCTTCTTTTTAGGGAAAGACAAACAATACTTTTGGCCATTTACGTGATCGTCTATTTTTCTATAAATTAGGACCCAAATTACGTTGTGTGTGTAGTAACCTCAAATTATTATTTCCCCATTTTATGTTCTACCCCATTTATGGTTTACCCAGGTTCTTTTATATAAAGTTTGATAATACTAGCTATTGGTTACCTTGTGAATTAAATTTAACACTTGATACTTATACCTTTAGAAAACTCTCATAGTTTCCTAGTAATTATTCCATCTTAGGAGGAATCTTTTATGCACTATTGTTTGTGAGACCAAGCCACTATTGCCTTGTTGAGAAAACCGTTTTCACTTTTGATTTTATAGTTTTGCTGTTTATTTTAGAGCACTGAGTTTGTTAAGTCGAGTGAGGCTAATCTCACCCTGTATATGTTAGGTAACGTTTTGAAAATATGTAAGAAGAAAACAAATATATGTTTTATACATTTATTGTTGCGAGAAATCCTCTGATATGTTGCATTAATTAACAATTGTCGTGGCAATCGCCTGATAATGAAATACAAAGTTAGTGGAAAATAACCACTGTTTTATAGTCGAATATAATAATTGATGTGGCAAATAGCCTGAAAACTTGTTTAGGTACTGAAGAGACACAAAGCAATGCTGTGATGTAATTACATCAATACCTGTGCCGGACTTGCCAATATAAAACATGTGCAAAACAAACAATGTCAAGTGACAGAAATGTCCGTCTAAATTTGACTGTCGGAGTCTGAAGTCAGCGTAAATTCCAGGGGCGTGCGGTGAGTTTTGATACAGGGGAAGCAGTTTGTGATATAGAGTGATGGGTAGCGCGAGGCCCCGAGCGAAGCGAGGCAAAAATTATTTTAAGAAAAGGGACGTGGCTTCCGTATACTCATTTTAAAACAAATGTCGAAAGCTGCAAAGTTATGATATCTAGAAAAAAAGTACACTTGTAGGACCGCCACTCCTCAATAAACATAAAACATAAAAACCACAAAAAATTAGACAACCCCCGATTCCAAAGCCGAAGCTGCACGGGCGATGGTTACACTTATGAAAAAAACGCAGACACACAACCATATCCACCGACATTGCCAGCGCCGGTGGCGAGGATTGAACCCGCAGCGAAACAGAGAGTTTGTTAAGTTGTTAACATGCACATACCTACCTATTTACAATGTAGTTTAATCCGCCTCTCTTTTTTTTGCGATGTCGGAAATAACTTCGTCGTAAAAGTTTGAATTTTTGGACATCTTCACAAAGTCACTTTCTATTGTTAACAGGGACAATTTTGAAAGCCGCTCTTCACTGGTTAAATTTCTTGAAAAAGTTTTTATTCTCGTGTCCGTTTTGATGATTTTGAAAAAAAGGCAGCCATTCCACTAATACTTGAAAAAAAAACTCTTTGCACTCTTTAAGACACGCTGCAGATTGAGCTAGAACTAAATTTAATCGATGCGCAAAACAATGTACAAATATTGCATTCTGAGAAGTCTCTTTTACTTTGGCCTGCAGGCCCCCCAATTCACCAGCCATTACAGCGGCCCCATCATAACTTTGGGCGATAAGTTTGGCACCACACTGTAGATCATCGACTATCTGACAAACTATAGTATATAAAGCTGCGGCCGTTCATGGCGTTGCTACGTCTAAAAATCCTAAAAAGCTCTCTTGGAATTTCCCATTTGGATTTATGTACCGTACTACGATTGACAACTGACTAATATTCGTAATATCGGTTGTTTCATCTAACATAACTGCACCAAAGGAGCTTTTTTATTTCTTGCTTGATCTTTTCTAAAACAATATTGCTTATCGACTGAATCAAATCATTTTGAATATGATTTGATGTACCGCGAAATATCGTGGAGTGTTCCAGATGGTTACTTAAAATTGTATCGTATTTTGCTAATAAATCAACTAAATTGATAAAATTGCCCCTAGTAGCAACGCTTCGAGATTCAGTATGACCTCTAAAACTAAGTTCATTTTCGCCGAGAAAACAAACAATATCAATAAGTCCTTTTAACACTTTCTTTCAACTGCTGATCTAATGAATGCCTCAATTCGTGATTTTCCAAATGTTTATTCTTTTAATACCGCTCCCAAATGAGTTTCACACTTACCATGCCTTTTTGTCACTTTGTGAATGTTGTTTAAATCTGAAAAGCCATTTTTATTCCAAACACCTTTTTCATTTGTGAACAGTACACATGGCCAACAAAACAATTTACACAAATTTTCACAACCCCTTAACCACTGATTAGCACTGTACACTTCAATATTAAAGTACCTATAGCATGATTTAACTTTCGTTTTTAAGAATTTTAAATCAGGTGTTGGTTTCCCATTTCTAATAATATCCAGTTTATCTTGAAACGAATATGTTGAAAATCCCCTTTTCAACAAATTGCACACCACACAAACGCAAATAATATTTTCCACAGTGCTAGAACCAGCTTCCAAATTTAATAAGTAATTCTAAATCTGCGTACACGCGCACTAATATTCAACGTTTTAAAAATCACTTGTCGCCGCACCACAGGTTTAGAAACACCAAAAAAGTTTTTACAAATATAGCACAAAAGCTGAGAATAATATTAGGAAGATTAATATTAAGTATAATGTTAAAATCGAGATTAAAATCTATAAAATAAAACGTATTACGATGCTATATAGCTCAGATATCAAGATTATGAAGTGGGGATGGGATGCATTTCAATAAGTTACCTACTTACCAGAGACAGTTGTCTCTGCTTACATATATCGAAGTTGCGCGAGTTCGTGTTGGCTGGATTAATCGAGTGCGTCATCGTTACTGTTTTATCGTGCAACATTATATCAGCTGCTGAAAAGCAGGGCCGTATCTATTGAAATTGGGTAAAAGTAAATTTTAATGATTAATATATGTGATAAATAATAATTAGGTTCTATTTATGTGTTTTTTTATAATAATCCCAGGGGAAGCACTGCTTCCCTTGCTTCCATGGACCGACCGCCACTGGTAAATTCATATCTGCTGTACGGAAATGTCCCTGCATGACTCACGAACATGGTCACCTCGAGGTTTCTTAGAATCACACATGTAACCCAACTGTTTCGAAGTTTTGACTAGAACATCACCCAAATCAGGCGAAGTGCTCTCTACCAATTGGTGTAGTTAAACAGTCAAGAAACAGGCAACCCCAACAAATCTAGAGTAATACCTTACTCAATTGATTATACGTAATAACAAGTACAGCGCAGTTATGAACTGACGGCCGAAATCCTTGTAAATTAAAGCAGCCGGCCTCCCTGCGGCGTGGCCTGCACCGGTCCTAGGGTGCGTTGACACAAAATGACCACAACAAACAACTCCGAAGGGTGGTCGGGGACGGACTCAAAATATGGTGTCGATAATAGACAGCTGACCTATTTTAAAGTACAGGTTATTGACCGAATAACCGATTGCACATATTTTATTTAGCAAACCTGATCCAGTGAATTGAAATCCCACAATCACAGCGAGTTAAGTTAAAATGAATAAAATAATTAAAACTGCAAAGTTACCTTAATTAACTTTACTATCTACTAAAATGTTTTCTTGGTACCACAGTACGTAGTTTATTTACCTTTGCCAGAGAACCAAAACATAAAGTCGTATTTAATCTTATAGAACTTTAATTTTCAGAGATTCAACTAAACATATTATTTTACGATTTTTAAACTTATGAAAAATTACTTTAATCATTTAGAATTTGGAATAAACTAATATACTAACCCCTGTTAGATAGTCTAACCTTTACCTAGTGATTCGTCCACATTATCTCCCCCTATTTCCTCAATTCGTCGCCCCGGGTTGTGCATACCGGAATAGTTGCACTTCATTGACTTTGAAAATAAATGCACCGTGTCTTCCCTCATTGTAAACTGTAAGGATAAATCCTCCAGCTAACTCAGAGAAATTAATCTTGAGCTGATAAAAACCGTAAAGGCTAACTCGGAATTAATCCCGAGCTGGATGATCGACTAGCAATCACCTCGAGTCCTGCCGGGACCCGCGTTTTATGTAAATTGTATCCCCTGACGTCACGACCTTTAAAGTCGATTTTCCCTTGAAATGTTGATGCGTTTCTAAGTGATTCCCACACACAGGACTGCAGTCACGTATGCGTAGTGCATTGGAATTTCTATGTTTACATTAACATATTGATAACTGACTAAAATTGTGCGTTCAAACGTGCACTTTTGCTCCTAAAATGAAAATTTAACCCTGAGATTTCTAATATAATACGATTTATATTCTGGTTCTTTGTAATGAAATAATAATTAACGTTTAATGATCTTAATTTAGAAATAATAAAGTAATTAATTTTGGTAATAAATAGGTAAAATTTGAAATAGATTAAATGACCTAGGTACGGTACATTTCAATATATTACAATAATAAAATTGATATGTATAAAAACAATCCTAAAATAATGTGGAAAACGTTAAAAAAATTAATGAATACTAGTGAAAATTGTATTTGAATGTTCAATTTGAAATTAATAATGAAATTAAAACTGCAAATAACGAAATCGAAATATGCGAATATTTTATTAATTATTTTGTTGACAGTATCAAAGATATAACAGATAGCATTTCAAGTAATAAACAATGGACTTCTGATGATTATCCTGTAATTGAATGTAAATTTGAGACATATTCATTATTAAATTTAATGAACCTTAAGGAAATCATAAATTCACTAGATAATAAGTTCAATACTAATGATATATTAAATGCTAAAGTTCTAAAAAGCATCTCTAATGTAATAGGTCACGTAATTTTACATTACATTAATACATCTTTAGAAACTGGTATTTTTCCATTTAAATTAAAAACTAGTACAATAAGTCCCATCCCTAAAATTACAAATACCATTAAAGCTAGTGAATTTCGACCAATTAATACATTGCCGCCAAGTGAAAAAATTCTTGAAATGGCAGTTTATTTCCAACTGAACGATTATTTTAATAAAAACAATTTACTCTTCTGTAATCAATCAGGATTCAGAGAAAAACACTCATGTGAAACAGCCCTACAATTGATATTAACTAAATTTTAAAATGAAATTGACAAAGGTAAATATATTGTAGCAGTCTTTCTTGATTTTAAACGTGCCTTGAAACAATAGGTAGGACACTATTATTAAAAAAGTTGAAGTATTATGGTATAGCAGGAACAGTATTAAAATGGCTAAGCGATTATTTCTCAAACAGAAGACAAAAATGTAAAATTAATAATATATTTTTCAGTAAAATAACAAATCAGTATGGAGTTCCGCAAGGCAGTGTCTTAGGTCCACTGCTTTTCATTATTTACATAAATGATATATACTATCATATCAACTGTGACTTTATTAACTTATTTGCAGATGATACACTTTTAGCTTGTAGCGATGAAAATATTGATGTCGAAGTTACCAAAATGAATTCTGTACTGTCTGACATCTCTGATTATCTAAATGTTAACAAATTAAAATTGAATATCTGTAAAACAAAACCAATGATATTAACAACTATTTATAAGCTAAAGCAAATTGACTTAAATTCTATTAACTTGAAAATTAAAGATGACAAGGTACAATTAGTAGATGAGATAAAATACTTAGGTTTTATATTGGACAGTACAATTTGTTTAAATAATCACTTTGAGTATATCAAAAAGAAAATCTCAAAAAATTTGTTTTTCTTTTCTAGAGCTCCTACAAATTTATCTATTCCAAGTAGAATACTTGTCTATAACACAATAATTCAACCGCATTTTGATTATTGTGCATCCCTGCTATATTTATTTGATTTGAACAAAATAACTTCGTTACAAAAATTACAAAACAGGGGTATGCGAATAATACTACAATGCAACAGATATACACCTGTTACAGTTATGTTATCAACTTTGGAATGAATATCTGTGTCAAATAGACTATTCTATATGTCAATGATATATATAAAATTATTAACTCACTTTTACCATCATACTTTAATGAACTTATTTGTAATTCAAATCAAGTCCATCTACATAATACTAGAAACAATAATAATTTTCACATAACTAGAACTAACTATAAAAAAACTATGAATTCCTTGTTCTTTAAAGGTTGTGACCAATTCAATAAATTGCCAGTTGATATAAAAAATAGTCCAACTCTTAACATTTAAATCTAAATTAATTAGTCATTTAAAAATGAGTCCTTGATATAAATATATGCTATAAATTTATTATTATTACTTTTGGTTCAGTAGGTAATCACTATTCAAGTAAGCTATAGATTTCTTCGTCTTTGTGTCTTTATTATATTTATATATGTATATCTGTATGTGCTTATATGTAAAGATAGAGGTGTTTCAAAACCTTATGAGCTTTGACCTTCATATGCACAGAGGCATAACTCCGGCCATCAGCTCAGTTACACCACTTCCTAAAAACATCCCGAGCTTCCATTGTATACAGATGGTAGATAGCTGAGTAAATGTTTTCAAAATATACTTATAGCTCGGAATAAGCTCCGCCGTTTGCACATTTCACGGCTCATAAGGTTTTGAAATACCTCTATCTGCTCTTCAAATAATTACTCCATAGCATGTAAACTTAAATTTCTTTTGTATATTAGGATTTCCTATTTCAAGAAATTGATTAATTAATTAATTATAAATTTAGTGTTAATTGATAAAAACATGTTCCTCTGAAAGTCACACTATGGTTCATATTCTAAATTATTTAACTTATAAGTAGGCATATCCTGTGTATAATTGTTACCATATGTTACCCCTACCATATACCGTTTTTGAGTTATTAAACGTCGAATATCTTAGTTAAACTAGTTACTGTAAATATGGAAAAGTTAATATTATTAAAATGAGCTATGAAAATGACAACTATTATGTTTGATAAGTGACATTTCTTTAATGAAATAATCAAAATGGTTTACAGTGAGGAAGAAAAAAAATAAATATTTATACGAAATAGATAACAAAGATTTATTCAGGAAATTTAAATATAAAGATCTCATAAAAAATTTTCGATGTGCACCATTATTGTCAATGCATAATTGATAACGTCTTCTTAAGTTTATAATTGCACCGGAAATGGCTTCATTATTTAGATTCAGATTGTATTTCAAGTTACATTCAAATTATATTTCAAGTCGAATCCTGTCTTTAATGACATCCAATACTATTATTATTATTATTGACTCTTTTAGAAATCCCCAAAAAAATGAATCCATAGGGGTCAAATCCGGACTGTTAGGAGGCAATTTAATAGGTCCATTATTCCCTATCCATATTGGGAATACATTATTCAAATAATCTCGAACGGGTAGGACACTACGCGAAGTTGCCCCTTCCTGCATCCAAATCATATCATCAAGTTTGGCTTCCGGAAAATTCTGCAAAAGAATATTTTCTGCTTCTGGGATAATTATTTCCCGATAGGTAACTCCAGTTAAAGTATAATCATAAAATATAGGCCCAACAATTTTGTTTCTGAAAATTCCACACCAAATGCTAACAGTTTTTCTTTCTGATTTTTTTTATATGTTTTACAAATCTTTTTCTGTTGTGCTTGTTTTTCCACGAACTTCGATTTTTCCTATTAAAAACTCCTGCCATAGAAAAGGATGATTCATCAGTCCATAATATTTTAGTAAAAAAAATTGGGATCTTCATCCAACTTTTGAATCATCAGGCGGCAAAAGTCCATCGTTTTCCTTTTATGAGCCTCTGTTAAAACTTGTACGGGTAAAATTTTATATGGTCTGTAGCTGTTATTTTTTAACGTACGTTGGATTTTGGAATAACTTACCAAATTGATCGACTGCATTATTTATACTACATTCAGAATTGTCTAAAAAATAATACAATGTTTCAAAAAAGTCTATTTGCGAGTAAATATGGATGGGCTAACCTTCGAAATGAAGCAGTATATCTAGCTGTTCTTCCTGCTGTGCCTGAACTACATGATTTTTCTACTAAAACTGGAGGTATTATTCACCTTTCGGTAAATATTTTCGATGATGTTGGACGATTTTGATACAACACCCTATATGCTCATTTTGCTGCACGTTTATTTTTGTTATTTTGTATATAACAAGTAAATATTTGGACTTTTCTTCCTCACCGTAAACCATTTTGATTATTTCATTAAAGAAATGCCACTTACCAAACATAATAGTTGTCATTTTCATAGCTCACTTTAATAATGTTAACTTTTCCATATTTACAGTAACGAAGATATTCAACATTTAATAACTTAAAAACAGTATATGGTAGGGGTAACATATGGTATATTTTTGATATCAGGAATAATGGATCAATCCAAAAATTTAATAATACACAGGGTATCCCATTTAAAAAAATATATTATTTTTTTTGTATCCCTTGAAATCTGCACGCCACTGTACTTTTGATAGCATTTTAAAACTCAGTCATACCCACACAACTTTTATTTAAAACTTTATTTTCTATAGGTAATATTAACGATGATAAGGGGTGGGTAATTTATAATGAACAACCCTGTACATCATACTATCTACACGATTATTAACCCCCATATGTGCCATGCGTATTGTACGCTATGTGCTATTTTTATCTGCTAATAATTTTTTTTAGCGTCTAAAACTACAAAATAAAGTAAAAAATATGGGTCAGCTATTTTTGTGTAAATTATAAAAATTTACCACGTCTATTGTTAATAAAGTTAGGTCGCCAACAATCCCACGCTTAAAATAGTTGGAATCTCCATTTTCATTGACATTTTCCCTGTTTCAGCAAAAAGAAATGCTGGTTCGCAAGCAATTCAGAGAGACGTGCAAGGTGCAGACCAAGCAGTACAAGGCGCTGAAAGCGCAGATCCTCCTCAATACTCCGAAGGAGAACCAAAAAGCGGTAATCAAAAAACTCAAAGAGGAACAAAGACGAAAGCTGGCGCTGCTGGGCGACCAGTACGAGCAGAGCATCGCTGAAATGTTGCAGAAGCAGTGCATCAAGCTGGACGAGAGTCAGGAGGTGAGTTTATCTTGTACATTAACATGACATTTGTGAATATGTTGTGTCACCGAACTTGTTTTTCTTTCAGCTTCAGTGCCAACAGATGAATGAGCGTCTCCGATACGAGCTAGAAATCCTCATTGCATACCAAAGTAAAAACAAGATGCAAGCCCAGGCGCAGAGAGACCGTGAGAAGAACGAATTACAGGAGCGTGTATCTGTTAGGAGAGCTCTCCTTGAACAAAAAGTAAGTGTTGCAAATTCGTCGACTAATATATAGAAATTAGTATAGGAGGAGAAGTCGCTATAGTGACGGGACGTGCGGGGTAAGACGCTACAGAATGCAGAGCCGGATTTATCTGTATTGCTCGCTCATTTACTTTTTCAATGTAAGTTTTATGTTCAGTTTAGCTAGCAACAATTTAACAATAGTAGAAAAAAGTATTAACTTGAAATATAAGTGTCGAATTTAAAGTATTGACTACAAATACAGTAATTGCTATATTCATGTTCACTTAATATAAATTGTTACCACCCAGCAAGAACCACGAGGAGGTATGAGCATTTCTTGCCAGGAAAGGATGGGTATGGAATATTAGTATAGAATAAAGAAATTATTTGAAAAGTAACAAGAAACCTTTAAAAACAAGATAAAAAAAACAAAATAATAACAGAAACAAATATTTTTCTCAATAAATAAACTAAAAATAAATTCTAATAGTAAAGTTATTTCTAGAGTTGGCATTTCGATTTGCAAATCATGGGTGGTGCCATGTAGAGAGATACCCAAGTACGTAAGCGAGACTTGTTTACTATTTTAGTCTACTGTTATGCGTCGAGGTGTCATTAACATAATTTATTTCTCTATATTGTTGATAATTTTATTTTTTGTATTTTATTCTTGATATTAATTTAATAATAAAGTTTCAATTCTATAGCAACAGTGGTAGAGTTAACACCTATTTTTCTCTTATAGAATACAAGTTGTTAATAGTTGATTTTTTTTTTTTTTGAAATGTCAAGTGAAAGTGATGGAGTTACAGTGAAATGGACATTTGTGATAATGATCAATGGAAAAATATAAAGCATAAACGAAAAGCAAGGATTAGATTAGAAAGTATTTCAAAAAAAAAAAAACAACTCTCAACAGAAGAAATAAATGAAATTATTATGGGACAACATAAACCAGAAACATCAAACAGCCAGTCCACCAGAATGAAATTCCACAACAAATACAATCAGATAATGCAAATTCAAATACACTGCCTAACACTAGTACAAATGAAGAGATTCTCACACAAAAAGAACAGCACATAAGACAAAAAAATTTATCAGCAAAAATGAAAGAAATGTCACAAAAACAATTTAAAGCCCTTTTTTGTATAAAAACACCTGAGACGTTAACAAGGAAAATGATGTCAGATATATGGGACACGGAACATCTTAACACTGACGATATGATTCTCAAAACAAACAGGATTTCTCCTTAAAACGAACCAAGACAAAAACATAATTAGTCAGACACTAAATAAGCTTATTGGTCAGAAACATATTCTAAATTACAAAGAAACTCGACCCTCATCGTAAATGCCAACAAACACTCATATTTCTAATCATTCATACAGTGTGGTCATCGGATCTATAGAACATGACATTACAGAAGAGGAAATTAGCGAATTTCTCACGCAATCAATCCAATATCATTCATAGGTACTGCAAAAGAATTGTTGCAAAAGCCCCACTAACAAACCTACATACCTCATAAGAATCATTACGGGATGCATGAACTCCTCAGAAAAATTACTTAACGAGGGCCTCTTTTATAAACACAGACATTACCCGGTCTATCCAAGCTTACCACCAGCTCCAATACCACAAACTTGTTCTCGTTGCCAAAAATTTACACATACATGAGATAACTGTACCACACCAAAAAATGCACTAAGTGTAATGGACCTCATCACCATACTAAGTGTAATACACAACTTCCACCAAAATGCACAGGATGCGGTGCAGAAAATCATACTGCATGGTCACTAAAATGTTCTAAAAGACCTATGAAACCAATTGAAGGCATACCAATTAATCAAATCAAATCTCTGAACAAAAAATCAAGCGAAATAGACCCAAAAATCACCAAAAATTGAAAGATACACTCCCAAGTTACAGTACACGATATGATCATCAGTACTTACTTAAACAAACTAAATAAAGAAAAATACATCGACAGAGAAGAATTAATCTCTAAATTAAGAAAACGATTTGTAGCACAATATAACATTGATAAAGTTGCACATTTTTCAGGAAGCAGAATGTATATTTTGATGTTTGACCTCGAACAACCTTCGACAATATCTTCAACTCAACCAATACAAGGGATTAAAGATGTTCAAGTTCACGTCGATAGTTAAAATTTTATATGCAAATGTAAACAGCTATATACCAAAAAACCATCTTATCAACAATATTATAAAAAAAAATCGCATCAACTCTACATTATTTGTAGAAACAAAGACCAAAAGTACCACAAGATATGAAAATTGGGATGTTCTACAGTTTGATTGGCAATGTTGTCAATAATAATGTGAGAGGAGAAAGCCCTGTGCAAATACACCCTGGATTAAGGATAACCAAGGACAATCCACCGAAAGTAAATAACCTCCTATGCGAAGCTACCCATATCACTATTCCATTTCTGGAGGATGTTACACATATTTTTAGTATACATTCACCCCACCGCAAACATTGATCAAACTATATTCACGAAAGCAGCATTGTATAAATATTGTATCATCATAGGTGATTTCAACGTCAACAATAACAAGCAAAAACGGCTTAATAATTTCTTAGAGAACTCCAATTTTACAAAAGTAAATACTCCTCCTACTTTTCATATGGCAAACAACCCGGACACAACACCAGGCCTAATACTTTATACAAATAACCTTAAAAATAATATAGAGAAAATCAAAACACATCCGGACATTGGTTCCGACCACTCAGCAATAGAAATATCACTAAATCTGAATAGGAAAATTGAGGACCAAGATGAAAAAAGAATTAACTACAATAAATGTAATATGGAAGAGGTAAACAAGATTATAACAAAATACATCGAGGATATGCAGCATGTACCAATAGACAAGGACACAATCAAACAATTTAATGAAAACCTGATGACAATCATGGAGAATACACCCAAAGAACAAGTAAGATACTACACGTATAAACTACCACCATATATCATTAGAATGATAAAAAATAAAAGGAAAATGTACAGAGACTATTTAAAAAATCCAAGTGAAGATTACAAGAGACATATCAACTACAACAAGGACATTCAAAAACTTATCAGGCAATGCACAAAACAATTGGATGAAAACGTGATGAAATAAATGAGAATCAGGGGAAGAACTACTGGCAACAAATCAAAAGACTTACTCAGTACAAACCACACCAGAAACTACCTGTCCTAGAGAAAAATAACAAAACATATAACTCTGACCCAGAAAAAGTACAATTATTTGCAAAACATTATAATGAAACCTACATGGAAAACAACAATCCTCAATTTGATGATGTTCAGTATGAAGATGTCAACAACTGTTACGAAACATATTTCACGGAACATCCAGTGCCAGACACAAAAGAGATAGATGAAGAAACCTATTTTGAAATACTCCATAAAGGTAAAAACAGCATCAGGATATGATAATATCACGAAAAACATAATAAGAAAACTCAAGTATCAAATTCACTTATACATTAAAAGAACATATAAATACTGTCTCAATCACTGTTATTTTCCTCCAGAATAGAAACATAGAATTTTAATCACTATTCCCAAGCCTAACACCGACCACACAAATGTTATAAACTATCGTCCCATTACGTTACTTTCTGTTATGAGAAAGAACTTTGAAAAAAATCATCAAAGCGATATTACAGAACAAAGTAGGACATGTTATCCCAAGGTATCAGTTCGGCTTCCGAGAAAAGTGCTCCATTGTACACCTCTTAACAATCATCACATCTAACATACAGACAGCAAAACTTAGTGGTCAATGTAGTGCTGCCATTTTTCTTGGCATCCAAAAGCTTTTGACAGTGTCTGGCATCGTGGCATATTATACAAACTTATGGTAACCAACTGTTCCAGATATCTACTTTTTCTCCTTAAAGACTACTTATGTTCAAGTTAAAATTAATAACCATTTATCACAAAACATTACAATTTATCAAGGTGTTCCACAAGGCTCTCCACTGTCTCCCTTGCTCCACAATGTATATTGTTATGATATATAACTTTAATTCAGAATTTTGGAAAAGTATTTCCTTTACTGACATTTTTCTTCAATTTACACCAAATTAATTTAATCAGGTTGGAAATACAGAAATATGGCAGTAATCTCAACTCTTTGTGGCCATATCTCTCTGCTACGGTGTCTATAATATACTTCTTCTCATAATTTTTCATTTGCAGGACTTCCAAGAGTTGTGCTTTATTATAATTTTCCTAATAATAGAGATCATGATCCATTAAACAAATTTGTAACTCCTGCTTAGTAGAACTCTTGTTAGGAACTTTATACAGGTGTCTCGAATGGTACATCGCATTTTCAAGAACAATAATGCTATTCGGTTTTAATTATGGAATTAGGGTATTTTCAAATCATTCCTCAAATATTTCTCCCTCCATGTTCTTGTGGTAATCCACGTTAGTCTTCCATGTTTTTTCGGCACAGTTTTAATGCATTTTCAATCCAACCATCAGCTGATCCACAGTGTAATATAATCAACCGAGTCCCTTTATTAGGGGGCAATGAGATTGGTTGACATTTCCTAGATCCATCAGTCCATCCTTTTTTTACCGAGTATCATACCGAGTATCATCTAGATAATAAATTGGTCAATTTTCTCTTTTGAGTTCTTTTATCTCTTCTAGATATGAATTTCATCAAACCACTATTCGTCTACTTTCCATAATCGCCATGTTTTTATTAATAGTTTGATATTTAAATTAAATTTTTCTCAGCCAAGTTCCTAAAGTTCTTTTGGTATATTTTAGATGATAATCCATTTCTTTTAGTTTTCTGTCCACCACGTCACTAGTTGGGATTTCATTTTTCTGATACGTGTCGTAAACTAAAGTTCTTGAAAGTTTTGCTAACGATGGGAGTTTTCGATTGACCGACATCGGATCGTTGTTTTCTTAGAAGGGCACCTTCTTTCACCAGTTTGTGTATTGTGGGATGGGTAACGTTAGAGATGCTGCTTCACCTAGGACATCTAAATCATACAAATTAGAATACTTAGCTCATCGCTTCAAAAAATTATTGTAAACATTAAAGCAAATTTGTTTCGCTTGCTCGTTCAGATGTAGCCTATTTTTTCTTACTGAAAACTGCTGAACTTTGACATTCTTTATCACTGTAATCAATAATACTTTCATTTTCACAAACACAATAAGATGTAGACGTAGATGCCTCCCACAGTCGAAACATTTTTACATTAAATATGATAACCTTCTTAAATTATTTTCAAAAACACACCAGCAAATAAACATATAAAATAATTATGCTAGAACAATTCGGTAACAAAATTAAGTGCGGCTCTGAACTATCACAGAATATAAGTGAAACTCCGCATCGGTCGCGTGCCTACAAGAGCAACAATCATCTTTCTCACTATAATGTAAGCGGTGTAAAAGATAGAAGATATTATGTGTTGACATTTTCCATCCTTATGTAGCATCTTAGCCCGCATGTCCTGTCACTATACCGATTTCTCGTACTATAACTTTGTTAGACTGTCCCAAAACATCAACAGAACTACTAGACTGGTTTTTGGGGTGCACATTACGCTTTGTTTGAGTTTGCTTGATATTTCGACCATTTTATTGTGGGAGAATGTGACAATATGGTCAAAACTTCAAGAAGGCCTTAATTGAAATGAAGCAGATATAATAATAACCACCTGTACCGGTCACAAATTGTTCAGTGTAAAAATGTAATGATTTTTTTTTTTTTTTTTTTGTAGATGCATGCAGAAAATCAGCGGTTTATTGAGGAACGAGGGGAGAGAATCAGGATTCTCCATGAGAGACAAGAAAGGGAGCTTGAGGAGTTTGACGAAGAGTCTGTCCGGCAGGGATTTAGGTAAGTTTCTTTACAGTAGAATAAATTTCCAGAAAAAATTTGTAGCCTTCTCGAAAAAAATAAATAAAAATCTGTTTATTTTTGTTCAGTTAATACTGTGGTTACAGTATTTATAAAATAGATCAAATATAATAGTCATGCGATTAAAACGCTTGAAAAATCTATTGATTTTTTTATAAAAAAAAAAAATGTCTGATATATAGGGTGTCCAAATAATACATGTACAAAATAAAACCAGAGATTCTTTGGCTCAAAATATATTAATTTAACCTAACTTACCTATATCCAAAATTGCTTTTAGCCGTTAAAGGGCGTCAAAATTAACAAAAATATTTAGATATTTGACTAAAAACAGAAGCCTTATTTACACAACTAAAATATGAACATGGCTTTTTTTGGCCATAACAGTACTTAACTTGCTGTAAGCTTTAACTAAACTAAAACCAAGAATTCACGAGAGCTCAGTGTCCTCCACATGTCGAGGCTGCAGTTCGGAACAGGGGCACACGAGTTTGGTTTTGGCGGGGGCAAAAGGAATATGCTACACTAAATAAAACAATTTTTTTCAAATGGCGTTTTTCGAAATTTATGCGTTTATACAGTGTGGGTCATTTTGATGACACATGTATTGGGATCTCGGAAACTATAAGAAATAGAAAAATGGTTAAATGGGGAAAGTTTTAGACTGTTTTGTTACCAATTAATAGCCGCCTTCAAAATTATTCCAGTTGTTGGGAGTTTTGAGATATCGTCAAAAAAGTTGATTGTTGTATTTCCTAATATCAGCTATAACTTTTTTATTTTTCAAAATGTTTTAAATCTGTAAAACATTCTCAAAGCAACTTTTTTCGTAGAATTTATCTGTCTAGTTAGATTTTAGGTTCAACTTTTCGAATATTGAAGACCATCATCAGGGCCGTTCTTTCTTATGGGCGCCATATTAGATTTTTCACTCATTAAAAAGAGCTCGATTTTAGCTTTTCAACGATGTATCACTTGTAAACAAAAAATAGAAAAATCTTCAAAGAAAACTAATTTTTCGACTAGATCTGGCAACACCTCAAAATAAATACATAACACAGTGAACGTACTTTAAGTTACTTAAGTAGAGAACTACTGTTTGATGAAAAATTAAATTTTTTCTAAATAATTGCGGATAGAAATTATAAATGAAAACTAAGAGAATTAAAATAAATCAAAATTATTTACCAATAACAATTCATGAAATAATTTGCCTATATTATTAACGTTAAAAATCTTACGACAAATAAAAAAAAGATCGTTCAAAACATAACTATTTACATTAATGTTCAAAATGTTGACCATTTTTGGTTATATATCTTTGGCATTTTTCTAAAACGGTATTGGTCACTCGCCGGATGGTATTCCTATTAATGCCAGCAGATAGATCGCGTGCTCTTTCTTCAAGCATTGCTACAGTCTCAGGAGGTTCAAACTCATAAATAGGCTGTCAAAAATGTTCCGTGGGACAGTGACGTACGCAAAATTAACTAATACGAGAAACAATAAACTGTTACATTTTATAACAATATATGTAAAACTTACCCTCTTAACTAGCTTGATGAACTAGCTTGCTTATCACAAACTGGAGAAGATGTGTAGCCATTTTGCAGCATCAAGTATGTTTCTATGGTTGTCTCCATGAGTGATGTTCGCTTTGATGAAAATATATTCTTATATTTTGAAAACAACCGTTCGACATCTACTGATGTAATACACGCATACGTAAAATAGTCTTTGAACGCACTTAACGGATCTGGGGCTGCACCATCACATATTTGTCTTAATTTGGTAAAACCGGTGTTTTTATTTAACACACTTGCGAATTTCTTAATAGCTGCAGCCTCATCTGGATTGAATTGTAGTATCACAGCTTTTATTTGTTGGAAATATTCAGCATAATAAAAAGCTGCCTGCAACCATGTTCCCAACGTGGGAATCGGCTGTGGTGGTTCAGGAATACCGGGACACTAGCTATGAAATGCACGGAGACGTTTAGGAGATTTAAGAAACACTTTTTTTGTACTTGCTATTAATGCATCCACCTCTGGAAAACCCTTTCGAATAGTTTCTGCCACAAGATGTAAAGCATGCACTTTACACGTAACATGTATAAACGTACAACCTTGTTCTTGCATAGAACGGCCTACCGAACGCATTGTCACGGCGGCGCCATCAGTCACAAACATCAACACTTGACTTTGTGACAGTTCAAATTGTTCCAACGTCTCCAGCACCACCCTGGTAATTGTTTCGCTAGTACACTGACTTAGTCTTTTGCTAGCTAGTAACAGTGGAACTGTCAGTTTAAGAGGGTCCAGTACTCGTACTATAACATTTAAAATATAATTTTTTTTACAATCTGTTGTCTCATCAACAGATAACCACAGCCGTGTATTTTTTAATTCACATTTCATCTTATTTATCATGTCTACGTGTACAGTTGGTAGATAGTTACATAACGTTGTGCGACTTGGTAACTTCACCTGGGCATTGTATTTATTCCAGAACTCAGGGTGTACCCCAAGTGAACGAAAACAACATTTAGTTCTGATTAAAATAAAAAATTAGTAACGGAAAAATCACAAAACATTTTTCTTCATTCAATAATATTATTGCCGATTCCTTAATTTTTCTTTTGTTGTTGTCTGCTTCTTTCATTAAAATTTTTGCAGAGTTTATTCTATGTCCATTTTTCCAAGCATGTTCGCAAATTTTCGATTTTTCAATTTCACCCTTTCTAATATAACTTTTATGTTCACCTAACCCTACATAAATAAATAACTTTGAAAAAGGAAACAGATTCGTTTTCCGAAATTATTATTTTTGTGTCTCATATTAGTTGTCAAAAAACACCCTTTGACTAATCTTTTGACGTAAAATCACTAGCTCAAAGGTTTATTTTTCTAGTAACATACTGGGAAACTAACTATATTTATTAGATAACCAAGAATTATTCATGTGGTAGTAAGTCCCAAAAAAGAGAAAGAAAAACGAAATACCTTTTTAAAATTTTTTTTCAACAATTCTCTCAATTTAAACTAAATAAAGTAACTTTATAGTGCATCAAAATTAAACCATGCTAAAGTTTTGAACATGAGAACACACGTAAATGTTTCGTCCGTGACTGGTATATTTTCTTCTATAGTTTGTAACCCCTTTCGTCACAAAATGTTTCCGTATCGAATTATTACTTACCATAGTATTTTTACATGAATTTTCTTTAGTTTACATGATAATTTCTTCTACTGATGATGAACTAAAACGTTTTTGGTTCATTTTTTAAAATTTAAACAAAACTGATGACAGATGTCAAAACCAGAAAATACGTCAATGTACAAAAACAAATTACTACAAAATATTCTCAGTATGATAATACAGTTAGATTGTTAATAACAATATAATTAAAAAAAATTAAACACGATACTGCTAAATAATTAGAAAATAAAAACGTTAAATAATAATCACGGAAATAGACTAACGATAGACACGATTTAAATTTCTGCGGTCTCGTAACTTTCTATACTTGGTTAATATGTAACCAATATAAATTGCCCACAGTATGGTAGCCTACATGTAGGGGTCATTTTATTTGTATTGTATTAGAGATCCAGATTATATTAAGAAATTCGTGATGTCTCCATTACTACGTGGAGACTTTCGTTACTCCGAATGTGTGCATTGTGCACATTAAAAACACTGTCTTCTTTAAAGCCAGCTTCCTCAGTAAACAACACAGCATGTAAACAATTTGCTTGTAAACCTTGAAAAGGTTAGAACCAGCCAAAAACGTCGTTAATGGCCATTTCTCACAGCAGTTAACCTATTTTACAAGAACCTGGTTCCCGCCAAAAAAGAAAAGCTTATTTTCATCGCTCCAATATTATCACATCTTTTCTCCTAAAAAACAACAAAATAGGTAGTTTAAGTTAAATTGTCCTATTTTCTTGTCGATGAGTTCCATAACTTGCTTGTTTATGGTAGACAATTTGTGGCTGTTCCACATTCACGATTATTTATTAATGGTTGTTTCTTTTGCAGTGCATTGGCCATAGCAGAGATGTCGTTGGCAATAAACGACATGTCGCGCGAGAGCTACGACGACGACGCCAGCTTATCAGGTTCGATGCTTAGCCTGGCTCATTCGAATAGTTCGACGAGTTTCCCGCCTAGCTCTGTTTAGTAAGTGCAATATTATTGATCGATAAACACCAAATTTCATTGGGAAATTGCTCACCGGCCATGTCAGTGTTAAACGTGGGCGTTTGAACTACTTTTCGGCATATTAACTACCTCGGTACATCTGACCTACTTCGGTACATTTGACCTACTCAGACCGATTTGTTGATTCGGTAAGATTGTAAGGCATGATGTGTTAAAATTTAGTACCAAAATGCTACCAAAATTGTACCTTATTGTTATTTTTGTTTCTAGTTTATTTATTTATATGATGATGATAGTGATCGTAGGGTAGTTAGTGTAGATCTTTTTAAATACTTGTTTTTTTTGTGTACAATTCAGTAAAGTATTTTTTGTATATCCTTGTGTTTTTAAATTTTAGCGGTGAAATTTGGTAGTTATATATCAATAATATATATTAATTAATATTTAAAAAAAAATGTAAATATTTATTTAGAACGTATTACTTATTTGTAATATATTATTAATTTTACCATTTTTAACAAATTTTTTCTTTTTTTTTATATATAAATCTTCCAATATAACATAATTATATATTTTTTGTTTTTATTTCAAGTAAACTTATTCCTAAAGAAATTTAAAGCCAGAAATTTGTTTGCAAAATCTTAAAACGCCACTTACGAGGCCTGCAAATTATTGTCTTTGTTGTATATTATATTAATATTGAAATTGTTAAATCTGTCTTGTTATGGTTCTTAGTCCGTTCAGTTGGTTGTTCTGGGGACAACAAAACTTTAGGTGCCAAATATTACATAGAGTTGTCTTTTTTGTACTTTATTACAATATAGATATTTGGGCTGACTGAATCCGCATTACAGACATACATTTATACAGGGTGGTTCAGTTTTAATCTTGAATACTTTGGGAGAATGCTCTCGCGGTTATGATTCGGAAAATATGGCATATGTGCCTCTCGCTTGCTTCCTAAGAAAGATACATGATGTCAAAGTTTACAAAAATGTCATAGCATGTTTGCATGTTTTTGGAAGGAAATATATCTCTGAAAATAGGATCCTAAACTAAGATTTATAAAATCGCGTCTTATTCCAGATTGATTGAGGATTCTGAAAAATTAGAAAAAAAATTGAAAAAACAGTGGCGTACCTTTTTTTCTTGAAATAATTGATGTAACCTCATTGCACGCCACTGGCGTGCCACATTTAGATAGACATAAACCTCAAAAACAAATCTGCACGAAAGGTATGTTCACAAAATTTGATTGATTTGCTCCTTTTTTCTATGATGAAAAAATAATTTATTTTTGTAAACTTTGACACCTTGTATCTATCTTTCTTAGAAAGCTAGAGGCACATATGTCATATTTTTCTGAATCACCCTGTACAGTGTGAACATAAATGGACTGCTATTTTATATTCCAGTTGTTTTAAATTGGGGTAGGCTGTGGAAAGATCTGAGTTTTGTTGGCATGAATTACGCTCAATGAGTATTATGTACTGAGGTTATGTTGAAAAGTCAAAAATATAACTGCAAACTCATTTTACTCTGTAATATCTCTATTGATAGTTAAAAGATATTAGGAAGCAGTGGCGGTTCCTCGGTGACAATATATTCTTTTTATAAGTTTATAGTTAGCGCATAATTAAAGTCAAAATATGACAACTGGTAATGCTGGAAATACTGTAGGGAATGGCAGCAAGCGTGTATATCCTATGTATAACTCAATTTCTTCATCTTGCTATCGTCGCGATTATTAACGCCTGTATATGCCATGCGTATTATATATTTTCCGTGCTGTTTTTATCAAATAGGCGGCGATCATTTCTGCTTGTCATGAGACTCAAAATGTAACTGACAAAAGTTGTCACGTGACATCCAGTATACCCGAAATAACATAGTAGCATGCATGCACGCAAACTTACCTTGCAAAAGAGAGACGTCCTCGAAGTGGCCTGGGAGTTCTAAAGTTCCAACATACATTTGTAACATAAACAAGCTTTCCATTTTTTTTTTTTCGGTTAAGCATCTGCGTCTTACTGTGAAGATTTTTATGCAGCAAACAAATGAGTTTTTAGTATATATATACTAACTTGCCGGATGTATGTCAATTTTTAAAATGCTGCATGTACGTTATCGATGAGTGCGAAAGTCTGCAACACACAAAGTGAAAAGTTCTAGTTTCTTTATAGTTCCTACCAAAATTTTAAGTGTTTCATGCATAAGCGTCAAATCCTTATTGCAATTTTGACAATTCAAGTTGTATTTATATCGTTACACTGCGAACCTTGCACTAGTAAGTGCTGTTCACGTGGAGTACAGTATATGGTACCTCCATCAGTAGTAAATTTTGGAAAATATGTTGTCATACGGTTTAATTCGGTACATGATGCCATAAGCCACGAGCTCATCATCAGCATACGAGAATATGTCATGCCTGAACAGACTAAACTCGGCTAAAGCCTGTATCCAGTGTATATATAAAACATGTATGCTGCCTATATTCCATGCCGTGCACTGCACCGGAACATTCAATGATTGGTAATCACATTTTGGATCAATGTATAAATTTTGAAAAGAATCAAATTATTTTTTATATTTATAAAATACACTAGATTAAACATGTTTTTTGCTATCTGAACTACCATATCCAAATCCCACGAGCCGCCATTGCTAGTAAGTTGAAATGAGATAATTTAAATATAAAATTAATTTAAAAACGGTGACAAATTAGAAGGCAATCATATGGACCTGTCACTTTTAACAATTTTGCTAACCTAATTTAAAAATATCAACGCCTATTCCAATTTTAAAACTCCTGTTTTGGAATATGTGAATTTATGAATAAAGTAAAGTATATAGTCTCCCTTCTCAGTACTTATTGAAGTACATGAAATGGGGGCATCAAAAATAAAACATTTTGACCATCTTGCTTCACGTGCTTTGTAAAATTTACTAGTGAATAAGGCCTTCAGCTCCATTTTTGACTACAGTTTTTCATTAAAAAACTAGAAAATATAAAAAAACCGAAATTTACCTAAATTGTAATGGACTCTTATTAGTTGTGATGTAACACAATAATTATGCAACCTACGTACTACTGTCATGATACACTGGTTGCCTATACATCACACTGAAACTTGGCCCTTACTGCTTATATTTATAAAGGCGACATTTTCTAGGGTTTCACACGGCGTAGAATTATATTTTATTTCTCCCTTGAAGGAAATTCTAAGAACTTTCAGTAATTAAATTCATGTTTGATTATGTACAATGTTCAACACATTAATATAAAAAATAGGAATTACTATTTGTGAAAATGAAATTACATGGGTCAATTAGTTTGAAGCTAACTTCAAGTTGTTGACATAGTTTATAACATCGTTACTTTTTATGAAATAACTTTGATTGTGTTTGGATTGTTGGCATATATAGATAGATTTATTTCATGTGAAACAATACAAAAAATTGTGTACACGTCAAAATCAAAAATACAAATATATACCTATACAGATTAAAAAAAAAATACAAATACACAAATATGTAGAAAAACACAACCAAAGAAAAGCTAAAGTTTTGTGTATCTTACAACTAGATGAGAAAAGAAAATACATGTATATAAAGGTAAAAATGACAGTAGTGTTAGCCAGTGTACATTCTAAAAAAAAATCTATAAATTCCTGAAACATAAGACTCCCTCTTTCAGAAAACTTTTAATTTTTATGATACATTTTCTATTATCTAAAATTCTCCAGTCATTCGGTAAGATATTATTGAATTTTATCGATAGATATCCAAAACTATTTATGTTTTTTGACGAAAATATGGAGCAATTATAGATTTATGTCCTGTATGATAGTTATTTTGCATTTGGTATTCAGAAAGATGGTTATGGGCTTAGACAATACATTCAAATATGCATTGGTTTGTTGTAAGTATTCCCAAGTTTTTAAACAAAGGTTTCATTATGTTTGGTATTAGTGGTAGTTCTTATTATTCGTTTCTGTAACTTTAATATTTCGGAAGCATGCGAGGATCCTCCACAAAGAAGAATACCATAACAGACATTACGGTTTGCGCATACTCCTCCTCCAAACTTCATAGGACCTAGTCTGACAGCATTTTCCTCTATCATTTTTTTTGGGGGACACTAGATTGCACATGTATTTTTTCGGCATAAAAAATGTATAGATACTGTTATTTTTCCAAGTAGAATAGCTTAAAAACGTGAATTGAAACGTGAAAATATAATTGTCTTTACAATAAATGTGGGTCATTGGGCGTGTTCGCTATCTCGAACATGTCGGAAAAACGACTATAAGAAAATTTATTAATAACCAGCTGATTTTCGCTGTATTAATTTATTAAAACATACAAAAACAAGTTTTCATATTGTCTGACGAAAATTATTTTCCGATTTCCCAGTCTGACGCGTCAAAGTTGTCGGTTTCATGACAGCAAAAAATGTATTCATAACCTTCAGACAGTGGAAAATTATATGCAGAAAATAGGTATTTAATTTGTGGTATAAGTGTCTGACAAATACAGTGGGGCATAACGAGAGTCTGACAAAAAAAACATAATTTTCCAATAGCGGCCGTCGAAGTTAGGGCGATAAAAAAATGAAATTTCGTTTAGTCGAGAAGACGGTTAAAAAGATACGGTATTTCAACTTACTTATTTTATAATCTTTATTTTGAATTTTTTGAACTCTTTTAGACTATCTGAATTCGACTTACCCAAGTTTTAAGTTCCATAATATTGAAAAATACGTAAAACTTTTTGTAGAAAAAAGTAGCGAAAAATTGTCTTTTAGTACGTTTAAAATCGCTATATCTCCATATACTACTAGTCCGAAAATTTTCATCCAGGGCCCAAACTATATTGAAAAAATCAGCTTGTTATTTATAAATATAGCCTCAATATACAGTGTGGAAATTAAGTAACGCATAAATTCAGTAATTCCGTTGATATTAATTTTTTGGAAAAAATCTCGAAGGGGTATAGCGATTTTAACTTCAGCAAATATTTTCAGTCTATTTTCAGTTTCTTGTCATTTATTTTTTTTTTTAAATGACCTATATTTTTTATTATTGATTTTGGTAGTAGTTTTTATTCCGGTTCCGACCGTATAAAATTTCAATATGTTATATTTGAAAAAAATCGAGAAAAACAGTCTTAAAGTTCAAATAACAAAAATTCATTAAATTGGGAAAATTTATCTAGTTGCCTAAGTTTGACCGGAAAGTTATCGATGGCACATTCGTTTTTATTTTGAAATTATACAAATAGTTGAAAAATCAAACTAATGTGATACACATATGAATGTAACATCCAAGCGTGAGCTTGACAACCACATAGAAAAACCTTTTATTTAACATTTCCAGCTAAAAGGCTTCATTTCACCGTCAGACAATTTTTTAATCGTATTATAAATTTTATTTAAAAATCAAAAAAATTTGTAAAAAAAATGTTATGAATAAATTTTTTACTGTCATGAAACCGACAACTTTGACGCGTCAGGCTGAGAAATCGGAAAATAATTTTCGTCAGAACAATATGAAAACTTGTTTTTGTATGTTTTAATAAATTAATACAGCGAAAATCAGCTGGTTATTAATAAATTTTCTTATAGTCGTTTTTCCGACATGTTCGAGATAGCGGACACACCCAATGACCCACATTTATTGTCAAGACAATTATATTTTTCACGTTTCAATTCACGTTTTTAAGCTATTCTACTTGGAAAAATAACAGTATCTATACATTTTTTATATGCCGTCAAAATGACATGTTTCGGAAAATCTAGCGGAAAATGCCCCAAAAACAAAAAAAATGATAAAGGAAAATGCTGTCAGACTAGGTCTTATGAAGCCATACACGAAGTTTGGAGAGAGTATGTATCAGCAAAATTTTTCCCGACAGGCACCTTAACTAACTATGATTCACTAAATTATTGAGATTTTTCAATAGACAAATGCAACTCAACAACTTTCTAGATAGAGATGCTGTATGTGCTTCCCAGGTTAGCCATTTTCCTGAATTGTTTTCCATGGTGCTGTGTATTTAAATTGAAAAAAGTGGCAGTTTTCTCTTGATTCAATTTTAAATTGACCTTATTGAAATAATCCTTGGTTTTATTCTGCGTCTCTTCAGATGTTCTATGTTTTTACCTGCTGATAATAAGGTGGTGTCAATATAAATGAACAGTATTGGTCCCAAGATTGATCCTTGGGGAACTCCATACTTGAGAGGTCTTAGTGAGGACTTATTAGTACCACAACTTACACACTGATATCTGTTCATGATATAACTTTTAATAAAAGATAAAGCAAGGGCTCTAATGCCATACCCTTCTAATTTTATTATGAGTATTTCAGGAGAAACCCAGTCAATAGCATTAAATAGATCTAAATAAGATGTCATGGTAATATTTCCCTTCTGAAATTCGTTGATAATAAAAATAATGTCTGTTAAGGCCTTAATAGTAGACTTTCCTTCTCTATATCCATATTTTAAAAATAGGAGTGACCTTTGAATTTTTAAAGCAATCCGGATAGAAATTCCTTCTTCAAAACATATAATTATAAGATGTGCTATCTGCGATAATAGTTCTTCTTTGGCTAGTTTAATCATGTCACTACTTATATCGTAATAATCTTTGCATTTGGACGTAGTTAGCTTATCGATCAGGTTGCCAATCTCCAGTTTTAAGACAGGTTCGAGATAAAAGGAAAATAATACTTGATTATTTTGTAAGTTGTTTAAATAATCTGAGTTATTTTCATCAACACCCTTTGAAATTTCACCTGCAATGTTAACAAAGAAAAAATTTAAATCTTCTACAGAAATTTCTAGAGCATAATTGACTTTATTTTGATGAATAGTATTTTTTTTTTTCAAGTTCTTATAGCCAGCTGTTAAATTTACTAAAATTGTGTAACATTATAAGGTTTCTCTTATTATTTTAATTTGCTCATTGTCCTTAATTTTATTTAGTCTTTTTCTGCCCTGTTTAAGTGGACAAGAAATATCAAAAGATCTTGTGATGTGAATGACATTTGGTTAATATCCCTTGTTTTAAAGAAGTATGACCAGTCTGAGTTTGCAATTGACAATTTATAATTTTCCTTGGTTAATTCATTTATTACTTTGTACTTTGGATACACGATTTCAGAGGAAATGTTTGTTGACTCAGTATATGAAAAACTCAACATTCATGATCAGACAAGCAAGGATTATATAAAAAAGTTGATTGAAGATGAAGTTACTTTGTGAAAATCCATTTTGATTAAAAAAATTATAAACAATTTTTTATTACTTGTCTAATTTTCACTTTATTTGTTATTTTACAACTAGTTTCATCCTCCTCGGACATTTTCAAGTAAACTAAATTATACACAGATTTTACTTTCATTTAAATATAAACTAAATTGAATAGAGGATGGGTCACTTTATGGTTGATAATATTATTCAAATTTGTACAGATATTATGTCTTTAAATGTAGGGTTTTTTCAAGATAGTAAATTATATTACAGTGTGATTTGTATTAGCAGCAGGTTATCTGAATAAGTTTAATAACGGAGAATTATTTAAATCTATTTGGTCGTTTAATATGTTGTAATTTTTATTCCTATTTAATTTATTAATTTCTAGCACTTCTAATAAATTAAGTTTTTTACTTTTCCCACAAATATGTAATATTTTAGGTTGATAGTCATCAGTTATTGTATGATCAGAATCTGTTCGGTGTTTATAAAAGTTGGAATGTTGTTTTTGTGTGTGAATATGTTCTCTATATCTTACTCCGAACGATCTACTTGTTTGACCTACATATGAGGAGTTACATTCTGGGCAATCTAACCTATATACACCACATTTTTTTAGATATATCAGTTTTTTGTTTTGCATTAAAAAGATATCTGCCTATTTTTGTTAGAACTAAAAGATGTTTTAATATTAAATTTGGAAAAAGTATTGCTAATTGAATAAGAGAGTTGACCTGAATAGGATGAAACTAGAAAATTAGACAAGTAATAGAAAGTGTTTATAATTTTTATAATCAAAATAAGGATTATATACTTTTATCGTGCTGCAAGAGCTTTTAATGTTAGAAAAATATTGTCTATTCTTGTTGCAAATGTACAAGTTGCCAAGATATCCTACAGGTTAGGACGGTTAGGTAGTCAAGAACATTTTTACCGGTTTTTTTAATTGAAAATTATTTCTAGTTCACTGTTTTTCAGCATCTCAGTATACTTCGACCATAAATAACTAGACAAATCTTAGTACCACGTGACTTGATGCCAAAACTCTGGGCCTTGCATGTCCAGTTTCTGATTGGCTACGAAGCGACCGAATGTGCTCGATTATTTTCGAGACGATTTTTTTAATGGTAGAATTTTTTCGTCATTTTGGTAGTGATTGTGAGTTTTCTCTTTATTTAATAATTGTTTGTGATCTACATTGTGTAACTTTCGACACTTTATAATAAGATTTCATGATGGCCTGGTGTTGTGCAGTGTGTAGAAACGTTAATATTAAGGAATCCGGTCGTTCTTTCCATAGGCCAGTAAATATTCCATGGGCATAGACAGTAGCAGTTAAAATTTTGTAACGAAAATTTGGCGATTACAAAATAATTGGTCAAATGATATTAGGCATCATACGTGCATATGACTACTAGTCAGTTAAATCAGGACTTTGAATATCTGTTTATTATACATTAAGTCATCAATATTATTCGTTCATAAACAAAAATTTAAATTTCAACAAATTTCGCATGTACATAATACAAGAAATAAAAACTTAGTTGTACAATAAGTTACAAAAATGCAGTATCAAAAATTTTTATTTTTTTGGACCCAAATTTTATAACGTTTGCCACTTAATAATATTAGAGATATAACAAATAAATATAAATATAAAATTCTCTACAAAGACTAAATGATTTTTTTAATAAAAAATCAATTTTTTTTTCCACTCTTAATATATACAGGTGTATGTAAGTATTCTTGTGCACCTAATTTTTAATGTACACAATGTCTAAAATACTCATATATCCACTACTTTGTCATTTAGTCATTTATTTATTTATTCATTTTTGTTTATTGGTTAGAATAGTGTGGAATAGTGAAATATAATTTTCTTATTTTACTATTGAATTGTACTTATATTGTACTTTGGACACAATACAAGCCGATTGCAGCTCAGCGTGTTCTATCGGAATAATTATTTAGATATTTATAATGTTAAATCCAATGGAAAATAAAAACTTATTTGATTTGAAATTATATTTAAATTTGTATTGTTATTATCACGTATATCATTTCTTTTCAAGTACAAGTAAATATACAGTAAAATGATGAGAATTTTGTATAATTTATATTTAAATTAAAGTATGATAATATACTTGTTTAATATATTCATGAATCAGTCATTAATGTTTGCACTTGTACTTCCAAACTATCTCGTATGACCATTTTAATAAAATAATGTTTCATTTTATCTGATGCCTTTGTTAATTTTTCCTATTAATATTTTTGACAATTTAAATGTAACACATACTTTATTTATTTTGAGACATTTCTGCTTTTATGGTGAAGTGACCTAGGAGTGTGGCAAAATCAAGGAAAAATTATTTAATGAAAAAAGATTGGCTACCATTAGCAAGTTTGAATAGAATATAATATGTGAAAATCATCCCAGACCTTTGAACAACGAGATTTTGGCCCCAAAACTAAATATTTGCTATTAATAACGATAACACAAGATAATATATTAGTTGGGTAATTCACTCATAACAATTTTAGATAAAAAAACTGAAAATGGGAAATCTGAGGAAATTAAGCACTTTTGAAATAAAAAAGAAAGGTGGATGAATAGAAAATTTATTAAATTTAAATAGTATTTTTTTTTGAAACTCCAACAATCATAAATAAATAAGGTGATTTATATTTTCAGGCTATTCAGTATTGACATTCCAATTTTCTAGTCATTAGTTGTTTCTGGGTACTACAATAAGAATACTTGTTTCTACTACAAGCAATTTAAATCTCTATGATAAGCTTAAAAATAATTTGACTTTGTTCAGAATTCACCCCTTTTAAAATCTGAATCACACGCCTATGTTTATTTCCTCCTCCACCAGCAAATCATTGTTTTTTATCGAGGCATCAAGCAAGTTCTATGGTGTTTGTATAAACAAAATTTATCTATACTTTAATGATCGAAACAATATACCTATAAAATAAAATGTAAAAACTGTTTGTATGAGTGACATTTCTTTCTGCAAAGAAAGTATAAATAATCAAACGGAAGGGAGAAAATCCTTTTAATATGGTTTTCTTTGGAAAATTAAACATTTTACATACACTTTTATTAGTATGCTCACACTTTGGAGCAAATCATAAAACCTTAGTTTAAAATAAACACAAAACCGTCTTTTTAAATTGATAATATAATACATGTACTTGAATATACGAAAGTTAGGTTATGAAACGTGACACAATCTAAATTCACTGGTGTTTATATACAAAGTACTTCATGGTCTGTTACACCTCCCCCCCCATTTATTGGAACAATGTATGTTTGTATTCGAGGCCTAAAAACATTTTACCAGAGGACATGATAATTTGTATGTTTCAACAGTTAGAACTAATTATAGCCATAATGATTTCTTCCATGAAAGTTTCGATATGTACAGGGTGTTTCCGTTTTAATGAGCAGGACTTCACCAGCACATAGAAAAAGGTCATTTTAAGCAAAATATTCTCAATAAACATACTTTTCCAACCTCTTCGTTTTCGAGATGAAGTTTCTAAAAAAAATCGTTTTTTTCGATTATTTTTTGTGTGGAAGAAATATTTGTTGCAGTGGTCTACTTACTAGGTGCATTTCACTATTGTCTACAATGTCTTAATGGCAATATTCCACTACTTTTGGAATCCTCAGATATTTTAAGATGAAAAATATTCTTTAATTTTTTTCCTAGGTTGCACGATTTTCGAATAAAATAGCTTTGCTGTATCTGCTACAATAGACAATATTATGGGTCCTTTCTTTAGATCAAATTAAAATGGCTGAAGGAGAAACTTGATACGAAACTAGGGTAAAATAGTCGAAGTTGGCCCACCCTAAATAAGGTCATTCTTAATAATTTTAACTGGACAAAACATAAATCAAATAGCTGGTTTCTAAAGAAAATGTTCAAAGTGAGACTCATTTTTTTGAATACAAACTCAGCATCGCTTTATAATGGACTGTCGAACTCTTAATAATTGATTTCGTCGTATTTTATTACAGGCGGCTCCTATTCTCTCAATTCATTCTTCCCTGCTGGGGTAGAATAAACTTTATCTTTCATAAAACCAGAAGCAAAAAATCGAGAGGAATGAGATCTGGAGAACGGGTTGGCCATGAAATAGGTTTGCCAAGTCTGATCTATCGATTCGGATAAGTTGCATTAAGTCATTCTCGAACTATTCGTCTGTAACAAGCCGGACAACCATCAAGCTGAAACCAAGCATTTCGCCTTGAACCAAGGTCAAAATTTTCCCACGTATCTGCACGCGTTGTTTCAAGAATTCCAGAAATAATGCTGATGTTAATCTGGGAGGTAGAAAATAGGGGACAATAATATTGTTACTTTATACGTTATTATTTTTATTATTCTTTTAATATGTTACTGCCCACTTATACTGTATAATATCAGCTGTGGCTATTAAATAAAGTTACTTAAAAACAAGTTGAAAGGATTATGAAGTTAGCAGCTATTAGCTTATGACTTCCTCCTATTGGAGGATATTTCATTTGTTTTTAATATTAATTATATTAGTTTCTATAATGCCAACTGAAAGTTCTTAAATATTTCTTTCAAGGGAGAAATTAAATAAAATTCTACACATTATTTAACCAGCGAAAATACCGCCTTTACAGTCGTTTGCATTAAGGGTCAAGTTCGAGTGTGATGTGTAGGCAACCGGTGTGTCATGACAGTAGTACGTAGGTTACATAATTTTGTGACGTCACACTAAAAGAGCCTATTATAGCAACTTTATTTTGCACACTTCATTTATAATGATCACGGCGTATACGATTAGCTTGTGGTATGCTATGTTTGCCTATTATCCAAACTAGCTCCCAAATGTCAAAACGTTAAAAGGTATGTTCGCCGGTGTTATTATAAGTTGTGATTTTTACTCTAAGTATGACGTCATCAAGCAAGTTCAACTTTGATATTGCTGGAAATGGGAACTAGCGAACAGCTTTCCTCCTTTATATTTACTCCTCGTCTAGAGCATGAGTAAAAATGTTTAGTTCTGAGTAAATATGATGATGTTGTTGTCCACTAGCGAATAAAAATTAGGTAAATATGTCTTGTTTAGAGTAAATATTGGCCACCGACGAACAGACCTAACGATTACCTCAAATCAGATATAATATTTGACATGTAAAGTTTTGATTTGGCACTAAAAAGTCTGCGTTAAATATAGCTTGAAGCTGAAGGACGTCGACCAGACTGTTACGTTTATTATATAAAAAGAAACATTTGTCTTGTTAGTTTTTGTTGTATAATTTTAAAAGTAGTTCGTTGACGAGATTTTAAGCGTGGCATCATGTGGTTTTTCAACATTTTGTAGGCATTTTCCGACTAGTTTAATAAAATTTATTATGTTATAATTAAGGTCGTATTAGAAATCCACTAAATTTAAAAGACTAATTCTACCAAAAAGTTTGGTAATACGCTTAATACAAATTCATATTGCTAAAAATGTGTATTGTGAAAAAAAAATGTAACGAGAACCACCTTATTTAGTCTAATAACGGTTTAGAGATCTTACGCTCAATTTTAAAAAGCGAAATTGTGACAGATATTATTATTTTTAAATTGACTCAACGGTTGAATCGTCTTTAAGTTTCCCCGGTAATTATTTAGAATACGATAAGATGCTTAAATTTTCCTGAAAATTTTTCTACCCCCCAAAATAGGGTGCGCTGAACACGAATATGAAGTTTTTTTTCGCCGGAGACAAGCCATTCAGGAAAAAAAAATAAAAAAAAAAAATTGCGTTTTCACACATCTGTCACTTTTTATTGTGATATATTTAACATTTCCTGTTACTAATTTTACTATTTTAATGCTTAGAAGACGATGTTACTTTTATCTTGAACAGAAATATAATGTTTTACACATTAAAAACCATGTTTTAAATACGAAAATGCATGAAAAATGCTATAAAATCATTCATAGTCACGAAGTTAGGTGCGATTCTATTCTGCTGTGTCTAAAGATACGACATTGTATAACTAACGTTCAGTTTAGAACCAGATCGGATCATTTTTAGGGTAGGTTGCTCATGTAGTCGATAACGTAATTAAAGAAATGAATTATATCTTTAAATATGTTATTGTTCAGCAAGGACCAACGAGAAGGTATAAGCAATTATCTTTGCCAGGAAAGGAGAGGAACAGGTATTAGGTTAGGTTAGGTTGTATTATTGCACAAATCTACACATCATCATATGCTCATTGCACATTGTCATATCTTGTACGAACATCCCTAACTACCCTTAAATAAATTAATAAGATTGCATTCTTCAATAACATTGAGAATTATTCCTTGCCCTATAAATTTTAGGTGGAAAAGGGTAAGTTTTAAATAGGGTGCCTTTTACATTGGATTATGGTTACAATAACCCCTTATAATGAAACCATCCTTTCGTCAAATTAAAATTATTCGCTAAACCAACCCCTTTTATTGTAACCATAATCGTATGTAAAAAGCACCCTATTTAAAACACCCTTTTCCACCCAAAATTTTTAGGGCAAGGAATAATTCTTAATGTTATTGAAGAATGCAATCTTATTAACTTATTTAAGGGTAGTAGGAATGTTTGCACAGGATATGACAATGTGCAATGAACATTTGATGATGTGTAGAGTGTATCGGTATAATTGGTTTGTGGTATCTCACAGGGGTGTGTTCTGAAAATCACCGAAAATAAGAATTCAGGAAATAAATAAATAAATAAAAGCTAATGAAACAAATTTTACCTTGTCGCCCTATCGCCTGTCATTACGAAACTTGTTTGCTAGGCACTTTAGACACTATCTGATCTGAAACGCGTCGCTAATTTCACATACATTTTAGTTGCATTTTTATGATGTAATGGCGTTATCCCAAATACAAAGCTTTTTATAAAGAAAAAAATTGTTCTTATTATAAAAAATGACGTATACTATACTGCAAACCGTTCAGAGTGTTATTGGGGTGAGGGAAATAATACAAATCGTTAGATGTATCCAGTGTAAAAAAGTGACAGATGTGTGAAAGTGCAAAAAAAAATTTTTTTTTTCTCCTTAATGGCTTGTCTCTGGCGAAAAAAAACTTCATATTCGTGTTCAGCGTACCTTATTTTGGGGGGTAGAGAAATTTTCAGGAAAATTTAAGCATCTTATCGTATTCTAAATAATTACCGATTTCTCCAATCTTTTTACATCTTGGCAGAAATGTACACACATACATCTTAAAGAAATTTACTAAAATAAGACAATAATTTACAAACAGAAGAAGAAATGCATAATTATTGGTGAAAATCAGGAAGTGGGCGACATCTATGGAAAAAAATATTTATTTGTACAGTAGTAAAGTGTTTTGATGTTCACAAATGTTTTGAGATTCTCTGTTAATTAAAGCTGCTTAAAAAAATATAGAGCTAAATGCAAAACGTGCAATTTTCAGGGTAAACAATAGTTCCTCAACTTTATTTGACATCTTGAAACTTCGCAAGTCAAATGTTTATTATTATTATTAGTATTTTGAGGTTCAATATTAGTTAAATATACCTCGACAACACTGTTAATAAAAACACACGCAACGATACTTCTTGTTTGTTTATTCAATTACCTCAAATAAACTTATTTGTTTAAAATACCTGTCGTGACTAGTACACTTAAATTATGCTTACTGAAATCCTGGTATAGCCATTGTTTACTTGATAACTATTTTGACAGCTATTTTAAACAAATAACTTTAATTGAGGTAATAATTATTAAAACGGGATTTGTAAATTACATTATAATACTATTTAGGATTTTGGTTTTTCTCTGTGTATTTATCACAAAACAATTCAATTTTTGCGATATGACGAAACCCCCCGTCAGAAGCATTTTTTAAAAATCGCAGCTCTATATTAAAAATTAAAATTTCCGTTAAAAAAAGAAGTAAATAAAAAATCACAGAGAAGTGTACACTGTTATAGTCAGAATTCACCATAGATTCCAAAAAAGTAAAAATATACAGGGTGTTCCATTTAAAATAAGAAAGTTGGGGTAATTTCCGACAAAAGGGGGTGCATAAAAATTGAAAATATTGTCTTCTAATGCAATTTTATATGTAACAACATATTGAAATTTGATCAGTTTATTTTTATAAACACTGCAAATAAAGGGGGTGAGCCAGGATTCATTTACACCACACCCGGTATTGTTTTACATGAGAAAGTCATATCTACATTGTATTGTGCCGTTAAAAGCCCGATCTACATAGAAACGGTGCACTTACGACTATTTCTACTAAAAAAATGCCAAATACAGCATTTATTCTAAAATATCCGCATTGTTTACGGATACGCCCAAATAGTTTTATAATTTCTTTGCGTTAAGCACTGCAGAATCGACTTTTTAGAATAAAGAAATGATAAAAATTGACTTGCGCATTTACACAAAATTTTCAAAAATGCGCAGACAAGCCTTTTTGACTTGCAGGGGCAGTATACATTTAATGGAGGAAAAGATCATTATTCTTAATATTATTGTTATTGAAGAGATATAGTCTCTAAAAGTGGAATATAGCGAATGTTTTCAATGAATGGATTTTTTGTTAAACAGTTATTATAATTAATATTTTTGACATTGTATGTCGCACCATATTGGCCATTTCATTAAATTTTTTAACAGCATTAAAATTGAAACTGATTATAAATAAAACATATCCTGAAGGAAAATTCTGTCGACCTAATTTTGCAAAAGAAATTACCTGCAGTAGGTACTTTCAAAATCAGTTTTAAAGAAATAAAATCCACAAATTTAAGACTCCACTCACCAAAAAATTCCAGTGTTATGTTATAAGTATGCCTGAGAACGAGTCGTTTATAAAAAATTGTGATTTGAACTATGACGTAAGATCTCTATGCTATTTTTAGCGTATTTATTTGTGTTTGTAAATACTTCGTTTTGTTTCTTGTTTTGAAATGAAAATTGAAAACTATCTTATTTCTATAAATTTTGCTGTTGAATTTCCTTTTTTCTTCGTTAAAAAACGGATTATTTATGCTTTTTCCTTAAAAACTGTGCAGGAACCATTCTTCCAGGGGACAAATTGCAGCATTTTTAATACACTTACTTAACGTATATTAGAAACCAAGTTATAGCGATTTTTTTAACTTTTAATAACGAATTTCAAACAGCGGCACTTAAACAAAGTAGGTAATTAACGAAAATTATATCCTGAAAGGACTAAAAATGAAGCAATTTGTTTATGTTTAGCAATTTATTTGTAAAAATTTGTATTTACTTAGTTCCGTTTTGGTATTGTATAGTATATTGAGTTAACTTTTTCATAAATTGTTAAGTAGCAGTATTTATTATTACATTTTAGTCAATATATTGTAAATAATATGTTGTTGAAAACTTCTTAAGTGTCAAAGTTATTATTAGTGTTTTTTTTTTAACTTAAATTATAGTTTTCAGCTCCCCAGGCTTGTTTTATTTTTGCTCCATGTTACGAAAGGACACCGAAAAGAGTTTTAATATCACCAGCGTTTTTGTGATGATAAAAAAACCTGTAATAGAAGGCATGGTTTACTTTATTTTTTTATCATTAATTTGTTATAACCAGGACGAGGAAACGACCATACTGTCAAAAAACACCCTTCGACTAATCTTTTGACGTAGAGTCACAGGCGCAGAGGTTTATTTTCCAGTAATATACTGAGTAACTATCTATATTTTTTAGATAATGAAGAATTATTCATGTGGTAGTAAGTCCCGAAAAAGAAAAGGGAAAAATATAGAGAGTGATACATCATTTGAAAGGTCTTTCAATTCTCTACATAACTGTGCATTTTTTAAAACTTTTATCGATTCGTTCCTGAGAAATAATTGTTTCATTATTTTAGGTTTGGGAAATAAAAATAAAAGAAGCAGTTTAAATTATCGTATGTGTTGTTCAAAATGACCCCCACCGACTTCCATACAGTAGTATGATCTGTCTTGAAATTCTGTACAATATTTCTGAACACATCTGGAGTCAATAAACGGCATTCTCGAACAATTCTTTCACGTAACTCTTCCAGACATGCGGATTTTGTTGCAGATGCCTTCGATTTCAAATGTCCCCACAGAAAGAAATCCAAGGGAGTTAAATCGGGTGACCTAGCAGGCCACTCCACAGGACCTCTTCTTCCAATCCATTGCTCAGGAAACCGATTATCAAAAATTGACGAACTGCTATAGCAAAATGTGGGGGTGCCCCATCCAGTTGAAGAAACAGTTCGCCCTCTAAAAGATTATCGTCTTCTTCGAGGATTGGGTCGATGTTATTTTCTAACAGATCGAGGTACCTTTCACCATTTAAATTGTCAGGAATAAAAAACGGCTCAACAATGTGATCCCCTAAGATGCCAGCCCAAACATTTAACTTCTGAGGCCTTTGGGTATGAGTTTCCTTGAACAAATATGGATTGATTTCACTCCAATACTTACAATTGTGCCTGTTTACCTCCCCATTTAACTGAAATGTTGATTCATCAGAAAAACACGTATTGTACAGTAGATTGGCATTACCGTTTAATTGTTCACTAAAAATATCACAGAATTCAAGCCGACGATCGGGATCATCTTCGTTTAATTCGTGTACCAATTTAAATTTATATGGATGAAATTTGTGGGCCTTTACAATTCGATGAACACTGCTTCGTGATACACCGGAAGCTCAGCTACTTTCCTGATCGATTCAGTATTATCCATCTGCAAATGACCCAGAATTGCCACTTCGACTGCTTCATTCCTAATCGGTCGCTGAGGTTCATGCTTTTTGTTTCTTACAGAACCTGTTTCCATAAATTTTGTCAATAATTGTAAAACATATTGAGAACCAACACTTCTATCTGGGTGATTTCTATTGAATATGCGCTCCGTAGCTCTAGCACAATTATCGTTTTTAAAATAAATGCTGACAATTTCTATAAACCATTTTGAGAACTCACTCTGGTAAAATGTATATGGATTTAAAATTGGTTGTAAACAAATTAATGTTCAGGGACTATCAAGTACTTATGAGTATTTTATTATTCTAAAACTAAACGGACAAGGAAAGTGTTTTTTGTCGAAAAAACTCGTGTTGATTTGAGAGTACTAAAAAATGTAGTTTTTTTATAAATTCCAATACCCAGTGCCGTGTATTTAAATTTTTTAAACGATTTCGATTGTGTAATCATCAAAAATTAAATTATTTTCCTTAAGAACGAATCGATAAAAGTTAAACAAAAATAGTTATGTAGGGAATTGAAAAACCTTTCAAAAGATGTATCACTCGACCCCCCTTGCCATTTAAATTTTTTGAGGGGGTGGCCGTGTAGGGTAGAGGGATGATGATAGGTGTACAAGTATTACATTAAAATGGAAACAAGGTCAACATATTTCACCAATTTTTCAAAAAAATTGTATCCAAAGTTATTCAGGGTGCCTACTTTTGATTGGGACACCCTGTATACCAACAAATATGACCTGCTTTTTTTTCTATGCCGCGTCCATCACACAACATTCAAAAACAAACAAAAAAATGAAGTTTATAAGTACACACTATTGAAACACGGTAAAACTAATAAGGGCTCAATGCATTTGAACCATATATTAAAAACATATATATATATATATATTTTTTTCCTTTCTTGACCGTTATTATCAATTAATATTGATAGTTTTTTTTTTGTGGGGGATTTCGGTCAGGTACAACTAATTAAATTTTTTTTTTTCTAACGTTTCGGTTTATTACACCATCATCAGAGAACTACAATTAATATAATATTTTAAACACATAGTTATGGTTATTATACATTAAAATTTACTTACACTATTATTTATTAGGAATTTGCTTTAAAATTTTTTCTATTACATGCTATTTGTATGTCTGTTTTAACGAAACTGAGATATTTTAACCTAGTTTGTGTGCTCTTAAAGGTTTGTTTATGTTACAGAGATAACGTTGGAATGTATATGGTTTACTGTGGGTGTTTTGCTTAAATAGTGAATATATAATAAGATATTTTATTACAAGAAATATTATTTTGTATCGGTCAGATGTTAAAAAATTAGATGTACCTGACCGAAATCCCCACAAAAAAAAGACTATCTATATTAAAAACATAAATTAAAAAAGAAAAAAATTAAAATGCAATGAATAAATAAATAAAACGAATTGGTTATGGCAATAATATCATATATATTTTCAAAATATATACACAGATATATCTCATAAACTATAACATGGTTTAAATCTTAAAAAGAATATAATACACTTATAAATAATCAAATTGATCCAATATAATAAAAAAAAATGTAAAATAAAATGCAGAAAAAAGATTACTATATAGAGTAGACATTGACCAAATAACATAAATCAACAATCATTTTATTACAATAATATCTTAAAATGTGGTTATACCCCAAAGAAATTAAAAAAATATGCAATTTAATACGATACTTTAAAATATACGAATAACTGCAAATTGTAATAGTACAAAAAAAAATCATCGATACAGTGTGATCAACCCATCGCTCATTTTGTGAATTTACACAATACAGGGTGTTCCAAAAATGTACAACACAAATTCAGAATTGGAATATCCTCCCAAATTTGTGCAACATCACCAGATAAAGTTTTCTCCTGACGTTTTAAATCATATACAGGGTGGGGCCATAGTTCGTCGGACTTCGATATCTCGAGTTCTATGATAGCTAGAAACTTGATTTAAAAACATAAGTAAACTAGACAAGAAAGTCTATAACCGGAAATTGTTTTCAAATATACAGGGTGAGCCAAGACGACTCTACAGGGTCAAGTAACATTTTATTAAATGAAAGGCATGTCGGAACATTTTTTGAAACCTCTTTGTGGCCTCCTTTCACTCCTGTATTATTATGTATTGACTTTCTCCCAACCACTTGGGCGTAACGATTTTTTTTGTTGAAATTATGTCATTTACACGTGCATATTAAAAAAAAATCACTAGTCACAATTATAAATTTTAAGAAAAAATATGTTAGTACTAGTTATGAGACATCTGTGTGATGACACACAGCCATTTTCACTTTCTAAAAGTATACAAGGGTGGCCAAAAAGGATTTTTAAATTTACAACTTTCTGAACTGAACAATTTCTGGTTATGGATTTTTTTGTCGTTTACTTATGTTTTTAAATCAAGTTTCTAGCGATCATAGAACCTGACATATCGAAATCGGATGCACTATTGCCCCACCCCTGTATATTTGAAAACCTATGGAAGCATGAGAATCTCAAATTATTTGTTAAATACTATGAACTTTTAATCCGACACAAAAAAATGTTACAGAATGACATTTCCTACACCAAGGTAATTCACTTGCACTGTTAGGTTTGTTCCAGCAGCAGTCAGAAACGCTTTCAAACTGTCCTCGACATATGCAAATTCAAATTGGCGTTCCAGCAGACAATAATCGGGGATTCCGACTACTAGATTAGTATTCCGGCAAGACAACTGATTAGTTTTTAACAGATTTCAAGCGGTTTAAAGAATGCTCGGAATCTCCGTGGATTTTAGCCTGGTCATGTGTAGTTCAAATATAAAATGTCATTTAAAACTATTTGAATTATAAATGTATTTGTGAATATAACATCATTTAGTGGTAGCATTCTCGAGTTTGCATCAAGATTAAAATAATTCGCTCCAACTTCTAAAACTATTGTTTTGGAAAATTTAAACACAAATGAAACAAAATGATTGCAAAAACAGAGCTATAGGTTATGTTATTTATAAGTTTTAGTCAAATGTCATGCAGCAAACTGAGAAAGTGCGAAAAAGCCGAAGAGAAGCAAAAATTTCGATCCAGCAGTATAAATTGTCAACTAATTCCCGACTAGTTGATGTCTAGACATGAGTATCAACACCAGACCTATTACCCAAAGGGGTTTATTTTGGTTAAATAATATTGCAAAAAATATAAAATGAGACTTTGTGTCCTGTAAATACTGTTAGTATCAATGAAAGGTGTGAGAAATTCATAGCCGAAATCAAAATTGCTATGGAAGTTGCATTTCCTGAGAAATCTATCATTTTAAATAATAATATAATACAAACAAAATGGTTTAACGATGAGAAGAATGAGAGAGACACCCAAGTTAATTTATGAAGCAGCAAAAGTGCTGGATTCTGCCGAGCTTAAAATATCAATGAATTCGTGTGGAGACAAATACAGAAAAGCCATAGCTCAAGCTAAAATTAGAGCAAATGATTTTATAAGCAATGCTTCTAATGCCCCAAAAGCAATATGGAAAATTATTAACAATTATTCTAACAAATGTAATAACAAACAAGCAACAAATTTAAGCCCAGAGGAATTCAATGCATATTTTGTAGGATTAGCTGAAACATTATCAATGAACTGTCTGTTACGAAGAAAAGCAGTGGCCGATATCATCAATATACGAATATTGGCGATATTCCAGGTTTTGGGTTTCGCGAATTACTTTTATTCAAATTAGAGATATTATATTTAGTCTAAAGAACAAAGATTGTAAAGATATTTATGGTTTTAATACCAAAACTATAAAATGTGTTGCTAATAAAAAAGTTGTTCCCTTAAACCAAATTTTTCAATATATGTTTAAAATAAGGAACTTTTCCTACTGCATTAAAAAATTCATGTTATACCATACATAAAAAAGGTGCTACGGATATCTTGGTTAACTTCAGACCAATATCTATAAGACCTCCGAAAGCAAAAAATTTTTGAAAAATCTTTAAAAATAAGAATTTGTGAACATTTTGAAAATTACAACCTTTTCAACAAATGCCAGTTTGGTTTTAGAAGTGGTCATTCCACAATTATGGCAATAAACACTTTAATCGAGATTGTAAATGATGGTTTCGAGAGGGGTGATTATACAGCATCGTTGTTCTGTGATCTAACAAAGGCATTTGGCTGTGTCTCACCTAACAAACTACTCAAGAAATTGAACACAAAAAGTTACATTTTGCACTTATTAAGTGAAAAATTTCACTTCCGGGCCGACCGGTAGTAGCAACAACTTTTGATTTTTAAGTAGCAATCTATATATATACTATATACTTTTTGTGCTCATATTTAAGTAAATTATATACAACTTTTAATGTATTCTTGATGATGTACTAGCACCAATAAAGATTTGATTCAATTCAAAAAGTTCATCAAACCGTTTGTGATTTTCTACTGGAACAAACCTATTAAAACTGACTATGATTTTCATATCTCAATGCAAAGAATATAATTTTTTAAATAACATGTCTACAAATAGCACGATAAGTGGATGACACTGCTTGAATTTATATTTGATCTATCCCTTCCGCTAAAAGCAGCCCGTATTGTTTTTTTTTTTTTTTTTAATAACGATGCTATTGAGTTGGCGAAAACTCAGTAGGTATCATTATTCTACAATGCATTTCACGGATGAGGGGAACCGTGTATGCAACACACTCATCCCAGCCAGGGGAACGCCATGCACTTTCTCTTGTTTCTTTCCTGCCCGTCAAACTGTTATAGCCTAGAACAAAAGAGGATAATTTTTTTTTTAAATCAAATCAATCAAAATATACTTTATTGTCCAGAAGAATACAAATTCTTGTTGACAAAGCAAATAAATGATATAAAAATAAAAGTATAATATACCGGGAATCACTGAAGGGTTGGAAAGAATCATAATTTTTCTTGAAAAATCAAAAATCAATGATTTTTATTTAAAAAATCAAAAAATCAGGTTTTTTTTATATTTTTTCCAGTTTTACTCTAATTTTTTGAAAACAAATACGATTTTTCCATACACTATTTTTTTGTATTCTCTAACTACCAATTTGTACATATAAATTATTCACGCCACTGGAAAAATTTTCTATGTGGTCTATATTTTCATACAAACAATAAAAAAAAAAACAACATTTTCCTGTTCTGACAAGCTTGGCGGTCAGTTTCGTAGATGCCGAAGCCACGCGCAACGGTCGATTTCAATTGGTGATACTTGTTATTGCAGGAATTTTTTTGTTATAAATTGTCTGCATAATAGAATATAAAAGGGAGGATAGTTCGTAAGGTGCTTCATTTGAAAAATTGTATTGAGCCTGTGCCCAAGTTAATTAAAAGTGAACAAGTGAAGCTTAAAACAAAAATGAGCGAAAGGAAGAGAGACGAAATTTGGGATTATTTTATAAAAAAAAAACAGAAAAAGGAAAAACTGGTAGCAGAGTGGTGTGTAAAAATTGCAAAAAAGAAATGCAAGGGCTCGCCCAAACAATAAAAGGCCATCATGAAAAGTGCAAGACCAAGACATTACCTGTAGATACAGAAATCATTGAACCAAGTAATGAAGTTGATGTAACTGCAGGTTTTCTAAATCTAAATAATTAGTTATTTTATTTAAGGGGATCTCGCGCCACTCATAAAACTAAGCATTGGAAATCAAAACATAGTGTGATAATATGTATGATAAATTTATGTGACACGGTTTATACATAAACAGGGTCTCAAAAATGATGTTTTTTGCGTTTTTCGTCGATTTTGAAAAAGTATTTTCTCGTCTTCTATTAAAATATAAAATAATTTGGGGTTGAGGACAAGTCTTTATTGAATTAGGATATTAGGCATTAAAAAAAATGAAAAAATAAAAAATTGTTTTTACTTTTTTTTTTTAAATTGTGCCACTTGGATCCAGATTCACAAAACAGATTTTGTTTTTAATTTGATAGGCAAATACAAGAGAAAAGTTGTTATAAGCTTTGATCTGAGGTTTCCGCTAGACTCTGTGCATACATATTTTGGATTTGTCGATCTGTCTGAAAAAAAAGTCAAAATCCACAGTTATTGGACAGTATATTCACAGACAACAGTATTAGTTTTTGTTCCACAAATACAAATAAATGAGTATTATAACGAAGACTATACACTGTGTTTCACTTCAAATGGTAACACCCCAATAACTTTTTTATTTTTGGTTGAACTTCAAAAAATTGTTTTCTTTGTATGTACCTTGTAACACTCTTTTAAAGGGCCAAACAATATTTTAATCTAATTAAAATAGTAGCTATTGTGATCAAAAATAAAGCGAAAAAAATTGAAAAAACATGTTAGGAATTTTTTTTTTCGAAAAAAGTTTATTGAGAAAACTTGTTCGGAATGATGTCACTTGATGAACTTCATTATAAAATAGACACTGTTTTTGATGATATGAAGGCATGGTGTGATCGTAATAAACTTATGTTAAATGCTACTAAAACTGTGTATGTAAACTTTAACATAAGAACATTAGGAAACTTTAAGTTTTCTGATGTTACTAAATTCCTGGGGACCAATCTTGATAGTAAACTAACTTGGGAGGGTCAGATTGAACACGTGTAAACAATTGAATAAAGCATATTATGCACTTTTACAAATGAAGGATACTTTAAATGAAGGTGCTCTACTAAACGTTTATTATGCAATGGCATTTTCACATATATCTTTTAATATATTAGCATGGGGTAAAAACCTAAACAGAGTTTTTATTATACAAAAAGGAATAATTCGGTTATTATTTAATATGAAGTATAGAGAGAGCTGTCATGACACCTTCAAAAATTAGGAATCCTCACTGCTCCCTGTGTATGTATGTATGTGTATATATATATATATATATATATATATATATATATATATATATATATATATATATATATATATATATATATATATATATATATATATATATATATATATATATATATATATATATATTCATAATATTCATTAAAGAAATCCACAAGTATTCACTACTCTAAACGAAACACATATATACATATAATACAAGGCACGGTGACAGTCTCCTAATCCCTGGACATAGCACAACATTTTTTAAAGATTCACCTTATTAAAGTTTATACGAAGTCAATTGAAGTTGGTCAGTTTTAAAGCACAGGACTGTGCGCACTTAACTTGATATTTTGTCCTATGTATTTAGCAATGGTATCGAGAATCGAATGGTAGTTGAAATTGTGCAGGCGAGTCCGAGACTGGCAATGTAATCAGCATGAATGAACCATCTACGACTGCACGTGTTTAAAGATAATAAAACGGACAGGCCCACTAGTATAAAAAAACTCGTTAAATCGTTTCTCAGCAATCAACGTGGATTTGTGAGATGTGCCGGGATTGGCCTTGATTTGAGGATGATGGGCGACGATTGGCTGTGATCAGGATATTCGTCAGTCTGGTTGGTCGGTGGGTGTTTGAGTTATATCAGTCAGTAGTCAACGTGGACTCGATGATGTAACCTAGTTCTTTATAACATTGGTCCAGTGCAGTGCAGAAATATACATATACATTGTTGTTGCTTAAATAGCGGCGGCTAGTAATATGATACTATGTTTAAGATATCTTTATGAAATATTATATTATTTTAACTAAATGAGTAAAGTCACGTAGGCGCCTCGGTAAATTCCAACAGGGGATTCAGGGGAATAAGTCAGGCGGTTGATGTTTAGCTATCGCCAAATAATGTTTTAAATCGACTTTTATAAAATTAATTAACAGAAATATAATTCTTGGGTGAAATAGTGGATTTCTATTTTTATTTCTAACACCTGTTATTGCCGAAGAAGCCGAAATAAATTTAGAGTTTCAAAATAAAGATTTACACATACAAAGTCAAAGCATTATTTTAAATATATGAACGATTAAAAAGCGAAAATCGTGAAAAATGTGAGAAAGAAATAATAGAACGTACTAACGAATTAACTAAAATATCAAAATCAACAATTTATTGTGTAATTAAAAAAGGAGATGTTATATATCACGGTACAAATAGGAAAAGGAAAAATATGAAATTAAAAAATATTGATGATGCTACCAGAAATGTAATACGGCGTATAATTTATAATATGTATAAATGGTTTTCAGAACAGCTTTTACCAAATATTCCGCCTAAATCGGTAATTGTATTAGATAATGCTTCTTATCACTCGCGAATATTAAATAAAATACCAAACATCAGTACAAGAAAGGAAGACATTTTAAAATTCACGAGAAAAAAAAATGGAAATTCCTGTAAAAGTTCCAATAAAGCGCGAATTACTGAAAATAATAAAAGAACAGAATTTCAAAAAGGAATATGTTATTGATAACTTATCCAGTATACACGGTCATACACTTTTGCGCTTACCTCCGTACTATTGCATATTTAATCCTATTGAGATGGTTTGGGCAACTTTAAAAGATCGTTTGCGAAAATGTAATAACTCTCCAACGTTAAGCGCGGTAGTAGTTGATCATATAAGAGAAGTAATAAATGACCTCGACAATACTGATTTATGGAAAAATTGCGTTCAGCATGTAATTAATAAAGAAAATCAATATCCAACACTACCCTCCATTGCGTCGATTATAATTCAACCGGGTAATGATTCCTCTTCAGAAAGTGAAGATTCGGACGCGTCAACTTTTAGCATTTAACTTTTTTAATATACATATATTTTCAGAACAAAATATTTAGCTATTATATTAGGTATGAAGTTTATTTTTTTATTGTTACATTTGTAGGAATATATTTTATTTAGTTGACAAGAAATTTTAATTTAAGTTACTTTATTCTAGACATATTTTAATTTTGTTTTTATTTATGTTTTATCTAAACAAATATTTATTTTTGTTGTACTAATTCTTTGCTTTGGTTAAGAAACTTACATTTTTATTTTTATTTTAGAAGAAACTTTAATTTTATTTTTTTACTATATAACATCCTTGCCCCTCGCTAATCTAACCTGTCCCATTCCCTCATCCTGGCAAGGATATGTTCATACCTTCTCATTGGTCCTTGCTGCGCAATAACATATTTCAATATAGTATGGGTTAACTTTAAAACTAAACCCAATAAATTTAAATATTTAGACTTTATATCTAAAACTGATACAATATTTCAAAAATATGTTATTGGCGAAATGAACAAAAATAGCCTATCTAATAAACAAAAAATAATAAAAATTAATACAATTTTCAAAAAAGTATAACATTTTCTTATGACAAGCATTTCTATTTACCTCCGCCCATGTACAATAAAGAGATGCCGACGGTTTTTGCAGGCTTTTAGTTTTTATACGATTTCAATTGACTTCGTATAAACTTTACAACTGTGCTATATTATTCAATAATATGCCACATAGTTTGAGAGACCTACCTGCAAATAAATTTAAATAAATATAGTTTAAAAAACTAAAAAACACGCTTTTAAAGCACATCAAACTAAAAAAGTGAAAAATAATTATTAATATAAACTGAAAACAATAATGAACGAAAAATACTAGTATTATTGTGAAAAAAGCGTGGGTTGCTCGATATACGAAAAATATGGCACAAAGCACCCCCACGCTTTTTTCACAATAATACTAGTATTTTTCGTTCATTATTGTTTTCAGTTTATATTAATAATTATTTTTCACTTTTTTAGTTTGATGTGCTTTAAAAGCGTGTTTTGTAGTTTTTTTTAAACTATATTTATTTTTCACTTTTTAGTTTGATGTGCTATGAAAGCGTGTTTTGTAGTTTTTTTAAACTATATTTATATTGCTTATTGATGCTGATATTATATAACATATTACGATCTAACAGATATTTCAGAAAAAAAAATATTTTTTTATTTCAGCCATGGGATTTGAACTCACGCCCGAGGAGTCCGTCGTTTCGCGTCGACTAAGACTTGCCCGCTCGGCCAACGACCGAACTGAGAATCACGGAATATACTTACAATATTAAGCCTCTTGCTCTCACGCAGAGGATATGTGAGGAAAGGACTGGCGATCCTGATCGGGATAATGATATAAACTTATCAAATTATTGTATTGTTACCGGTTCTTCGTAAGTGTACAAAGTTTCAATTAAATCTGTCCGTTTAAAGTGGGTCAAAATCGAGTCCAAAGAGTCGGTTACAAACAAACAAACAAACATACAAGTGAAGCTAATAAAAGCGTGTTAAAAAGAAATAAGGTCAATTTTAGTAAAAAATGGTTTCTATTCCGTAAATAAGTTTTTGAACAAATATAATGGCCATTAGATTACAAAAACTACTAGTTTCTTTCATTTTATTTTATCTACCAGTGCGTTTTTATATTTATTTTAGTGTATAATTTAGTTTATGTCCATATTGTACCTTTTACATACAATATTGCTTTTAATTGATGTTTGTTGTTTGTTTAATGTTAACAATAATGTTGTTTCATATTTATTTTTTTCTTTAAAAGACCAAAAATCTTTTCGATTTAATATTATATCATTTATTTTTTGTCTATTCTTAACATGTTTGACATGCCAAATGTACAAATTTTGTATCTATAATTGGTAAATAAATCTATCTATCTATCTGTCATACTATCATCTAAACAATTCGGGTTTATAGAAGGTATAAGTACAAATGATGCAATGTATGAGTTGACAAAAATAATCACTGATAATCTAAACAATAACCATAAATGTATTGCGGATTTCTTAGACCTAGCCAAGGCATTTGACACGGTCTCACATGACATGCTGCTTGACATACTAAGCAAATATGGAGTAAGAGGCACTGTGTTAGATGTTTTCAAATCATATATATCAGGAAGACTACAATATGTTAAGATCAGAAATACAATAAGCGACCCTAAACTCATAAGCATCGGAGTACCGCAAGGTACAGTATTCGGTCCAATTTTATTTAACATATATATAAACGCATTAACGAATCTTAATATAAAAGGTAAAATTATATCGTATGCAGACGATACTGTACTTATATTCCACGGAACAACATGGCAAGAAACCAAAGAAACAGTGCAAAAAGAAGTCAAGAGAGTCAAGAACTGTTTCATACGCTTAAATTATCACTTAATATTACAAAAACTAAGTACATAGCCTTCTCAATCACAGCAGCGAACCGTCCAAATTTCAACGCCATTAAAATTGACAATCTAAAAGATGAGATCACAGAAACCAACTCCATTAAATACTTAGGCATAATTATACATAAAAATTTGAAATGGGACGAACAAGTAACCTACATAACTAAGAAACTTAGAGCACTTATACATAAATTCTATTTACTAAGAGAAATTTTAACAAAAAAGCTACTACAGAATATATATAAGGCGCTAGTTGAGTCGTTACTAAGATATGGAATTTTGGTCTGGGGGGGGGGGTCTTTATAAAAATACACTAGAAAAATTAAACGTAATTCAAAACTCAATATTAAAGAGAATAAATAAAAAAAATAACTATTACTCAACTAACCTACTATACAATGAAGAAGTGCCAAATGTACGAACTCTATACATAATCAGCATTTGTACTTTTATACATAAAAACGACAGGCTAAAAAAACATCAACTCTCATAATTATGAAACTAGAATTAAAACCAATGACTTCAGAATAGATAGACAAATAATTCCCTATCTTAATACACAGGAACTGTTGTGTTATGCATCATCTTGAGACATCCTATTATTTTAAAAGGATGAAGATAGTTCATTGTTTATTACCGTACTCGGTGGCAGTGGCGTGTTAGAGGGTGCAAAATTTAAATTTTTGTCCAATATACATGCACATTGATTCATTTCCTGATTTGGCTTTAAAATAAAATAGTTTTTTGATATGAATAAAAATGCTCTACCAGCAGTGGCTGGTGAAATTTTGGATGGCTATATGATATATACCAACGACTACAGAATAAGTCATTGATATATACCTACATAATGTGATAAATTAAAAATCAGTCTAAAAACAATATTTCAAAAGGTTGTAATAATCAAAATTTCTTAATGAAATTTAAATTCTCTTACAAATTCTGAAAAAAAAAAAATTTTACAAATACTTTAGAAATAGTTTCATAAAAACTATGGTAGGTGATGTATTTACATGCAAAAAAAGTTTCACAAATTTTGATTGATTTTCTTTTACAAAATATAAGATATAGCCAACCCAAAATTTTACCAGTCACTGCTGTGTTTTCTACTGCATACATTTATACACAAAAACAAAAAAAAAAAAACAAGAAATAGTTACAATAATCTTTATTTTCTCAGTAACAACATGCGTGAATATATAAAATAATATTAATTAATAAAGTACCTACATTACAACTTTTGTTTACTACATTTATAGCATAATATATGGTAGGGGGTATGTACAATATGCATTTATTAAAAAAAAAACAAGAAAATTAGACTACAAAATAAAATAAAACATTGCATTAAAATTCTTTATTGATTTTTAAATAATATAGTTTTTGTCAATATGCTTCTAACTCTCTGTTTGGCAGCTGCATCTTTCAACTTTGACGTTTCATGGTGAATTCGAATATTAAAATATTTTTCCAATATTAATTTTATTAGTTGCATTAAATGGTTATTTAAGGGATTATTCTGTAAGTTTTCCATATAAACAACATTGCAATATTTTCTAAAATAAATAAACACCTTAGAAAATCTATTGTATAAATTTCAGTTACTTCATGATGAATATTTGGTAGGTATTTCAAAATGTGGTACTTTATTTCACTTTTTAATATTATGTGCTATAATATTTTGATTAAAAAAAGTAAATAATTTTTTTATATAATTCATGTCTATGCAAATAAGAATATAATTATTTATCAATTTAACTAATTATTTCAAGATACTCTCATTCGTATTATCAATCAACAGAACTTATATAAACTTAATTTTGTTGTAATCATGTTAACTACTAACAGAAATAACTTTCATAATTACAAAAATGTGAAAGAATATCTCTAGATACTTACTTTTTTATTGGCGATTCTAACTCTTTGTGAACATCATCAAGAATATGTTTTCTGATATTCTGAGACTTCAATGGATTCGTTATGGTGCTAAAATGAACCAACAATTATTGTAAATTGATAAAAGAAAAGTGAAAAGTAAAATAAAAACATCAACTTTTGGCTAAATATGTTAACATTCTCAGGAAGAATTATTGTTTCATAAAATAAGAAAAAAAACTGTGATCAGAAGTATTTACAATCGTACACCTGTTAATAGAGTAGGTATTATTTTTCTTATAACAAAATGATATCTTACCAAACTTGTGTATTGTCCTTAGAACAACTTTGTAATTCTTGAACCGCCGAGTCCTTAAGATAAAGTATGCCACTGGGTTCTCTTAAGAAGTCATATGATGTGAAGTGATCTGAGCACACAACACTATCTTTAGGAATATTTTCCTTTTCCAGATATTTCAAAATTCGAGAGATCCATATAGATCTACGTTCAATATTCGAAGGAATCCTAAAAACAAACAATACATTATATTTACTACTACTATTTTTGAAATAAAAAATATCTATTATATATTTTTATGTTTACAATATTACTGCACTGGACATTTTTAATTTTAGATTATGCTTTTATTTACCATTTTCCCGTTACGCCTATGGTAATGTCACTTACCTGTGGAAAGGTCGATTAACTCCACTTTTAAAGAGAGATTTGCATATAACACAATATGTTCCCATTGTTTATTCACAAAAACAGAAAATGCGTCTTGAAAAAAACTAACAATCACAGTAAACACAGCGTTAAACTTAAGATACACACAAGCAACTAATGGCGACCAAAAAACGTAAACAGTGATGAATACCCGAATATCGAACAGGGACTGCGCGCGCACAAGCGTATGTCCCTAACAACTGAGTACTGAGTTATTTACATCAAACTACAACAAATCAAGAGGAAACTTTGTCTATCCTATTTCTGAAGTCATTGACTAAAACTAACGGTCACATACAAATCCCGACAAGTAACAAAAACATAAATTAGAGATTTATTAACTATTTGGCTCCTAAGTTCTACAAATTACTACCAACGCAAATCAAATGTATAAAAAACATAAAAAAATTTATCACAATTAAAACATATATCACTGTGAACTATGCTGACTTTATAAAATATATAGATAGCATGTGAATAGAAATTATATATCATTACAATTTTACAACCCCTTAACTTAAATTGTTTCTATTGTGTAATAAATATCATTTCGTGTATGTGTCTATGTGTATATGTGTGTATGTATATGTATTTATGTGTTTATATATTGTGATGTATTTGTTAAAATTGTGATTGTGATTCTTAATTATATACTTGAACTTTTAATTATATACTTTAACTTACAATATTTTAAGTGTAGAAAATTGTAATTACATATAAAACTGTAAAACTAGAGGCACATACAGGCGCCCTAGGGGCCTAGGTGCCACAAAAAAATACTGTACCATTTTATTAATTATAGAAAAACTATCCACTTTATTAATTGTAGAAAATTATCCAAATAAATTAAGTGGGGTTCCATAAAATGAACTCCTGTGAGAGTGCCCTTCAATCAATACTAACAAAATGGAAAAGTGCATTAAATGATAATCAAATAATTGGTGTTATCTTTCTAGACTTCCAAAGGGCATTCGAAACGATAGAAGCTTACTAATGTGAAAATTGCAAGTCATGGATCTTGAGAATGAAGTATTAACTCTATTTATTGGAACAATGTATGTTTGTATGCGAGGTCCAAGAATATTTTACCAGAGGACATGATAATTTGTATGTTGCAACAGTTAGAACTAATTATAGCCAAAACGATTTATTCCATAAATGTAACTTACCAGGACAAATAAAAAACTGTGACAAACTAGAGACATTTAAAAAGAAATGTTATGATTTTGTGTATAAGAATGTTGAAATTTAAGTAATAATGTTCGCACATTATTATTTTTATTATTCTTTTAATACGAAAGTACTCACTTATACTGTATAATATTAGCTGTGGCTATTAAATAAAGTTGCTTACTTACTTACATATTGTGTTGTATTAATTAGATTTTCTCCAACTGAAATGTGAGGGTCTGTTTTAATGATTTTTAATACAATAGACTTTTTTTTATTTGATGTCATATCCGGCTAAACCGGAAATATCACAAATTTCATTGCAATCAAAGAAAAAACTGACGGAGATATGCAGATGTTTAGCTAATTATTATTTCATCAACTTGTACAGTTTTCTGTTTTTAGAAAATATATTCAGATCAGCCCCGGGACATATTGCAAAAAAAAAAATAATATACAGGTGTAACTAGTATATGCCACACAACTTTCTTCTTTAATTTTTTAATTTAGAGACATTACATAACTTCTAATTTATGTAAAAAAGAATTATCTTAAAAACATTACTTACACCATATGTGATGGACGTTGTACAACCTGCCTATCTGTGAGAAGAAACCTGCAAACGCCTCTTCATTATTTTGCCTAAAATTAATCGCGCGTGCCCAGTTGTTGCCCCATTCTATCATCGTTCCAGGCTTGAGGGCATAACTACGGATCTCGTAGATATGTTTGGGTTCCCTCATGAGAATTTGGGGCCAATAGCTGAAGGCCAACAAGTACTGAAGGTGACGAGACCTTACGATTTTGCCCTGTTCGTCCTTGAGCTTTTGGAAGTCCTGAGAAACACATACCAAATATTAAATTAATATCACAAGTTTTAAACACCTCCAGATAATGCAAACTTGATTAGCAAAATGAACACACACAGGGATAGTTTGGTCAGTTGTCATAGCCAACTTGTGGAAAACTTAAATATTTAATTTGATTTATTAGGATTAAATATTCTCTACTAACCTCACTTTGGCTTACTAATTCATTGTAATCATCGATTTTTTCAAAGCCTCCTATAAATTTCCACAAATGTAATGCTTGGTCTTGGTCACCCACATTGACTGTCCAGGAGCCAACCAACTCAACATCTTTTCTCAGAGAATCCTGCGATTTTATAAAGTCTACAATATTTTTCCTACAAAAAAATTCCCTAAACATGCAGTAGTGACTATTGTGTTTTGTTTTGTACCATCTGATTTTATTTAATTTTGGCACACTGAGAATAAAGTTAAAAATCATGTTCATGAATTTTTAACTAAAAAATATTTTTAACAATTTTATCTACTCACACATTATTTAAATAAGGTTTTTTGGAGTCAGCTCTGAAGTTATGGGTCTGTAAAGAATATATAACTTCTTTATCACTCAACATACGACTGTGGGATTCTTTTGTGGGTTCTATTTTCCTAACGAAAATCTTAGATAGCCAAGCGTCATTTTTTGCACCTGTTGTAGTAATAGACCTGAAAGATTTTGAGGATATCAATTAGATCAATTTATTTCATTTTGAATTTTATTTTTGATCCGGAATACGTTAACCGATTTCAAAGAATAAGAAAACTAAAAAAAGAAAACAAAAAGAAAACGAGAAACTAGCTACCTTAGATTTTGTGGTAATTTATTTAGATATTTAAAGGTGTTGGCCATCTTTTCCCCACCTGCCTGGAACACTTATTTTTATATTTTTGAGGACATAAAGGTTATCAGTCTTAAAAAATATATTTTTTTAGCCACAAATTTACATAAGCTTTCTCAAACGACTGCATCTATTTTTGACTTCTAATCATGTGCTCCACGATTAAATGTGTACATTTGAACTACCAGAGTTTGATTATAGGCATACTGTGCACACTGCGACATAATATGTCATAGGCGTCAATCTGGATGTTTAGTTTACTAACAAATTCGATTAAATAAACATCGAAATTTATTAATAATTTACAATATGTTAACAAATTTCGGTGATTTATTTTGAAATTAACTTCTACCATCCAAAAAATCCTACATGGCAGTGATATTTTATTTACAAGACACAGGTTAAATTTTTCTGAAGTTTTGGTCACGCCACAATAATTTTCAGGTACTCTGAACACGAATATTATAATTTTTCGCTAAACAAACACATTTTTTTTGGCAATGAATTTTCAAAATAGTGATCCGCTTTGGATACGGTAGATAGTGAAGCTTATTTTTGCTTGTAAAATCTCCGCTTGGCTGTACTTTTCGAGATATTGGGGCGCAAAGTACCAAATGTTGCATTTTCCCACTGCTTATTATTTATTCATCTAATCGTTCATTTAGTTATTTCTCAGACTGTTGTCATTCGGTTATTGCTTGTCGCCCTGATTAGTGATATTTTGACATTCCCAATCGTATATTCTTTTGTTTTCAGTGTCTTCTGTTCGCATTTTGTTATTTCTGAAGACAAACTAATCTAGCCTAACAATTCTTAAGTTGGTAATACAATGAAATAAAAATGTTCCTAGAAAATCCCTATAAAATTGTCGAAAAACATAATATTTTTGTTTGACCAATAAATCTACAGATTTTCTTGCATTACACACACCACACATCAATAAATTGAAGGTCACAAAATCAGTCAATTTACTGGACCGTGTAGTAAAACTATTAGAGAAAACATGTAATGCAACGCCACTGGTAAGAAATTATTGAGAGAAAGCGTACAAGCTCATCCGAAGTAACCTGCTTCATGTAAACGTAGTAACAATTGATGTCAAAAGTTGACAGTTTACTTGTTTGAGGTTATGTTTAATAAATATTATTAGGGTGGTCGAAAATACAAAATATCAAATTTAGCCAGTTAATTATCAATTAATTATAAAGTCCAATGCCATTTTGGTCCTGTAAATGGTAGAAATGGGTAAGAGTTACAAAATTTAGCAGAACCTAATTTGTAAATACTTTTTGACAGTATTAATGAAATTGTTTTTTTAGCTCAATCCGCTGAAATTTCCAAGCTACAGCAGCATTTGTCGCTTTTAAAACAGGAGTACTCCAAATTGCAGACGAAATACCGCGAAGTTGAGTCGAAATATAACACCATCGCAGCTACTAATGGAGAAAATACCGAAGAAACTTTTGCTTCACGTTTACTGAAAACTATAAACGGTTTATATGATTCGGAGACGTTTAGCGACATAAAAATAAAGCTGATGGATCGTAAAATAAGTGCACATAAGTTGGTTTTAAGTGCTAGAAGCGATATTTGGAATGAGGCCATGTTGGGAGACAAAAAGGAGCTCGATTGGAGCAATATCGATCCAGAAGTTGCAAATGCTATAGTTCTATGGTTATATAGAAGTAATTTGAAGTTATCATCGGATATCCTTACATTAAAACTCATCAAGAAAGCTTACGAGTTTAAATTGGACAGTTTAGTTGAATTGTGTGAACAGTTTCTTATTTCTATCGTGAACATACGATCATGTGTTAAGTTTTACTCGGTGGCGGAAGAGATAAATGCGAATAATTTGCGGGAGTATTGTTCGGGACTAATTTCTACACATTGGGATGATTTGAATGCCTCCGACTTTGAACATATGTCAGGACCGCTTTTATATAAAATGCTGAAGAGTAAAACGCAACTGCCTTTGCATTCTGCTGTTCGACTGCAAAGGGAAGATGTTGTGTTCTTGTGTTTGGTTGAAAATTCATCCAAGGTGAGTGATTTTCTTGTTATTAAATACAGTATTGAAGTAAGTGCCAATGCATTTATTATTACATATTTATTGTCGCTCTCATGTTTCATATGCCTCCAGTAGTAATGGGAAGAAATCCTTTATTTTTCCGAAACGCATGACACACTGTTCAACTGCAGGTACCTCCCTTAAAAATATGAAAATGTTCTTAATAAAGCTTGGTCTCCGGAGCTCGGTTTTTGAAGTAAGGGGTCCCTAGGTGGGGCTCTGGAAATTTTGTTTTTATGATAATGGGGATATCCCACTTTTTTTTTTTTTGCTCATGTCACCAATGTAGCAGAGTTAACGGTAAAAGGTGATAATTAAATTATACTGATATGGATATATATTTACTCAGAAGTTTATTTAAATAGGTAACAACCTCAACAAAACTATATTTACGATCTCATCCTGATACAGCATGGTGATATATTTTTGCTATTATCAATACTCGTCCCTTAAAAATATATTACTATTTGAATTAAAAACATTTAAAATATACACTGTGTCCAAGATAAGAATGCACAGCATGGGCATCTTGGAAATGGTAGGAGATACGAATTCGGTTAAATGGGGAAAAAGTTGCGTAATTAGGATACTATCACAATGGTCTTAACCAATGTCAAAAATTATTTTTCGTTTTTGAATTATATCGAAAAAAGTAAATTTTTGAAATTCGCTTTTAATTTTTTTCCACGTTATTATCAAAAATATGGAAAAACAAACAAAACATCCTCATTGTACTTTCTAATGAACTTTAACGTGACAATGATATTTTCGCCCTTTTGTGATCGTGGAACTATCATCAACTCTTTTTTTAAACACGGACCTGGATTTTTTTTACGGATTTTGAATGCATTCTTCATTCTAAATTCACCTATGTATTACACATAGAGCTTACAAATTGTTTTTTCTTAGTTATAGTCGGTACTAGGATTTATGTAGTACGGCCTTTACTTTGAAGGTTGCAAATAAAATGTATTAATTATTTCAGCCTTCAGCAACGGAAAATAAGGCAAGAAATAAATTTTAAATCGTTTATTTTTAAATACTGATTAGGAGCAAGCAAATCGGCAAATCCGATCACGTTTTCATCAATCTACATTTCTCATAAATGTGAACACTCTAAATTCAAAAGTAATACCAGGACTTCGATTAAAGATTATTTCATTTAAACTGATAAAAGTCAAGCAAAAAATATGGTCAGTGTGCTACACGTTGAGTTACCCTTTTTTAGTGATAAGTAGGCTGGTAAAAATAATGATTGTTTGAGTTTAACGATCTGTCATATTCATAAATAGTCGTTTCATCTTGTTATCTTTATACATATTCATACTAATGGATTCGTTTTCGAATGAAGAAAAATTTGATATGGTAACATGTTACATTTTGTGCCACCGAAATTGTGTTGATGCTGAGAATTTGTATCTCGATAGGTACCCAGAAAGAAGGCAGCCTGATAAAACAATTTTTAGAAGGTTAGTGTCAAATCATCTTAAAGAACACGGTTCTTTCCGAAAACCCATTCGGTCTCGACAAAAACCATGTAACGAAGAGAAAGTAAACAGTGTATTGTTGACAGTTACTGAAAATCCACGTGTATCAACTAGATAAACTGAACGAGCTACTTTGATATCAAAATCCACGTCCAGTTTTATTTTACGAAAACATCGGTTTCATCCTTATAAATTTAGAATTTGTCAAGGGCTTAGGCCAGGCGACGAAGAAAGACGCAGGACATTCTGTGAGTGGTATACTAGGAAATGCCAGGATGATGAAAATTTTCCTCATAAAGTAATTTGGTCAGACGAAAGTATGGTCACTAATAATGGTATTTTTAATCGAAAAAATACACATTATTGGTCCCGAGAAAATCAACACTTGTTCAAACCAGCCAGACACCAACACCGCTCTGGTTTTAATATGTGGGTTGCCATTTTTGGTACAAGAATTATAGGCCCTTTTATTTACCATGACTCGTTGACTGCCCAACGTTATCAGAACTTACTTGACACTTATCTTGAAGACGCCCTAGACAACTTACCTCTCGCTGATTCCCAAAATTGTTGGTTCCAACAAGATAGTGCTCCAGCACATAATTCTAGGGCTGTTCGAGAATATTTATCCAATCGGTTCCCAGAAAAATGGATTGGCACTCATTCAACAGTATCCTGGCCAGCACGATCGTCGGATATGACACCGTTGGATTTTTTTCTGTGGGGATATATCAAAAACTTCGTATACAGGCATAATTTTGAAAATAAATAAGAATTAGAGGCATCTGTTACCGAAGCATTTAACAGCATTACTCCAGAAATGCTAACTAGAGTTTTAGACTCTACTATACGAAGATGCTATCTTTGTTTAGAAAATAATGGTTCCCATTTTGAACATTTATTAGAGGTTTAACATCTATGGTTTTAATAAAATCGATTGTTTATATCTGTGCAGTTACTGAGGTTAATACATATGTAATTAATTTATTATTATTCAGTATTAAACCATTTGTTTTGTTAACTGATTATTATTTAACGTACTAGATGGACGAGTACCTGATAAATTGTATTTGTATCTAGTCCTCAAATTAAATTTATTATTTATTCATTTCATAAATCCTAGTAACGACTATAACTAGAGAAAAACATGTTGTAAGCTCTATGTGTAATACATAGGTGAATTTAGAATGAAGAATGCATTCAAAATCCGTAAAAAAAATCCAGGTCTATATTTAAAAAAAGAAGTTGATGATGGTTCCACGATCACGAAACGTCGGAGGGCGAAAATATCATTGCCACGTTAAAGTTCATTATAAAGTACAATGAGGATGTTTGTTTGTTTTTTCATATTTTTGATAATAACGTGAAAAAAGAATTAAAAGCAAATTTCAAAAATTTACTGTTTTCGAAATAATTCAAAAACGAAAAATAATTTTTGACATTGGTTAAGACCATTGTGATAGTATAATTATAAAAGCTGATCAATTATACCAAGTTTCGTTCTGATTTAAAGAAACTTCATTGGTGTATTCATTTTTGTGAAGGCATCTGCTGGCTGTTGATCTATTGGGATATATTTCAGTATTAGTATTTGTTTTTTAATTTGGTCATATGTGAAGTGATATTTATTGTCAATATGCTTTGTTCTTTTGTGGTTAGTCGGATTTGCGTCTATACTGATACAACTTTAATTATCCTCGTAGATTGGAATTGGATCTGTTAATTACAAGTTTATACTATTTAAAAGCAGGGCCGCGCCCAAGGATATGCGCTTCCATGTGCTAGTCTTCATTTGGCGCTCCTTACTCCACGAACTATATTGTGGATGTTGGCGTTCATGCCACTGGATATTTTCACTCCGCTATATAAATTCTTTTGCGTTGTCACTGGATTTTGCGTTTCAAACTATCATTAAGAGTATTAGGACCCAGTACTGGCGGTAATACCTAGTAGTATATACATAGCTAGCTATACGATTAAACGAGAAACAAAAAACTTTTACTTTTAAGTTTTAATACAATACAATACAATCTATTTTAATAGTATATAAATTCATCATGCAAAAATAAAAATAACAAATAAACATAACGAAAATATAATTTGAAACAAAATAACATTTGGAAAATACATTATTATTATTGTAATAATACATTATGTAATTATTATATTATATTACATAAATTGGGCCCTTCTCGACTTTAGGTTGGCAAACTCCGAATTGTTTCATGCATATCTAAGTTATCCCAGACTTCATGCTCAATAGATATTATTGTCAAATTGCTAAGCCTTTGCTGAGCCAAAGTGGATCGCATGTAATTTTTTATTAGCTTTAATTTAGAGAATGATCTCTCACCAGATGCAACTGCGACAGGCATTGTTATATATTTTCTTAAAGCTATTGCAATATTAGGGAAAACTGACACAAGGCTATTTTCAAATATGTATTGCAAAATACTCCGAGGATCTAATTCTGAAATAAAATGTATTTTTAAAGCTTTTAATTCATTATAAAAGTCAATGCCATTAATATCCGTTTCATTTAGGGAGTCATCTGTAGTTCTAAATGCAAATCTTTACAATACTTTGATAGATCTTAATCCTCATATTGCAATACTCCAATAAGCCAAATTTATCATTAAATGACGTTAGTTCTTCAAATCTGGAACGAAGAGATGCTAATGTTTGATCTAATATTCTATAAAAAAAATTCGATTTTAAAATTTATTTTTGGGTCTAATACGACATCATCACGTTGTTCGTAGTCAAAATATCTTGGTTTTCGTCTTGGGCGCAATTTTTCAAGCGGAGGAAAGTCAGTATGGATGTTAAGTTCTGCTGCAAGTTCATTTGCATCAATAAGCATGCTATTAAAACCTTTGTCAGACCGACAGTTCGAGAAGTTGTTAATTAAATTATTTATGTGATCTGAGCACACTTTAACGTTTAATGTCGGATTTTGCATCATTTTACTCAAAACATTTACATGAAATAATATGTTATACCATATACAAGTAGAACACACAAATATATAATTTTAAATTTTTAAGGCTAAAGAACGGGCTTTGTGAGAAATAGCAATATCCCAAGAAGAATCCTCAGCTATTTCTAGAAGAGCGTCAAATATTGTACCAATTTGGTATCGCAAGGGTTTAACTGCATCAAACCTACTTGACCATCTTGTCTGACTTAAGGGCTTTAAATTAAGTTCAGTTGTATGTTTGGTTAAAATTTCCCATCTTTTTGTTGATATTGAAAAATAGACGTACAGTTCTTGAATGATGTCAAAAAACCCAACAGTCTCGTGGGAAATACTAGCATTATCGTTAACAACCAAATTTAAACTATGTGCAGAGCATGGTACAAAAAATGCACGGTTATTTATATCCAATATGCGTTTTTGCACACCGCTGTACTTACCACGCATATTTGCACCATTGTCATAACTTTGTCCACGCATGTCATGAATATTTATGTTCATATGAGAAAGAAAATTAACTAAAAAAATCACATAGTCCCCTGTCTGTTGAATCTGTTATTGGACAGTAGTCGATAAAATGTTCACGTATTTCGACTTTTTTAGTCTTCATTAAAATTGACAAACCGAATAACAATCGTAATTTGCTCTGTATGGCTCAAGTCTGGTGTACAGTCTAAAATAATAGCGAAATACTTTGACTTTTTGATTAAGCTTACTATATTACGTTGTATTTGTGTCCCAAGTAAATCGATTATTTCATTTTGTATTTTGTCTCCTAGATAATATGGCATACGAGCTTGTTTGCTTTTTGATTCCTCAATACGACGAATGTGCTCACGCATAATAGGGTCGAACTTTGATAGCATTTCGACTGCCTTAAGGAAGTTGCTATTATTATGTTCGTATAGTTGATCAGACGTTCCCCAAAATGCAAGGCATTTACGCGACAGATATTGTACGATTAAAATAACTCTTTCGATAACCCCATACCAGTGTTTCTTTTCCGCATCTAGGAGTTGTAGTTGCATTTGATTAACAGTGGTTTTCGTTTTCAACATGTTATTTAAATCCAACCAGCTTTTAAGGTTTTGATTGTGATATATGCTTGTTTCGAGCCTTTTCAGTGTCAAAGATAAATGTTACCAGTTAGAGAATCCATCTCCGTCCGCTAGAGTGGTACTCATTTTTCCAAAAATTTTACAGCAAAAACAATATACCGAATTTTTCGAAATGGAATATAAAAGCCACTCTCTAGTACTTTCTTCACCATTCGGCAATTTACGAACAAAATAATTTTTGGAGAAACTTCTTCCATGCTCATTAATTGGGTACTGATAATCAGTTACTTTTAAGGACAAAAGGACCTTCGGTAACTAATATTTGTGCCAGATCTGTGTTAATAATTGCAGGCTATGCACCTGAATCATCCGATGGAAGCATGTCTCGAAGATTACTTGATACTAGAGGCTGCTGTATTTCTAAATTATCTTTATCAACCAACTTATTAGATTCGTAATCGTAAAATTCACCTTGTGGGGTTTCCTCGGAACCTATGGCAATTGAGATGTGCGATATAGCTATCGCGCTCTAAATGAATAAATTAGTAAATAGTAAATGCCGTCTAAGTGGGGATCTACAGAAGCAGATTGAGATACATCTGATTCTGATGAGGTTGATGGTCCTAACTCGTTGGGTTTAAGAAATGCAAGTAAAGAACCAGACATTTTGTCTTTTTCTCGTTGCTTCTGTTGCCTTATTTGACGAAATTGTGCACCAGATAACTTAGTTTTCTTGTGCCTAGGTTCCTACAACAACGAACATTTTAATTATAGGCTTTACATAGATTCCTATTTACGGTAATTAGAAACAAATAGGAATCGTTCACTAGAAACACGTGACACGGGCCGTTATGTAACATGTAACAAGAACTGTTATCATATAGTCTGCAACACGTTGGTAGAATTATTTTATAACCGTATATTAATTTAGTCATGTTAATAAATCGGATAAGTGATACCTCAGTAGTAATTTTCTTGTGCTACTTAACTTGGGTTCTACTGGTAAACGATAGATATATAATAGATCAATTAGATTACAAGGTTTTACAAACACCGTGCTTAAACCCCGTTGAGCGAAACATTTATATAGCTTTGTAGCTAAGGTAATGTAAAAGATGAAAGATGACAATGATAATTAACGGATGAAGAATGGAATGAATGGGCCTTTTTAAGATGTTGTTGTTAAATGCCAATTATACTTACCATTTTAAAAAATCTAAATACCAAAATACCTATATACTAAATACATCACAAACTGATATTTACACACGCACATCCACAGACCACAGAGAAAATTGGTGGTTGGTGGTTCCCCCGTCATCATTTATTTCGATGCGAACAAAAAAGATACTAAGCGCAGGTTTCGGTAAGGTAAATAAAGACGAAAGACAGATAAGATATAAGCACAGAGTAACCTCTGTGATATAAGTGAGTCGAGAATCCAGTTGCAGATACGAGCGACACCGACTGCAAAACCGGCGACAGGCCAGTGCAATGCATACGTCAGGAATTCCCAGAACCGGTGTCGCCCTTTCCGTTGTCTGCTAATTTTCCGTTTATAACTTTGTCAAGTAAAGCTGCGGTCAGATAAAGGTTCAAACTTATTAAAAAAATAAATTAGTATGCGTTCAGTAATTATAATTTTTATTGTGCAATAATTTTGCGCCCCCAGAAGCATGCGCCCGTGTGCGGTGCACGCATTGCTCGTCCGTTAGGCGCGGGCCTGTTTAAAAGTGACTTGAGCCAGATGGCTTCTTTTACGCCCTCATAAAGCACCATATAATCGGCCTCTATGGATGAGACTGCCACATAAGTTTGTTTTTTTTGTATTTCGTGTTATGGTGTATTTTCAAAAGCTTGAAATACGTAGCCAGTTGTACTTTTACGAATTGTCTCATCACTGGCCCAATCTGCATCCACATATCCAACAATTGTTTGACTATTATTATCACTTCTCACATATGTAAGTTTCAATGTGTGTGAGCCGTTAATATGTTTTCTGAGTACTCTTTTTTAAATTTTCCCAAAGTTCTATATTATTTTTACTTTGATCCTACTCGGAATATTAACTGCTGCACAGAGATCGGGTCGTGTGCACAACATGGCATACATTAAGCACCCAATTAGGTTTTTACACGGTGCCTCATAATATTCATCAGAATTGAGTGCTATGTAATTAATTTTTATTGGTAAAGGTATTGCAACACTTTTACAATTGCTCATATTAAATTTTGTCAACACTGATTTTAAATATGAAATTTGGTCAAGTGTTATTTTGTTTTCAGATACCCAAGAATAACTTTATTTCATTTAAATCAACCATATCATAGTCATGGTGTTAATATTTCCGGTAGCAATTACAAGATCGTCAATATGTCATATTACATAAATATTTTTATTAATATAACCATTATCAAGGAAATACAAACAGCGATCGACTTCTGAGTTTTTGAAATTACAATTTTTCATAATATTATTAAACTTTTCAGACCAGCTGATTATTTAAGAGTGATTTATTTAATTTACAAACATAGTCCCCCTTGATTTTTACCCCCTCAGGGGGGTTTCATATATATTTCCTCTTTAAGTATTCCATTTAAAAAGGCAGTCTTAACATCCATGTGATGTACAGCCCATTTAAATTGATTCGAAACAGCTAAGAGCCTGAAAGTAGAAATTCTAGCTAACCGGTGCAAATGTTGCATTATAGTCGGTTAAGATTGCTGACTAAAGCCTTTTGCCACTAGTCGTACTTTATATCGTAATGGGTTACCGTACTCATCATTTTTAACTGTAAAATCCATCTACAATCAATTATGTTTTATTTGTAGGCCGACGGACGAGCGACCATGTATTATTTGTATGAAGTGACATCAATTCTCCCTTTATGGCACGTTACCAATTAAGGCGATCATGCCTATTTTGAATCTCAAAATAAGATTAAGGATTGTTTCAATTAATGTGCTTGCACACAGTAGTTCTGTAATTAGGTCATTAAGATTATTATCTTCATCTTCATTGTAAGAAAGCTTAAGGACGTTTTTTCAGCCGTTCGCTTTTTCTTATTGGCACACTTAATTCATTATCTGCTTTGGTTAAGTCAGATTTGTTACTTGTTTGCGGCATTACCAATTTATCATCTGTGATCAAATATCTTCATCAAAAATTGTTGTTTCTGGAGTGCCGCAGGGGTCAATATTGGGCCCACTCTTGTTTTTAATTTATACGTCGGATTTTATAAAATCTGTGAAAACTGCAAATCTTCAAGCGTACGCAGATGATATACTTCTTCAATATAATTTCGAGGCAATGGAAGTACAATCGGTTTCATTACAAATTAATGAAGAACTTGAATCTGTTTTTTCCTATGCAACAAAGCATAATTTGAAGTTAAATCCAAGCAAAACCAGTATGCTCCTATTTTGCTCAGAGACTAAACGGGAAGGTATAAATCAATTATTACGCCTTAATATAAATAACGTACCTTTAATTCTGTCACATGAATCAAAAATACTGGGTGTCATTTTCGACGATGGCCTCAGATTTAAATCTCATGTTGGTAAACTGCTTCAAAAGTCCTTCGTAAAAATGAAAGTTTTATTTGCTAACAGGCATTTAATAAATTACCAATTTAGGAAAAACTCTGCGAGTCACTCGTTTTGCCTATTTTCAGTTATTGTGATTTAGTATATTTTCCCTGCTTGGATCAAATGACAAAAAACCGTATACAAAAAGTACAAAATATATGTTGCCGTTTCATCTGCAACTTAAGAAAATTTGATCACATTTCCGCTGCTTTTGCTAATCTTAACTGGCTAAATATGGAAAAAATTGTTAAATACCACTATCATGTTTTTATTCAAAAGCTTCTAATAAATTCGTCACCTGCCTACCTTAAAGAAAAGCTTGTTTTCAGAACTGCCATACATAATTTAAATATCAGATTTCCCAACACACTTACAATGCCCTTACACAGTACAGCTATGTTCACCAGATCATTTAGTTTCAATGCAGTACAAATTTACAACGCTACACCCAATAACTTCAAAGATCTTTCTGTGAATCAGTTCAGGAAAAAAATTAAGTTACATCTTTTATCAAACTAGTAATATTGGTTGTATGATTGTTATTTATGTATTTATTATATTATTACTTTCTTGGATATGTTTCTTTCTTGGAACATACAAATATGAAATTTAGTTTACGTTCTTTTTTCTTTTCTTTTTTTATTTTATTTTTAGGTGCATACTTATTTCATTTAAGTATTTTAAATATTTTCAAAACTAGACCAATCTTTTGTGTAGTCTAGTACATGTCTAGCTATAGGTTTTAGGTTAATTTATAGTTTGTATGTATAGTTAAGTTTTTTTTTATATATATATATGTGTATATATGTGTATATATATATATATATATATATATATATATATATATATATATATATATATATATATATATATATATATATATATATATATATATATATATATTCATATGTATATATGTATGTATGTATGTATGTATGTATATATCATAATATATTAAGCTGTGGCGGTTAAGTGTAAGAGTAGCCCACTGGCTAAACTTCGCCGCGCATACCCCAACATCAATATAAATTTATATATGTGTATATTGTGTAATATACCTACATGTATACTCAAAATAAAGACGATTATTATTATTATTATTATTATTATTATTATTGCGAGTCAGAATTTGTTCATGTTTCAAGGGCGGTCTAGAAACTTTATAATTTGTTTCGTCTGCTATTACATCTCGAGCTTTAATTAATTGCTCGATTTCATTGACCCATATTTTATAGCCATTTGGTTCATAACCAACAGGGATACTTTTAATTGATTTAGAATCAAATTTACCTTCCCTTGTTTTGTTATGTATATATACAGTTGATCCAAAAACCACGGTTTTCTATTATGCCATAGCTCATACGGAGTTGTGTCCATTTTCAAAGCTTTAGTTGGTAAGCGATTAATAATATAAACTGCTGTTAAAACGTCATATTATTGCTAATACTATAATACATATAGCCATTGCATGTTCATTTCAAATAAACACTAATAATAAATATCTTGTACTATTAAATTAGCACGCGTATTTTTGCCGCGATAGGAGAGGGGGAAAGATGAACAGGTGAAGGATAAAAACGATTAATTATAGGGAGTGACCCATGGTAATAATTTAATTTCACAAAAATTTACAAATGCTGAACAAATCATGAAAGACAATATTGTTTTAGCAAACTCCACATTCTCCTCATTGGAGATTATGCTTTTTGCATGATAATCTAATATTCGAAAATAATTTCCTGTTATAAACTTTTTTATCTAGTTCACTTGTATTTTTTTTTTTAATTTCTAGCTATCGGAGAACTCAAGATATTGAAGTCCGACGCATTATTGCCCCACCCTGTATATTTCATCAATAAAAAGTATTCTACTACTATTTTATTAGTCTCTGCAAGTGAGGTTAATCAGATAGTGTTTGTTATTATTTTCGTTATTTGGAGAAATATCCATACTAGATGAAAGATAATGTAGATACATACCCCTTAATAGGTAAAATAAAAAAGTCTGTAACATATTGTATGTAGTGGGTGACTGATTATTAGCAACAACTCTGTATTTTAGGAGGTGTTGTTATTAGGGCTGTTGTACTATTCTTTGTTTTATTTATTAACAACACTGTATTACTATTTACAATATTTATTATTTGTTATATACATTTATTTTTATCACTAGTACTAAAAACAACGACATCTTTTTTCAGCTCCAATGACAGTGTCCTTTTCTCACTGCTGCCAACTGTCCGCTCCTAAACTGGAGTAACTCCACTTACTCTAGGTACTAATACTACATCTTTCTTCTTTACAACAAAACATCTTATTTTCTAAATACCTAACCTAAATATTTATTTACAAACTTTCAGTACAATCATAATCTAAAAACCTTTTTGGGTTTTTAATTAATCTTTTAGGTCTGGGATCTGGATTCGTATTGCAATGACTTATTTTTACCGCCAAGTCTTTTTTATTAATGGTGTCTTTTATTAAGTATTTTTTATTTCTTTCCACTACCGACCCGTTTTCTAACTTGACTATGTATGTTCTAGGTTTATTAGTTTTGTTTATAATTTTGCCTGGTTGCCATGATGTTCTATCCTGTTTCTGAACTCTAACCTTATCACTCCTTTCAAAGTCTTTACGTAACTTTGTAGTTTTGTCGTAATCAGTTTTTTGTCTGACTTGTTTATTTTTTAATGACTGTTTCATGTGCGTTACTTTACTATCTTCCTTAAAGATATTGAATTTTGGAAGTAAACTATTTAATTCTCTATTAAACAGCATTTGTGCTGGAGACGGTATGTTAACGTCAATGGGTGTTGTTCTATATTCTAACAAACATAAGAAAGGGTCTTTGTTATCATGTTCAGCTTTACGTATTATGTTTTTAAATGTTTGTATACTACGCTCTACCATGCCATTTGATTGAGCATGCGTTGGACTAGATGTTATATGCTTTATATTTCCACGACTCTACAAATTTTCTGAATGTCTCTGAACTATAGTTAGTACCATTATCTGATCTGATAACTTTAGGAATTCCATGCCTAGCAAAAAAATGATTTTAACAAATTTATTGTGTGGTAACTGTCTAATTTTTCTAGTGGTGCTGTTTCTATGAACTTTGAAAAATAATCTATTACTATGAGATAATTTTTTCCCGCGAATTGATAGACATCAGTTCCTACAGTTTCCCATGGTCTATCAGGAATCTCTGACTGTATGAGTGGTTCGTTTGCATTTGTATTTCTAAAGTTTAAACATGTTTCACAATTATTAACATAATTTTCTATATCTACGTTAATATTTGGCCAATATAAGCATTGTCTCGCCCTCAACTGACATTTGCTAATGCCCAGATGATTATAATGGACAATTTGTAGCATTTCGTTTCTTAATGCTGTTGGTACTATAACTTTATTACATTTAAAAAGTACATCATTTATACTGACTATTTCGTCTCTGTGATTCCAATATTTTTGCATTTCTTCGTTTAACGATAATTTGTTTTCTGGCCAACCTGTTTTTACAACCTGTAATCTCTTTTAGAATCTTATCTTTTTTAGTTTCAATTTGAATGACTTTAAATTTTGCATCTGAAATTGGTAACATTTTCTCTATTAAATTTATTTGCGCTTCAATTTGGTTTTGTATTAAGTCATCCTGTTTATAATTTTCTTTAATGCTACTTCTCGATAAACAGTCCGCTAATAGGAGTTGCGAACCAGGTTTATAAGTTATTTCTAAATCGTATAATTGTAATTTAATTAACATTCTTTGTAACCGTAATGGAGCTTTTATTAGAGGTTTTTTGTAAATTGACACGAGTGGTTTATGATCACTCTCGACGACTACTTTTTTTACCGTATATATATTGATGAAATCTACTGCACCCAAAAACGACCGCGAGCAGTTCTTTTTCTATTTGGGCGTAGCCCTTTTTCACATTCTGTCAATGACCTTGACGAATAAATTACCGGTAAATTGTCCTGCAAAAGAACAGCTCCTACTCCATTTTGAGATGCATCCACGGAAACAACAACTGGTTTATTTGGGTTGTAATATTGTAGTACCGGTTCGGTTGACAGTAATTTTTTAATATTATTAAATGTTAAAGTATGATTTTCATCCCATTGAAACAAGATATTTTTCTTTAACAATTCCCTTAAATTTGTAGTAACTTCTGACAAATTTGGGATGAATTTAGCTACATACGTTACCATACCAAGAAACCTTTCTAAATCCTTTTTATTTTTCGGAACCGGCATATCGATTATACTTTTGATTTTTTCACTATCTGGTTTCACACCCCCACTACCAATTATATGACCCACAAATTTAATTTCATTTAGAGAAAATTTGCATTTACTTTTATTAAACTTAATATTCTTATCCCTTGCTCTCTCTAGTACTTTCCCTAAATTATAGTCATGCTCATTTTGATCTTTTCCAAAGACTAATAAATCATCTATATATGAAATTTGACCTGGTATCCCTTCAAAAATTTGTTTAAATTGTTTATGAAATACTTCTGGTGCTGACGAGATACCAAAAGGTAATCTACGAAACATGTAACGACCAAATGGTGTTGCGAAAGTACACAATTTTTTACTTTGATCATCCAATGGTATCTGATAGAAACCCTGATTTGCATCTAGTATGCTAAACACTTTGGCACCTGACAATTCCGTAAATAATTCCTCAACAGTTGGTATTTAAAAAAATTCACGCTTTATGACCTTGTTAAGTTCTACCGGATCTAAGCATATTCTGATTTTGCCATCGGGTTTTCTAACGACAACCATAGGATGCACCCAGTCTGTAGGTTCATCTATTTTTTCAATTATTTCTAATTTTTCTAATTTTTCCAATTCCTTCTTTAAATCATTTTTTACTGATAATGGAATTTTACGTGCATTATACACAACTGGAACTGCATTTTCATTAATTATTATTTTATGCTCATTTTGTAAACAACCTACTCCCTCAAATACATCTTTAAATTTATTTGCTATATTTTCAATTGATCTAACCTCACTTAATTAATTTTAATTTTTTGCATGCTTCCAAACCTAAAATAGCTGGATTTTTATTCCCTGCCTCTACTACTTGAAATTCTAAGTTAATTTTCTCTTTTTCATCCTTTCTATTACATAAATAAATTACATTTACCTAAATTGTTAATTTTTGTACCGTTATATATAATTTATTAACTTTACTTTAGAATCATTTAATTTCACGTTGGGAATTTTTGCAAACATATAATTAGGGAGTATACAGGCCTGTGCCCCAGTATCCAATTTAAATTTCACAAACACTTTGGGACTATCCATCACTTGTATTATTTCATTCCAGTCTTCTTCCTTATGGGACGTTCCTGCTTCTACCCTGCCAATGAAAATTTCAGCCTCGTCATCGTCATCACTATGTTGTTCACTCAATTGTTTGCTACCACTTTGTCTTATTATTTCTTTTACTTCTTTTATCTTACACATTTTACCAAAATGATTTGGTCTTTTGCACTTGAAGCACTCCTTACCATATGCTGGACATTCATTAATTTTATGTGTTCGTCCACATTTAGTACAATTATTAATTGTTTTGGATTGAAATTTCCCACTTGATTTGTACCCTTTTTTATATTGGTAGTTAGAATTCTCGCTTAAAATTTGTTTATTTATTTTATCTACCTGCACAGTTTCTGAACTTATTTCTTTTGTGTGTGTTTGTACTAACTCGGTTGATTTACAAATATCTAAACACTTGTTTAAATTCAAATTGGTTTCGGCTAGTAACTTTTTCCTTAGCTTGTCACTTTCAATTCCACACACTATCCGGTCTTTTATTAAAGAATCCTTGAGTTTACCGAATTCACATGTTGAAGCTAGCGATTTTAATTCTGTCACATACATGTCAAAATTTTCACCTTGTTTCTTATTTCTTGTGAAGAACTTATGCCTTTCAAAAGTAACATTTACTTTTGGCAAAAAAATAATTATCGAATTTGTCGATGAGCACAGAATATTTATTCACTTCTTCTTTCTTCAGTTCGAAAGTATTATATATATCTACCCCTTCCGGGCCCATACAATGTAATAGTAAGTTGCATTTTCGTTTTTCATCAGCATCTATGCCACTTGCCGACAAATAAATTTCTAAATTTTGCTTAAATTTAGGCCATGTGCCTGCTGCTTGACCTTCATTAATTTTAAATAATGGCACCTTCAGATCCATTTTTAAATTCACTTATAAATTCGACTGCGCCATGTACTATTCTTTGTTTTATTTATTAACAACACTGTATTACTATTTACAATATTTATTATTTGTTATATACATTTATTTTTATCACTAGTACTAAAAACAACGACATCTTTTTTCAGCTCCAATGACAGTGTCCTTTTCTCACTGCTGCCAACTGTCCGCTCCTAAACTGGAGTAACTCCACTTACTCTAGGTACTAATACTACAGCTGTCAAAAATGTTCCGTGGCACAGTGGCGTACGCGAAATTAACTAATACGATAAACAATAAACTGTTACAATTTATAACAATGTATGTAAAACTTACCCTCTTAACTAGCTTGATGAACTAGCTTGCTTATCACAAACTGGAGAAGATGTGTAGCAATGGCTACACATCTTCTCCAGAAACATACCTGATGCTGCAAAATGTTGCAGCATCAGGTATGTTTCTATGGTTGTCTCCATGAGTAACTCAGGTGTTATTCTAGAAGCAGGGGGAGTGGGCCCCGCGGAACTCTCCGTGTATACCAGAATTGGTAAGGACGGCATTTAAATAAGTTTTATACTGCATTGCCATTTTCTACGTACTCGAGCTCACTAAAATTCATTAAACTAATTCAATTTCTTTGTTACGAGTGAAATGGCAAGATAATCAGAGTACGACTCTGTATGCTTGGGTTTCGCGGTTTTTAACAATACTTGACCGGTGCACAGTGGGCCAAACACCAGAAATAGCTGGACAAAATTCGAAAAATCAAGTAGGTTTTTTAAAATTTTATAATAAGGGGTTTTTGAGGTCGCTGATAACGAATTTGATATCAGTTTTTCAGAATACAAAATGGCGGATCCAATATGGCGACCAAGAACGTAAAAAAAGTACATAATTTTGACTGAAAATTGGTACTGGGTTTTCGAGGTAGCTGAAAAAGGACTTATAAATCAGTTTTTCTTGAAAGAAAATGGCGCGCAGTGGGCCATTTAGCAAGGCTAGTCGGGCAAAGTTATTAAAGAAAAAAAAAATAACAGCTTACATAAGAACTTTAGTTTTATTAATTTCTATATTTAATAATATTAGTGAAACTAAATTAAGAGCTATCTTCACAATCGGTATCTTGACTATCCTCGGTCTCGGTACCGTCTGTATCTACATTAGGTTCAATACCTGGCGATTTTTTTAACTTTAGAACATTTTTGTCTATAGTTATTGATTTTCTAGAGTGTGGTGGCATCATACTGGTAATAACAGGGTCTGAAGATACGAGTAGGTTATTTAAGATGTCCCTGTTTGTATTTTTTCTACTCGTTTTTCGAGAGTACCCTTCACGATATTTTCTAAATTCTCTGTGCCGTTCTATTTCCTTTTCCATACGTATTGAGCAATTATGTACTTAAAATTTTTCCTTTATATACTCGAATAAAATGTTTTGACAAGCTGAAGTCTGTGTAAGCGGGACACCTCTTTGTCTTAGTACTTCAAACAGTTTCCTGCGAGAAATTCTTATATTTTTGTTTCCTACAACGAGAAAATCTCGTCTCTTACATGCGGCTGCACGCTGCTGCACACGAAACCTATCTTATATTAATTCTTACTTATATATCTACGTTTTAAAAATTTAATGAAAATATAGAAATTTATAGAAAAAAAATGCGTTTTTAAAATGCGCGCAGAGAAATATTTTATTATTTTTTTGTACAACTTATAAGCAGCCGTAATCTATAATGTATAGCTTATAACGCATTTATATAACAATGTAATGTAGTGTTTACCTTCACAATCATTGCCAATTGCAAACAGTTTAACGAAATTATAACTAAAAGTCAAAAAATATTATTATAGCGAGCTTAACTGCAGACCGCTGCGAGTGCTTCTGCCGACTACAAGTCGACTCCTGTCTTTCCGTGTAGATATTTGTATCGCGTACCACAGTTTCGCGGTAGTGCAACCCCCATTCGACAAAATAGCTTCTTAACTAACGAATTATAGGTTTAGAATTGAAATAATATGTATTTTGTTTTTTACATTTTGTCTTCCTAGATACTTGAAATAGCCCACTGTGCGGTGGTACCAAATGATTTACTGATAGGGTTTTTCTGTTATAATGCACTGCTCAGTACATGTTTATTAATCATTAGTACAGCCTATATTAATTCAGATAGGATCAGTAATAGGAGTTGGACCTTTCGTTCACTTTTCCAAATCAAGTTAGGTCAAAATAAGATAATGTACAAAATAAATAGTGTCCAGTTGAATCTGCAATATCTGTAACTTTATCAAATTTCACATCTTGTGAGAGGATCTTGAGCGATCAGCTGGCAGATTAGTATCGTCAGGTGCCTATACCACCACATGCAGTCTTTTGACCAGTGGGTCTTCTCTCTCGACAGGCGGCCCAGTGGCCGACATCCAGTGAGTATCGGTACATGTTTTATGACCACAGCTACCGTACGCGTGCCGTAAATGCGGTTAGCGCCTGCCAACCCCTACAAAAAACTCTACAGAGTAGTTCATTTAACCTTGGTTTAAGCCATGAAGCGGGGTGCACTCGACAAAGCCTACAAATAAATGGACAGTTGTCCCAACCAATATTAATTGGCAGCGTTAGTTGTATTTATGGTACTGTTGTACGTTGATAACGAGTCCGCGAATTAAATTAAAACATGGTGTCTGCACCTGTCCATCTTCTTTGGCAGAGGATGTTCTGGTACCTCATACAAGGGAAGTTTATCTTGCAACCGTATGTTAGGTTTTTCATATTTGGGTTTCCTTGACTTATTTCTGCTTTCAGGTACAAAAGTAAATTCTAAATGAATCAGTAATCATAAATCTACGTCAAATCTTACTTATACTAGTCATTCTTTAAAACGTATATCAGTGCAGTGCAGATTAGTGTTCATATTAATTGGTAAACTATTATGTAATTAATTAAAGCAAATTAAATCTCATAAATGAAACAGAGTAATATCATACTTTATAAACGTACCTGGGAGGTTACAATAACACAACAAATTTGGGTCCTACTACTAAAACTAGTCGATAACGAAAAAAGGCCAATTAATTAATTAAGTATTACCAGTCGCTTCACGACAGGTGAGACTTAGTAAAAAGGGGAATAAATTAAATACTAAATATACGAGGGAGGGTTGGGTCGTTGCACTGGTGCCGTGACCGGGATAACATAAGATAAATACACGAGGGGGTAGGGTCGTCACACTACATTTAATGCACTTTAATTTACAAGAGTCTAGAGCAATTATTACTTGTTAAAAACACTGATTTGAGGTAAATAAAGAGACTATGTAATACATAAACACTTACACGAGCGGCCATTATTCGGAACAACAGGTCTTCATGCGATGTTGCACGATTTCTTATTTCGTGATTGGGACGTTAAGAAGGCTGTGGTTTGTTCTTACAAAACGTTTTGTAATGCAGAACTCTCGTAATAGTCATGAAACTATCACAAATCGTCTGTACGAACAAAGCTAAAGTTAACGTCATTTCTGGTTAAACCTGAAGTAGTCGGTATGTCAAAATAGTAGTGTCACAACCAAACCAATGTCATGGTTAAACTTATATCTTAAATAACCATTAATCATCGGGAATAATGAGGGTGCGATTAAACCTGTTTCTCCTCCTGGTGATGCCAACTTCAATGTTCGTTGTCTATGGGACAAAAAGCAACTCATGGACTCTTAAGATATGCATTGCAAACCGTAATTTAAAAGTTTGGTTGCCTGGTTTACCAAACGACTCATAAAGTAGTAATTTGTAACATTAGCCGTTCAGAATCAGCCTCTTCAGAATCAGCGAATGTATTTTTTCAATAGAGGTGACTGAAAATTGTCCAGACCTTAGCCCCCTAGAATTGTTTGCGGAAATGTGAGAAGAGAGAAAATTTGTTTATTTAATTAAAAATCAATATTTGTGATACATTTTCATAGACAGTCATAATTAAAATACGTTGTTTAACAAAATAAAAGATATTTGAATACATATAATAAATTTGAATTATCTAAAATAGCAACAGCGTCGGTCATATACTTGAACAAAGAAAACGTATTAAAATCAAAGATATCACAGCAGAAAGAATGTTGAAGTGAGAATCGCCTAATCGGCGGGCGGAATTACAGAGGTCGCCTTTGCAATAGCAATGCTCGGTTGTCGTGGTCCTCGCCCCTTTGTCGTTCACTTTTGCACAGCCTTCTTCGTACGGATCCTCGATGACAAACTCGGCGTGCCATTTCTCGTTGTAGTAGTTCTGTCTTTCTTGTTTCTGGCTGGCGCAGTCTCGTTCTGTGCCGTTTATCAGATCTGAAAAAGATAAAGATAAAATAAGAACATTCAGAGATCTGGAAACAAAATCGCGGCAAAAATGGGACTCGCTAATGTCATCACCACTAGAGGCAAGACGTTGGGTTTCGTAACAGAGACGTATTTAGGATTATATTAGATTAGGAACTAAAAGCAAAACAAAGAAATTTATTTTTATAACGAGCGTTATAATTTTTAATTGGATAAATAAAATGTGATAGGATCACAACTTTGTACTTTTAAGTATAATACCGACAGTAGTAGCTTTAACCTTGAAAGAATTTCAGGCCATGGGCGGCGTCTAATCGCGTGTATTATAGGTATTCGAAAATAATTAATTACATTAAAAAAAATCATTAGTATATCTAGTGATGTGAGCTTGGATATACCACACGGTCATAATGAAAATGACCATCATATCATGTTACATTGTGGCGACAGAATGCCAAAATTGTCATTTGTATCAAATATTAATATAACGACGTCATTTTCATTATAACAATCAAAACAAGCCGATTCCTGCTATTGTCTCTAATATGTGACCAATCAGTCAATACTGATGCGTATTTTTTCATTAATAGGATATACGATTTAGTTTAAAAAAATGACACCAAATAAAATGTTCGTATTTCTTATTAATAAAGAAAGTATGTATCAGTATTGCCGGTAATTTTCTATATTAAAAATCCATATGGTATTTAAGATGAATCATGTTGTTTTCATATTTCGTTATCATAAATAGAAAAATTTTAATAGCGATTTAAAGTTTTCTGTTGGCTATCCTGGTACTTCTTAAAATGTTACATACGATTATAACTTATTAATCTGAATATCTTTCCTTATTGACATTTTGTTGTCTTTTACAGAAAATGTACTTAACAATAAAGTAGTTTTTGCTTAACTACCATGGCCTACGTGGTTAAAAATAAAACAAAATACACCAAAAATTTCTTTTCAGATAACCAGGTATGAACCCTCAAATTGCAAAAAAAATCTAAAACTTGTGGTCCATTTCACCCAGGGTTACGACGATTTAAATCGATTTAATTTAAATAGTGATTTAAATCAACTGATTTTTTTAAATTTAAATCATGATTTAAATCAAGTTGTGTAAAGCTAGTAAATCAAACTTCAGAAAATTCAAATAAAAAGTATAGTTTATTTAAAAGCTAGATACAAATTAAACTGAAAAAAAAATCAAATAAAAAGAAGAAAAGAACAGTTAGGTTACACATATAAAACAAAAGTTACCTTCTTAAATGTACATTATAAATCTTAAAAGCAGAAACATATAGTAAACAAATTAAACAGAACCAACTTTAAAAGAAAATAAAACATGATTTACTCCAAAACAAAAATTTTAAATTAGGTTAATTATTGTAAAGTTTGTACAACAAAACTAATTTAGCTGCTTTTTCGGTCCCTAAACGATTTCGAATCTTAGAATGAATCAAACCAAATGTCGAAAATATTCTCTCAACCGAGGCTGAACTAGCTGCAGCAGAAAATAGTTGCTTGATAATCGGGAATAGTTTGTCAATAATATCAATATTTCTTTGGGATTTCCACCAGTCCAAGGGTTTTGTGTTTTTAAGAATTTCTTCGTGAAACATAATATCGGCAAAAGGCTCAGATTTTGCCAGAAATTTAATAATCTCTGGTAGTAAACCACTTTCGGGATATAATTCATTAGCGGCTTCTAAAGCACGATTCTTTTCCCTTTCTGTTAATTTATGCTTTGTTTTCGTAGGGTCTAGAATGAAGGCTAGCAAATGGTATGAGGTGATACACTGACCGTATCGATATCTAAATGTTTGCATTTGCCTTAAGTTAATTTCAGTTTCGTCAAAATGCGACTCAAGAATTTTAAATTGTTCTACGACGTCTGATAAAATTGCATCGTTTCTTTGAAGCCTATCAAGTGCAACATATATAGGTTTTAGTAGTGATAAGTAATCTTCAGCAGTTCTTTTTAAATAAATGTTTGATATTTTCTGTCTTACTATGCTGTCAATTTCATTTTTATGTTCCTCACTAATTTTAAAAAGTGTGGGTCATGATTTAACGAAACCCTCTAAGCAATCGGTAAGTGGGTTCCATCTTACGTCAGAAGGTAAAGTAAGGTTTATTTCCTCCTTTTTTTGCGTATGTGGCAGAGGCAAAATGATTGTTTCGGAAGTATTTCACAACGAACATAACGTGTTCCTTAATTTCACTAATTTCCAAATCCTTACATAACAAGTTTAAAATGTGTGGAGCACAACCGTAAGTAATAACATTTAGTTCTGTTGACTCTTTAATTTGGTTTCTCATAGCACTCATATTGGCAGCATTATCCGTCACAAAACTGCTTACTGTACAGGTATAGTCAGTGTTTAGAGTTTTAATTAAGTTTGTTGCAAGTTCTGTTAAATATACAGATGTATTTGGTTTTCCAGATGTGTCCACTAAAAAGGAAGATCCATTTTCCGTAGTTACAGTTGCACGTATTATTGGTTCATTGTATATGTTGGACCATCCATACAATGACAGACAAACTGAACTTCCTGATAAATCTTTAAAACATTTACTTTTTTCCTCGTTATACACTTCATCGAGCAGTCTGCTGGACACATCATGTCGAGATGGTGGTACATATCCAGGTCGTAAAAGCGTTATTACCTTTTTTACTTCAGGTTGTTCAGTACACATGAAACTGCTGTTTGTCGCATAAAGAGCTCTAGCAATTTGTTTATCTATTTCTTCTTTATTAGACTTGGTGGTACGTACAACAAAAGATGATAAAGATCCAGAACTGGAGTCAGGCACTACTTTTGTTTTTTTACTTAATGGCGTAGAAGATAAGAGCGGCTGTGGGGCACTATCTTCCTCTGCATCTTGTTGTAACGGGTTCAACTGTATCTGTAATAAAAAACAAGATTGTTATGTTGTTTAAATCTAGCTACACACAGACGGGCATAGATACTATACTTTGTTCTTAAAACTAGGAGTGAATGAATGTCACATTTGCATATGGAAAGTTACTAGAAATCTAGAAAATGCACTAGATCATTTTAACGCTAAATTTGAATCTAACACTGACGTAGTTTTCCAGAAACACCAAAACACTATACACTGCATTCGACGCGCGTTTCGCCAACTAAGTTGGCATCATCTGGATTTGATTAAAAACAGTTTTAATCATCTCCAGATGATGCCAACTTGGTTGGCGAACACGCGTCGAGTGCAGTGTATAGTGTTTTGGTGTTTCGTGGAGATATACGTCAGTGTTATCTTGGCATTAAAGGTTCCAACCCATTCCAGGTCGTAGAAGTAGACCGACGTTAAATAAGTAAATTAAAAAAAAAAGTTTCTCTTAATATCTTGTCTTACTAAGAAGTTATAATTATAAATAAAATAACCAATGACTTCAGAAATTTTCTGAAGTCATTGAAAATAACACTATATTTACTTACATTGGACACTGTTCATCAAGTAGAGGGACCTTCATTATTTGTTTCTACACTTTCTATATTACGCGAAGCACATTTTTTTCTAGTGGACTTTCAGTCGGTCCACAAGCCCTTGCATTTCTACATTACACTTTTTACATGTAGCTCTACTGCCACTTTTTCCATCAAGCTTACTTGATTTTTCAATAAAACATTGCCAAATAGAATCTTTTTTCCTTCCACTTCTATTAGAGGACATGTTAAAAAATTATTTAATATTTAAATACTATAAATATAATCACTAAGACTCGCTTTCTCACTTGTTACGCGTTACGCGGCAGATTAGCAGATAATGGCAATTCGCATCATCCCCGCGCCCGCGCATTATAAAGACAGGCGAATTTTCAAGTTCTGACAGGAATTTTCATGTATGCTGTAGCTTATTTTACAATTATAGATACAAGGTACACAATTTATTCCATTTGTAAGTTTAAACAAAAACTATCTTTGTTAATATAAGTACTAAATACATTGTTGATGTCAATTATTAGGATGTTTATGTAAAAAAATAAATAAAAAATAAAAAAAAATCATAATTTGTTGATTTTTTTTTAAATCGTGATTTTTAATTTTTTTTTTTTTAAATCATGATTTTTTCAACCCTGGTCCCAAACCATACAATTGCGTACTCAAGCCTAGGTCGTACCAGCGTGTTTAGTGTAGTCTTTTCATAAAAACTCAATTTTCACAAAAAGTCAAAATTTAACCTTGACGAGGCACAGGTTAACGTCATCAATTGAGCTGAAACTTTACCAATGTCATTTCTTAGCCAATTGGCAACATTTAGGAGGGGGGTCAAACATTGATTTTTTGTGACCACCCTACTCTTCATATATTACCTGGGATTTTTGCGCTGATAATTTTTTTCATACAGAAAGTAGAATAGGGACAGTTGACGATGAATTTGTCCGAGTAGTCGAAGTCCTTGCACAGTCTGATTGTTTCATTGGTATAGTAGATGGGGGACGCCACTAGACATTTGTAACATTGTATGGCACCTTCTATGTGGGGTATATCTGAAAGAAACAAAAGTATGTATTTTCAAACGATAATAGCTATTTGTGCATTAATAGCGCAAAGTGATATATTGTCGCTCTGAGCGAGAAGTTTGGCTGTCTCGCGAGAGCGGCAATGTCACTTTGCGCTCGAATTGCACACAGGATTTTTTCTACAACCAGTGTTTTCATAAAAATGTTTGGTAAAAATTAAGAATTATTGATAACCTCAAATTTGACAGTTCAGATTTCAAGACGTGAGCATCAATTTGCGCTACACATGTTTTTCTAGAAATGTTTGTTAAAATGGTATTTACTGCAAAATAAAATAAAACATTGCTTTAGTACAGTTGATTTCAATAAAAACTGGTACAGTTTCTTTTAGCTATGTAAATCATTCGTTCTTTGATTGATATTAATAACCTTACAAATGTCACTTTGAGGTTAATCAGTGGCGTCATTATTAAAAATGGTTCGACATCTAACAGATATTCAAAAATTTCGAATTGTTTCTAAAATTGAAGATGGTTGGTCCATAAGAAGACTTGCTGCTGAATACAATGTGAGTAAAACCACGATAATGAGTGTTAAAAAACAATGGGAAACCAACCAAACGGTATCCCGTAAAGTTGGTTCCAGAAAGAGCAATAATCAAGATGAAAATCTTATAAATTACCTAATAGAAAACCCTTTTCAGACTGCAGTAAATGCAATTTCAGAAACAAATTTCCCTGCTTCGGTATCTACTGCTTGCAGAAGAATAAAACTACAAAGCGACTTGAACAGTTGTTCAGCGGCTAAAAAAATACAAACTTTCAGAAGAAAAGAAGCAGGGTAGGATTATTTTTGCACTCAACTATATAATCAATGATGAAAACTTCAGGGGACAAGTTGTCTTTTCTGACGAAAAGGTTTTTAAATCCTGTAACGATGGACATGTTCGCGTATATAGGCCTCCTTCCACTAGATACGACGAAAAATATACTTTCGATCCACAAATATCAGGAAGGTTTTCAGTCAATGTCTGGGCTTGGATGAGCCTAAATGGGTTAGGTGTGTGTTGGAACAGTGGTGGTCATCTCAATTCCATTAAATATATTGAAATATTCAATGACTTCAGAATAGATAGACAAATAATTCCCTATCTTAATACACAGGAACTGTTGTGTTATGCATCATCTTGAGACATACTATTATTTTAAAAGGATGAAGATAGTTCATTGTTTATTACCGTACTCGGTGGCAGTGGCGTGTAAGAGAGGGTGCAAAATTTAAATTTTTGTCCAATATACATGCACATTGATTCATCTCCTGATTTGGCTTTAAAATGAAATTGTTTTTTGATATGAATAAAAATGCTCTACCAGCAGTGGCTGGTGAAATTTTGGATGGCTATATGATATATACCAACGACTACAGAATAAGTCATTGATATATACCTACATAATGTGATAAATTAAAAATCAGTCTAAAAACAATATTTCAAAAGGTTGTAATAATCAAAATTTCTTAATGAAATTTAAATTCTCTTACAAATTCTAAAAAAAAAAAAAATAATTTTACAAATACTTTAGAAATAGTTTCATAAAAACTATGGTAGGTGATGTATTTACATGCAAAAATGTTTCACAAATTTTGATTGATTTTCTTTTACAAAATATAAGATATAGCCAACCCAAAATTTTACCAGTCACTGCTGTGTTTTCTACTGCATACATTTATACACAAAAACAAAAAAAAACAAGAAATAGTTACAATAATCTTTATTTTCTCAGTAACAACATGCGTGAATATATAAAATAATATTAATTAATAAAGTACCTGCATTACAACTTTTTTTTACTACATTTGTAGTATAATATATGGTAGGGGGTATGTACAATATGCATTTATAAAAAAAACAAGGAAATTAGACTACGAAATAAAATAAAACATTGAATTAAAATTCTTTATTGATTTTTTAAATAATATAGTTTTTGTAACGTAGATAGGTTGATCCCATATGAGTAATTATTCATGATAAAGGAAACAGAAAAATTCTCATAAAATTCCTTTATTAATGTGACCGGTTTCGTGAACAAATTAATTACTTCACATCATCAGACACAGGAATTTTTATAAATATAAAACCAGGGTAGTCAAATTAGAATTAAAATAGTTTTGCAACATGTCAAATTATAAGTAAATGTAAGATATAAATTTTGTTAGTATCTAATTAACCTTTTTAATAAAATTTCTAAAATTTAACGTGCTTCTTTTTAAACACATACATATACTGAAAAAAAAAAAAAGGTTAATTAGATACTAACAAAATTTATATCTTACATTTACTTATAATTTGACATGTTGCAAAACTATTTTAATTCTAATTTGACTACCCTGGTTTTATATTTATAAAAAATTCCTGTGTCTGATGATGTGAAGTAATTAATTTGTTCACGAAACCGGTCACATTAATAAAGGAATTTTATGAGAATTTTTCTGTTTCCTTTATCATGAATATAGTTTTTGTCAATATGCTTCTAACTCTCTGTTTGGCAGCTGCATCTTTCAATTTTGACGTTTCATGGTGAATTCGAATATTAAAATATTTTTCGGTAGGTATTTCAAAATGTGGTACTTTATTTCACTTTTTAATATTATGTGCTATAATATTTTGATTAAAAAAGTAAATAATTTTTTTATATAATTCATGTCTATGCAAATAAGAATATAATTATTTATCAATTTAACTAATTATTTCACGATGCTCTCATTCGTATTATCAATCAATAGAACTTATATAAACTTAATTTTGTTGTAATCATGTTAACTACTAACAGAAATAACTTTCATAATTACAAAAATGTGAAAGAATATCTCTAGATATTTACTTTTTTTATTGGCGATTCTAACTCTTTGTGAACATCATCAAGAATATGTTTTCTGATATTCTGAGACTTCAATGGATTCGTTATGGTGCTAAAATGAACCAACAATTATTGTAAATTGATAAAAGAAAAGTGAAAGGTAAAATAAAAACATCAACTTTTGGCTAAATATGTTAACATTCTCAGGAAGAATTATTGTTTCTTAAAATAAGAAAAAAAAACTGTGATCAGAAGTATTTACAATCGTACACCTGTTAATTGAGTTGGTATTATTTTTCTTATAACAAAATGATATCTTACCAAACTTGTGTATTGTCCTTAGAACAACTTGGTAATTCTGGAACCGCCGAGTCCTTAAGATAAACTATGCCACTGGGTTTTCTTAAGAAGTCATATGATGTGAAGTGATCTGAGCACACAACACTATCTTTAGGAATATTTTCCTTTCCCAGATATTTCAAAATCCGAAAGATCCATATAGTCTACGTTCAATATTCGAAGGAATCCTAAAAACAAGCAATACATTATATTTACTACTACTATTTTTGAAATAAAAAATATCTATTACATATTTTTATGTTTACAATATTACTGCACTGGACATTTTTAATTTTAGATTATGCTTTTATTTACCATTTTCCCGTTACGCCTATGGTAATGTCACTTACCTGTGGAAAGATCGATTAACTCCACTTTTAAAGGGAGATTTGCATATAACACAATATTTTCCCATTGTTTATTCACAAAAACAGAAAATGCGTCTTGAAAAAACTAACAATCGCAGTAAACACAGCGTTAAACTTAAGATACACACAAGCAACTAATGGCGACCAAAAAAACGTTAAACAGCGATGAACACCCGAAAATCGAACAGGGACTGCGCGCGTACAAGCGCATGTCCCTAACAACTGAGTACTGAGTTATTTACATCAAACTACAATAAATCAAGAGGATACTTTGTCTATCCTATTTCTGAAGTCATTGGAAATATTAGACAATATTATGTTGCCGTCGGTAATAGAGGTGTTTCCGGAAAATAATTTTATTTTCCAACAAGACAACTGCTCCATACATACGGCCCATCGTGTCAGGCAATGGTTTCTTAATAAAAACATAGAGTTGTTACCGTGGCCATCTAAAAGTCCGGATTTAAATCCAATTGAAAATGTATGGGGACTAATGGTGAAACATATAGGAAAATTAAATAACCATCCAAATAATGCCCAAGAATTGGAAGGGATAATTGAAGACGCTTGGGAGAACTTGTCGCAAGAAATTGACCTTGCAAGAAATCTGATTTTGTCCATGCCTGCAAGACTTCAGGCAGTTTTAGACGCTAATAGAGCAATGACAAAATATTAGTTAATTCTGTATTACGTAATTGAAGTTCATTTATTTTATTTTTTTTATTGTATTTTTATGTTCAGTTTGCATTGTTTACATTTTTTTTAATCTCGAGTGGTATTTTTGTGTTCTTATTTTAAAAATAGAATTATCATTATTCAGTTAGTATTTTAATTACAACCATTAGTAGAATTATCCGTAACAAATATTATTTTTTTTAAACAATAATATGGCAGGCTTGAAAATGTTTTGAAAAAGTTATTTTCTAATTATTTTTTAAAATTCCATTTGAATAAAATAAAAGAGAAAGGTTTAATAAGTTTAAAAACACAAAGAAAACCGATCTCCTCCAAAAAAACCCAGGTCCGGGGTAAATCACCTCTTCTCCACCCCCTCTCGACATGCCTGGCCAGCCCTATTTACAGACATATGCACACAACTAAACTATTAAGATTTTCGATTACAAGAGTTGTACCAGTTTTTTTTTAAATCAAGTGTACCTATTAATTATTTATTTAAATATTATCATCTTATGATTTACATCTATGTATAACAAAATCTAAATGTTTTTGGAATTCTTCTAACGCTTCCTCCTTCTTTAGTGGTGAAAAGCAAGGCGAAGAATTAAAGGGTATTAAATGTCTGTGTTTGATGACATATATGTAATACTTTGAAACGATTGTATTCAGTCGTCTTCTGGGAAAGTAATTATATTTAGTCGACATTTGTAGTAGACTTCTTTGAATCTTCTTAAACAAACCATTCTTTGGCATGTCTTGGTCGCAGTTTTCAATTAGGGCAGTAAAGTATATTAAACTGGAATGGCGTATTTGAACATGGCACAATTCTTTACAAGTATCACATAAATTATACTTTTCAAAACTTTCCATTATCTGATAATTATAAGAATAAATTTATTTGACACAAATAGCTCGGCGAGCGACAAAGTAAAAAAACGCTCGCTCCTCGGAAGAGTGCAACTTTGCTCATTCTTTTGGAAGTGCGAAGTTGCACTTTTCGCTCGGTTCTAGAAAAATTATTTTTAAATCACAAAAAATGTCTAGCGAAACACAGAATTATGCCGAACACGTGTGCACCCTTTGATCACAGCATAAGGATAATATTATGATGTCCTTTGATTACGTGCGATACAAAGACAGGGCAGGATTCGCACATTTCATTTCGACGCGCAGTGGAGCAGAACTGGAAAAACGTACGGAACATTGCATTTTTCGTTACTTTTGTGGACATTTTAAATTCAGCGATTATTATGCTATTAAAGTATATTATCATTCGTATAAATCTTGGAACACACATTAATTTATAGTTTGCGAAACAGATATTGTGACGGGACGTCCGGGGTAAGACGCTACGGAACGCAGAGCCGGATTTAACTGTATTGTCCGCATGTTTACTTTTTTTAGTGCAGATTTTTGTGCTCAGTTTAGCTAGTAACAATTTAAAAATTGTACAAAAAAGTATTAATTTGAAATACAAGTATTGATTTTAACGTATTGACTACACATACAGCAGTTACAATATTCAAGTTTGCATAATATAAATTGTTACTACCCAGCAAGAACCGCGAGGAACTATGAGCATTTCTTGCTAGGAAAAGATGGGTATGGAATATTAATATTGAATAGAGATTATTTAAAAAGTAACAAGAAAGCTTTAAAACCAAATCTCAAAATAGTAACAGAAACAAATATTTTTCTCAATAAATGAACTAAAAATAAATTCTAATAGTAGAGTTATTACTATAATAAAAACAGAGACATATTTTAGTCAAAATGAAAAAAAAAATAACAATAACAAATAATAACATCCTGAAAAAGAATATTTCTCAAGCACTGAACCACGAAAGCACAAAAACGGAATTAAATGATGCAGTTGATATCACAAAATTCACTTCTTCACTTCACATCACTTCACTCCTCACCTCACATTGCTTCTTCCTCTGAATCCTCGTCCTTCTCACCCTCTTCTTCATTTTGAGATGAACTACTATCCTCGTTCAAATTTATAATAAATTTATTTTCACTATTTATATGAAATTTGGCAATTTTTAAATAATCGTCCTCAATAATTGTAATTACTTTCCTAATTCTTTTTTCCCAATCTTCCTTGTTAATGTTCGACACTTCATTTTGAATTAACTCTACGACTTTTTTATCGAATTTCGGAAAAATATTTCCTTTTCTGACGTTTTTCTTCAATTTACAATCAACTGATCCACAGTGTAATATAATCAACCGAGTCCTTTTTATTAGGGGCTAAGAGATTGGTTGCCATTTCCTAGATCCATCAGTCCATCCTTTTTTTACGGTGTCATGAGTATCATACCAAGTTTCATCTAGATAATAAATTGGTCTATTTTACCTTCTGAGTTCTTTTATCTCTTCTAAATATGAATTTCGCCAATCCACTATTCGTCTACTTTCCATAATCACCATGCGTGTATTAATAATTTGATATTTGAATCCAATTTTTCTCAGCCAAGTTCCTAAAGTTCTTTTGATATATTTTAGATGATAATCTATTTCTTTTAATTTTCCGTCTACCACGTCAATAGTTGGGATTTCATTTTTCTGATACGTGTCATAAACTAAAGTTCTTAAAAGTTTTGCTAACGATGGGTCCAGAGTTTTTGATTGACCGGCGTCGGATCTTTGTTTTCTTGGGAGGGCATCTTCTTTCACCAGTTTGTGTATTGTGGAACGGGGAATGTTAGTCAAAGATGCTGTTTCACCTAATACCAAATCATACAAATTAAGGTCATTAACTCGTCGCTTCAAAAGATTATTGTAAACATTAAGGCAAATTTGTTTCGCTTGCTCTTTGCAAATGTAACCGATTTTTTTCATAGTGAAAACACTAATGAACTTTGATTTTCTTTATCACTGTAATCATTATCACTTTCATTTTCACAGACACAATAAGATGCAGACGTAGAGGCCTCTCATGGTCAAAACATTTTTACATCAAATACCTTTTTAAATTATTTTCAAAAACACACCAGCAAATAAACAGATATAAAATATTCATTACTTATATTACACTATTACACAACTCACTGCAATACGGTAACCTTCTTAAATTATTTTCAAAAACACACCAGCAAATTAACAGATATAAAATAATTATTACTCATATTACATTATTGCACAACGCACTTCAACACGATAACCTTCTTAAAATATTTTCAAAAACACGCCAGCAAATAAACAGATATTAAATAATTATTATTTATCTTATAATATTATACCTACAATATATCAGCATTGCTAGAATGATTCGGTAACAAAATTAAGTACGGCTCTAAAGTATCACAGAATGTAAGTGAAACTCCGCTTCGGTCGCGTGCCAGCAAAAGCAACAAGCATCGCATCGTTTCCGTTTTAATGTAAGCGATATAAAAGACGAAGATGTCATGTGTTATACATTTCCCGCCCACATGTCGTGTCTTGCTCCGCACGTCCCGTCACAATATAAGTTTCGCTTACGATACTTCGGCTGCAGCCAGTGGCGGATTTACGATTTGGCTAGGGGGGCGTATTTAGGGAGATAGTAGTAGTCAAACATAGTTTTTTTTTTTTCTAGAGTGTTACTAAGTTGTAAACCCCTGCAGTAAAATCTTGGCTAACATTGGGTCTCAAAATTTGTATTTTGTTAGGTATTAACACTAAATTATCATTTGTGGTGAATTCAAAACAACCATGAATTGCATATTTTCTAATGCCAGTCCACAAACTTTTCAGCTGAAAATGACAGATTTATCAGCATTTAAAATCAGCTTAACAATAAAAAAAATTAAATTAACTTTTTCAGGAACTTATTCACAATAGAACTTGTTCCGGCGCAGAGAGACTAGAAAACGTTCCCAAGACAGGCCAACGGCGTGACGTCACATGCTCGCTTGCCTGCTTCCCATAGCACAGATTAATATACATTTACATTAATCTATGCCTATAATAAATAAATAAATTACCTGCGCTAGTTATAATAACTCAGTAGTCATAGTCCGATGTGCACAGAACACATTTCATTGCGTGGATAAGTGTATGAAAAGAAATATACTGTACTGCATGTGTTTGTTCATATACATATTTTTTGTTTATATATATGTATATATACTTTTTCCTTTTTTTTATTTATGTACATATTTTATATTATTCGTTATACACATTTTATTCTTTGTAATTGTTTTTTAGATTTTTTTACTGATTTAGGTTATCAATAACCTTTTTTTTCTGATAACTTCTTATTAAATTTTGACGTTTTTCTATACATGTAATGCATGTCTACTGAAAAATAAAGAGATTATTTATTTATTTATTTATTATTTATATCGGCAAGAAAATGGTGTTTTGTTGCTGGATGCTTAAATACAACTAATAAAACTCCAACTAAAATATTTGAAACCGTACCAAAGCATATAATAAAACAGTTCTATGTGTGTTGTATACAAAATGTTTCAGAAATAGCATGTCAAGCTTCTACAAGATATACTATGGGTCAAAATAAACAAAACAAAAATCTTATGGACATGAAATGAACCGTTTCCAAGATAGAAGTTTTTTTTTCAGAAACTATTGGAGATAAATACGATAATAATAATGGCATTTAGAAACAGTCGTAATTTCAGTGGATTTGGCTTGCATTTTAAGTGTTGTAATTTTTCTCCAATAGGTTCTGAAAAACAGAAACTATACACGTATTTCTGGCAAATACTTTACACACCCTGTATCTTGAAAATGGTTCATTTTTGGTCACATGCCCATAACAACTTTTTGCTTATTTTGACCCATAGTATGTTCTATAGAAGTTTGGCATACATACTATTTCTGAAACGCTTTGTATTCAACACACAGAACTGTTATTATGCGTATAAGATGAGTAGGCAGCTATTAATATCTATGTATTCCATAAGTACTATTTATTGTTGATTACTTGTTAAATGTTGCAAAATTCAATTTATATTGTTTATGAAACCATTAAGTTGCACACCATAATAAGGTATACATTTGTCAAATCGTGCGAATCGCCTTTCTGAAAATCTTCTTTCATTTCTTCATCACGTAATAAACAGACATTAATAACCCCTAAACCATGTAACCATAACATTCTAAATAATCGTACTACGGGCTTCGTTCTGCCAGCGCTGTACGTACAGGGTGAACGCGCGAGAATTCCCACCCCTTTTTTTCGTTATTTTTGGAGTTAGAAAGACGTTTCAAAAAAACAGATTGTAGGGAATTTTATGAATTTTTTTTACGATGTTTCATAAAAGTGTGTGACCAACATTTTTTTAAATGGAACACCTATATATTTTTAGTTTTTTGAAATCTATGTTTTATTACGATTCCAGTACATGTTATATATTTGCATTAAACGTTTGGAAGATACAAGCCGTTAAAATATGCTTCGAGTATATTCCTGCGATCATTTTCAGAATAATACATGATTTTATTTAAAGAAATAGGTATTTCACACACAAGTTATGACAACAGAAAATGGCAAGTTAATCGACTAACAGATATTTAATTATTTAGACGCTTATTTATTTTTCCATAGGTTTCTAGAAATGACATTTTACAATTTCTACTTCATTTTAATTCGATATTTTAACAGCTTGTATCTTTAAAACAAAGGATGCAAATATATAACATGTATATATCACTGGAATCGTAATAAGACGTAGATTTAAAAAAAACTGAAAATATACAGGGTGTTCTATTTAATAAAATATATGTTCGTTTGATCACACTTTTATGCAACACCATGTATATTCACTTAAAAAAGTTCATAAAATTTCCTATAATCTGTTTTTTTTTTAATACGCTTTTATTAGCTTCACTTGTATGTTTGTTTGTTTGTTTGTTTGTTTGTTTGTAACCGACTCTTTGGACTCGATTTTAACCCACTTTAAACGGACAGATTTAATTGAAACTTTGTACACTTATTAAGAACCGGTAACAATACAATAATTTGATAAGTTTATATCATTATCCTGATCAGGATCGCCAGTCCTTTCCTTACGTATCCTCTGCGTGAGAGCAAGAGGCTTAATATTGTAAGTATATTCCGTGATTCTCAGTTCGGTCGTTGGCCGAGCGGGCAAGTCTTAGTCGACGCGAAACGACGGACTCCTCGGGCGTGAGTTCAAATCCCATGGCTAAAATAAAAAAAATTTTTTTTTTTCAGAAATATCTGTTGGATCGTAATATGTTATAATATCAGCATCAATAAGCAATATAAATATAGTTTAAAAAAACTACAAAACACGCTTTCATAGCACATCAAACTAAAAAGTGAAAAATAAATATAGTTTAAAAAACTAAAAAACACGCTTTTAAAGCACATCAAACTAAAAAGTGAAAAATAATTATTAATATAAACTGAAAACAATAATGAACGAAAAATACTAGTATTATTGTGAAAAAAGTGTGGGTTGCTCGATATACCAAAAATATGGCACAAAGCGCCCCACGCTTTTTTCACAATAATACTAGTATTTTTCGTTCATTATTGTTTTCAGTTTATATTAATAATTATTTTTCACTTTTTAGTTTGATGTGCTTTAAAAGCGTGTTTTTTAGTTTTTTTAAACTATATTTATTGCCAGCAAATACAACAATCATCGTTCTCGCTTTAATGTAAGCCGTGTAAAAGACGGAAGTTCGACCTCGAGATTTTGATTGATATATATGTTTTGAACCCTCCTGAATCCATTCTGACTATTTTCCGAATGATGTCTGTCGGTTTGTGTGTGTATGTGTGTGTGTATGTGTGTGAGGGTCTGTGTATGTGTATGTGTGTGAGGGTCTGTGTGTGTGTATGTGTGTGAGGGTCTGTGTGTGTGTATGATAACTCAAAAAAATACTAATGATAGATTTCCCAAATTAAATTTGGTGAATGTGATACCACCAGAAGAGACATAATGAATGAAAGAAGAAAAAAGGTACAGGGTTATTCATTATAAATATACCGACCCCTTGCCATCTTTATTATTGCCTATAGAAAAAAAAGTTTTAAATAAAAGTTGTGTGGGTATGACAGAATTTTGTTAAAATGCTATCAAAAGTACAGTAGCGTGCAGATTTCAGGGGATACCAAAAAATAATATATTTTTTTAAATGGGATACCCTGTATATTATTAAATTTTTGGAATGATCCTTTGTTCCTGATTTCAAAAATATACCATATGTTACCCCTACCATATACTGTTTTTGAGTTATTAAACGTCGAATATCTTAGTTAAACTAGTTACTGTAAATATGGAAAAGTTAACATTATTAAAGTGAGCTATGAAATTGACAACTGCGTTGAATTGATCGTCTAGTCTGTCCAACATATTTTTGATTACAATCCTTACAGCTAATTTCGTAAATCCCCGACTTTTCGTTTGTTTCAATTTTGTCTTTTGGATTGCCTAAAAGTTGTTGTAGTTTGTTTCCCGATGAATGAACTACTGTCATATCTTTAAAAATCTTACCAATACCACGGGTGAATCGAAGATCGAATGGAATCGATACAAATTTCAGAGTTTCTCTTTCATTTTGAAAGGTCGAGGAATTTCGAAGCGACTTTAAACTTTCATTTCCTAATTATTTTATCAATTAAACTTACAGAATATCTATTACTCGTAGTTATATCCTTAATCAATGCCTTTTATTTTTCAAACCTCTCTTTATTGAGGGGGAAGCTTAATAGACGATGGACTAGAAAATTAAAACTCGCCATTTTGTGTTGAGCACGATGGTGAGAGTCCTTAGGGATATATTTTAGAGTACTGGTATCTTTTCTGTATATGTCAAATTCTAACTTATTTTCACTATTTCTAATTATTAATACATCTAAAAATGGTAGTTGTCCAGAGTTTTCAGTTTCATATGTGAATTTAACTGACACGAAACGACTGTTTAATTTAGATACAAAGTTATCAATATCAGCGATTTTTGTGTCGAACACTGCAAAAATATCATCTACATACCTAAGCCAAACCCTGGGAAAATACTCGAATTCTTCTTTTGCTTCCGTCTCGAATCTGTTCATGAAGAGACTGGCGATGAATGGTGACAAAGAGTTACCCATTGCTGTTCCTTCATGTTGTTCGAAGAAATTATCGTTGAATCGAAAACAATTTTGTTTCATGCAAAGTTTATCGAGTATAAGATATTCTTTTACTACATCCTGACTGAGATTGTTTAATTCGAGTAGATCCTTAAGGTAGTCCAAGGTCTGTGGTATCGGAACACTTGGAAAGAATGAACAAACGTCAAAGGAGATCAAAATTTCACCTTCTTGCAACTGAATATTTTTCACCTTATTAATGAAATCGTTGGAATTAATCACAGAGAAACTAGGTGGTGCAATAAGTAAATTTTTGAACTCTTCTGTTAACCATTTTGATAGGTGGTAAGTCGGCGATCTGATTGCTGAAACAATAGGACGCACCGACTTTCCTGGTTTATGTATATTAGGCAAGCAGTACAATCTAGGTACACTTGGGTTAGATACATGTAACTATTTAAAGCTGGAGTAATAAGGTTGTTGCAGGATTTAAGTACATTTCTTACTTCAGTAACCATTTTTGGTAATGGATTTCTAGAAAGGACCATTACTAATCAGATTGTCTACCCTTTCATAATAGACCTCTTTATCTAAAATAACATTATAGCCCCTATCAGCTTTTAAATAAAAACAATCTTTTTCACGCAATCGTTTGATAATTTGTCTGTCTTTTGTAGATTTTGACTTTTTATTTACTTTAGTGACAATATTTGTCGATATTTCATTTCTGCAAACTTCTCTGACAAACCTTTAGAGGAATTAGGAAGGTATTAAATTGAACTTTCAACACTTGCAACAATCTCATCAAAAATGCCTTCAGAGGCAGGTAAAGCAAAATTTAATCCCTTGTTAAGAAGATTAATTTCTTCTTTATCAAACGACTGTGAGGAATGATTTTCTACAATGCTGAGAACTTTTTGAGGAACACTTTCTTTTTACGTACTGCCGATTAATCTTTTGAGTTTTTTATTATGTGACGACATTTTCTTAATAAATTTCGCGTTAATTGGTATAAACAAATTCCTCTGAAAGTCACACCGTTTTTCAAGTTCTAAATTATTTAACTTATACGTAAGCTTTTTGTAAAGTCCATATGCTTGTAATTCAAGCATACTTCGTTTACTATACAGATACTTGATTTCTAAATCCAGCCATTTCTGCTTTGCAAACATTGTAACTTCATTTGAAATGTGTGAAGAATTTGGAATTTTAAATTGAACAAAATTTGGAAATACTGAACGACGTTTGCAAGTTTTTAGAAACCAAATATCTGACCCTATTAATCTAATTTTAGCACTATCCTTATGATATAGTCAATTTACTAGTCAGTGGTGTTCGTTTGTACTGTATGTTGTCCATTTCGTTGAAGAAAGGGATCAGATGTGTCTGGAATACGGTGATGGACACTTTCAACAGCTTTTATAAAAATTTTTTTGCATTTTGATTAAAAAAAATACACTGAACTGATTCTGCGGTTAGCTTCTTGTGAAACATTATTAAATATTTTAAATATATGAAAGAAATTTGCTTTTTAATGTTTCAAAAATATTTTATTAGAAACTCTACACGTGTTTCGGCTTTTTAGGCCTTTGTCAAGAGTACAGGGAATACTGAACAGTAAAATTTGTGTCCATTGCTTATATAACCACATCTGGTACCTACTATAAAACTATTGTAATATATGTCTTTATAAGTCGACATACTTTATTTTTTAATCTAAATTATTTTATTCAAAATATGGTGGCCGGTAAAAATTTCTTGTTCATTCGTTAAGTTTTTCTTATTTTTAACAGCTTTACTTATTTCTAATTGTTCTAATAGATCAAGTTTCTTTCCTTTCTTTTCCCAATGGAGTAATTTGACATTATTTAAATCGATAAAATGACTGTTTTCTATACAATGTGTTGACATGCCCGTACTATATACATTGTTTACAATAGATTTCCTGTGTTCATCGAATCGCTTTTTTACATTTCGTCCAGTTTGTCCAATGTATATAGCATCACAGTCACTACATTTTAACTAATATACTCCTGTTTTTTGTAGTTTTTCAGTTTTGTCTTTATTATTAATTAACATTTTACCTAAATTATTTTTATTTACTGAAATTGTTCTACATCCTAGTTTATTCAGTTTATTACTAACTCTATTGCTGATCTTAGGCCTATAATTAATACATTTATATATCTTATTGCATTCCTGAGAAGAAGCGGCATAAAACTCTTTACGTAAAGTTTTCTTTTGTTTGTTTTTTTATTAGTTTATCTATTAGGTTTTCTTTATAGCCATTGTTTTTTCGCAATTTGTTTGATTACGTTAACTTCTTTTTTAAAATTCTCTTCGCTTAGTGGAAATGTTAATAGACGATGTATGTAGCTGTGGAATGGTGCCATTTTTATTTGCAATGATTGTTTAGATTTACTATGAATTATTGTATCTGTGCAAGTAGGTTTACGATAAATGTCAAACTCTAATCTATTATTGATATTTTTTTATATTAATGTCTAAATAGTTTAAACCCTCGTCATTTTCCATTTCTAATGTGAATTGAATTTTCTGATTAAGTGAATTTAGAAGACCTAAGAATTTATTTAACTGCCTTTCCGTACCTTTCCAAATGCAAAACACATCATCTACGTAACGGGTCCAGAAAAATATGTTTTCAACTAAAACGTTTTTTGTATTAAACAGTACACTTTCAAAATCGGACATAAAAATTTCAGCTAGTAAGGGAGATATGGGTGAACCTATTGGTAATCCGTCCAATAATTTATAAATTTCCCCGTTAAATTTAAAATAATTTTGGTTAGTACAATTTTTAATCATTAAATTTAGTTGGTTTTTAATGTCACTGTCGATAATGGAGTTATTTAGAAGTTTGTCTATTATTTTAAATAATGTCTGCAACGGGATTGACGTTAAAATAATAGACAAACTTCTAAATAACTCCATTATCGACAGTGACATTAAAAACCAACTAAATTTAATGATTAAAAATTGCACTAACCAAAATTATTTTAAATTTAACGGGGAAATTTATAAATTATTGGACGGATTACCAATGGGTTCACCCATATCTCCCTTACTAGCTGAAATTTTTATGTCCGATTTTGAAAATATATTCTTTAATACAAAAAACGTTTTAGTTGAAAACATATTTTTCTGGACCCGTTATGTAGATGATGTGTTTTGCATTTGGAAAGGTACGGAAAGGCAGTTAAATAAATTCTTAGGTCTTCTAAATTCACTTAATCAGAAAATTCAATTCACATTAGAAATGGAAAATGACGAGGGTTTAAACTATTTAGACATTAATATAAAAAATATCAATAATAGATTAGAGTTTGACATTTATCGTAAACCTACTTGCACAGATACAATAATTCATAGTAAATCTAAACAATCATTGCAAATAAAAATGGCACCATTCCACAGCTACATACATCGTCTATTAACATTTCCACTAAGCGAAGAGAATTTTAAAAAAGAAGTTAACGTAATCAAACAAATTGCGAAAAACAATGGCTATAAAGAAAAACCTAATAGATAAACTAATAAAAAAACAAACAAAAGAAAACTTTACGTAAAGAGTTTTATGCCGCTTCTTCTCAGGAATGCAATAAGAGATATAAATGTATTAATTATAGGCCTAAGATCAACAATAGAGTTAGTAATAAACTGAATAAACTAGGATGTAGAACAATTTCAGTAAATAAAAATAATTTAGGTAAAAATGTTAATTAATAATAAAGACAAAACTGAAAAAACTACAAAAAAACAGGGAGTATATTAGGTAAAATGTAGTGACTGTGATGCTATATACATTGGACAAACTGGACGAAATGTAAAAAAAGCGATTCGATGAACACAGGAAATCTATTGTAAACAATGTATATAGTACGGGCATGTCAACACATTGTATAGAAAACAGTCATTTTATCGATTTAAATAATGTCAAATTACTCCATTGGGAAAAGAAAGGAAAGAAACTTGATCTATTAGAACAATTAGAAATAAGTAAAGCTGTTAAAAATAAGAAAAAACTTAACGAATGAACAAGAAATTTTTACCGGCCACCATATTTTGAATAAAATAATTTAGATTAAAAAATAAAGTATGTCGACTTATAAAGACATATATTACAATAGTTTTATAGTAGGTACCAGATGTGGTTATATAAGCAATGGACACAAATTTTACTGTTCAGTATTCCCTGTACTCTTGACAAAGGCCTAAAAAGCCGAAACACGTGTAGAGTTTATAATAAAATATTTTTGAAACATTAAAAAGCAAATTTCTTTCATATATTTAAAATAAAAATAAATATTTCGACATCGTTTTTTAAACGTTCCTTATATTTGATTTAAATAAATCTATATTTGTTTGTGCCAAGAAAATCGGTATGTTTGGTATAAAAAACTTAAGGAAAATTTTGCCTTAATTTAAAACACACGTTTTTATCTGTGTAATTCTTAATAAAATGTCGAAAATTGTTGATCACTGTTTCGTCTTCCAGATTCGGCGCCCGAAGTAGGGTCAGATAATTTAGTTGTAGAGGCCGGTACCTCGAAAACGGACCACCGAGGTCCAACGTCTCGTAAAGAACATTTTTTGCGTGCCACACTGTATGTTGTTATTGTCGCTTTACAAAATGAGTGCATTTATTTTTAGAAACTTGTAAAGAATTGCGTTATGAAATTAATGTCGGTAAAAAGTAATCAAGCACTGCCACTGAGCGCAGTTTTTTATTATGTAATGACTTGATTCTAAAAACAATTAATTCGGCATAAAGTCCGGTTTTTAACGATACGGAAAGTTACATAAAAATGGAACGTAAGTGAACGGATCGTATAAGGTGCTATTGGAAGGTCATAAAAAGCAATGTGTATAAAAAGTAAGGCGATAATCGTGATAATAATAATAATCACTAATTTTTTATATAATTCATATGTGTTGTATTGTAAGATATGTACCGGGTAGTCAAAAAAAAAATAAATATAGTTTAAAAAAAACTAAAAAACACGCTTTTAAAGCACATCAAACTAAAAAGTGAAAAATAATTATTAATATAAACTGAAAACAATAATGAACGAAAAATACTAGTATTATTGTGAAAAAAGCATGGGGCGCTTTGTGCCATATTTTTCGTATATCGAGCAACCCACGCTTTTTGTCACAATAATACTAGTATTTTTGTTCATTATTGTTTTCAGTTTATATTAATAATTATTTTTCACTTTTTTAGTTTGATGTGCTTTAAAAGCGTGTTTTTTAGTTGTTTTAAACTATATTTATTTTTAACTTTTTAGTTTGATGTGCTATGAAAGCGTGTTTTTTAGTTGTTTTAAACTATATTTATATTGCTTATTGATGCTGATATTATAACATATTACGATCCAACAGATACTTCTGCAAAAAAAAAAAATTTTTTTTTCAGCCATAGACGAGATTTGAACTCACGCCCGAGGAGTTCGTCGTTTCGCGTCGACTAAGACTTGTGCCTTAGCCCGCTCGGCCATTGAACGAACTGAGAATCACGGAATGTACTAACAGTAATAAGCCACTTGCTCTCACGCAGAGGATACGTGAGGAGAGGAAATTATTTAATTCTGGCGATCCTGATCAGGATAATGATATAGATTTATCAAATTATTGTATTGTTACCGGTTCTTCGTAAGTGTACAAAGTTTCAATTAAATCTGTCCGTTTAAAGTGGGTCAAAATCGAGTCCAAAGAGTCGGTTTCGAACAAACAAGCAAGCAAACAAACAAGCAAACAAACAAGCAAACAAACAAACATACAAGTGAAGCTAATAATAAAAGCGTGTTAAAAAACGGAAATTTTGTTATTGCTTCATTTTTTCTTTACGTTCCGCTGGGAATATAATGACTATTTTAAAAAAGTGTAATAAACGTTGCTGAATATTTGAAGTGAGGTTTCGGGGATGCACCCCAAAATAGTAATACTTAACAATATTTTTCATTCATCATATCAAGTCACACACGCTTATTCCTATTAGATTAATCAAATATTGTATACAAAAACACAGAACAGCACATGCAATAATATACAGGTTGTCCCTGTTTATAGTAGCAGGACTTTACCTTATCGATAGAAGACCTCATTTTAAGTTAAATAGAATATTTATATACAGCATGTTTCGATGATTGCTATTTTTGTGTAACAAGAACTGAGGGATATTCCAAAAAAAAGACGAAAAATCAAATATCCGAATTTGCCATCAGCTCTAAGACCTGTTCCTCACAATGCATCAGACTTACCAGAGCCAACTGCGCCTTTAGATTGGCAAAATATTGCTTTGGGAGGTAATGGAAATAGTAACGACCCTCCAGAGAGCCCAGAACATTGTGTCGACCCTTTGTATATTCCAGAAAGTTTTAGTGACCCTCACTTAATTACTCAAAACAGGGTTGTGACGATTTAAATCAATTTGATTTAAATCATGATTTAAACCAACTGATTTTTTAAATTTAAATCATGGTTTAAATCAAGTTGTGTAAAGCCAGTAAATTAAACTTCAGAAAATTTAAATAAAAAGTATAGTTTATTTAAAAGCTAGATACAAATTAAACTGAAAAAAAAATTCAAATAAAAAGAAGAAAAGAACAGTTAGGTTACACATATAAAACAAAAGTTACCTTCTTAAATGTACATCATAAATTAGGTGCCTACTTAAAAGCAGAAACGTAAAGTAAACTAATTAAACAGAACCAACTCTAAAAGAAAACATGATTTACTCAAAAACAAAAATTTTAAATTAGGTTAATTATTGTAAAGTTTGTACAAAAAAACTAATTTAGCTGCTTTTTCGGTCCCAAAACGATTTCGAATCTTAGAATGAATCAAACCAAATGTGGAAAATATTCTCTCAACCGAGGCTGAACTAGCTGCAGCAGAAAATAGTTGCTTGATAATCGGGAATAATTTGTCAATAATATCAATATTTCTTTGGGATTTCCACCAGACCAAGGGTTTTGTGTTTTTAAGAATTTCTTCGTGAAACATAATATTGGCAAAAGGCTAATATTTTGCCAGAAATTTAATAATCAGTGGTAGTAAACCACTTTCGGGATATAATTCATTAGCAGCTTCTAAAGCACGATTCTTTTCGCTTTCTGTTAATTTATGCTTTGTTTTCGTAAGGTCTAGAATGAAGGCTAGCAAATGATATGAGGTGATACACTGACCGTATCGGTATCTAAATGTTTGCATTTACCTTAAGTTAATTTCAGTTTCGTCAAAATGTGACTCAAGAATTTTAAATTGTTCTACGACGTCTGATAAAATTGCATCGTTTCCTTGAAGCCTATCAAGTGCAACAGTGTAGTAGTGATAAGTAATCTTCAGCAGTTCTTTTTAAATAAATGTTTGATATTTTCTGTCTTACTATGCTGTCAATTTCATTTTTATGTTCCTCGCTAATTTTAAAAAGTGTGGGCCATGATTTAACGAAACCCTCTAAGCAGTCGGCAAGTGAGTTCCATCTTACGTCACAAGGTAAAGTAAGTTTTTTCCCCCTTTTGCATATGTGGCAGAGGCAAAATGATTGTTTCGGAAGTATTTCACAACGAGCGTAACGTGTTCCTTAATTCCACTAATTTCCAAATCCTTACCTAACAAGTTTAAAATGTGTGGAGCACAACCGTAAGTAATAACATTTAGTTCTCTTAGCATTCATATTGGCAGCACTATCTGTCACAAAACTGCTTACTGTAGAGGTATAGTCAGTGTTTAGAGTTTTAATTAAGTTTGTTGCAAGTTCTGTTAAATATACAGATGTATGTGGATTTCCAGATATGTCCTATCGTGTCTACTAAAAAGGAAGACCCATTTTCCGTAGTTACAGTTGCACATATTATTGGTTCATTGTGTATGTTGGACCATCCATCCAAATGACAGACAAACTGAACTTCCTGATAAATCTTTAAAACATTTACTTTTTTCCTCGTTATACACTTCATTGAGCAGTCTGTTGGACACATCATGTCGAGATGGTGGTACATATCCAGGTCGTAAAAGCGTTATTGCCTTTTTTACTTCAGGTTGTTCAATACACATGAAACTGCTGTTTGTCACATAAAGAGCTCTAGCAATTTGTTTATCTATTTCTTCTTTATTAGACTTGGTCGTACGTACAACAAAAGATGATAAAGATCCAGAACTGGAGTCAGGCACTACTTTTCTTTTTTTTACTTAATGACGTAGAAGATAAGAGTGGCTGTGAGGCCACTATCTTCCTCTGCATCTTGTTGTAACGTGTTCAACTGTATCTGTAATAAAAAACAAGATTTTTATGTTGTTTAAATCCAGCTACACACAGACAGGCATAGATACTATACTTTGTTCTTAAAACTAGGAGTAAATGAAAGTCACTTTTGCACAGGGAAAGTTACTAGAAATCTAGAAAATATTGAATCTAAATTTGAATCTAACACTGACGTAGTTTTCCACGAAACACCAAAACACTATACACTGCAATCGGCGCGCGTTTCACCAACTAAGTTGGCATCATCTGAAGATGATTAAAAACAGTTTTAATCATCAGATGATGCCAACTTGGTTGGCGAAACGAGCGTCGAGTGCAGTGTATAGTGTTTTGGTGTTTCGTGGAAAACTACGTCAGTGTTATCTTCGTCTCAAAGATTCCAACCCATTCCAGGTCGTAGAAATAGACCGACGTTAAATAAGTAAATTAAAAAAAGGTTCTCTTAATATTTTGTCTTACTAAGAAGTTATAATTATAAATAAAATAACACTATACTTACATTGGACACTGTTCCTAAAGTAGAGGGACCTTCATTATTTGTTTCTACACTTTCTACATTACGCGAAGCACATTTTTTCCAGTGGACTTTCAGTCGGTCCACAAGCCCTTGCATTTCTACATTACACTTTTTACATGTAGCTCTGCTACCATTTTTTCCATCAAGCTTACTTGCCAAATAGGATTTTTTTCCTTCCACTTCTATTAGAGGACATGTTAAAAAAGTTATTTAGTATTTAAATACTATAAATATAATCACTTAAGACTTGTTTTATCACTTGTTATCATCCCCGCGCATTATAAAGACAGGCGAATTTTCAAGTTCTGACAGGAATTTTCATGTATGCTCTAGCTTATTTTACGATTATAGATACAAGGTACACAATTTATTCCATTTGTAAGTTTAAACAAAAGCTATCTTTGTTAATATAAGTACTTAATGCATTGTTAGTTATTAGGATGTTTATGTAAAAAAATAAATAAATATCAAAAAAAATCATAATTTTTTGATTTTTTTTATAACAATCGTGATTTTTGATTTTTTTTTAAAAATCATGATTTTTATCAACCCTGCAAGATTCCCTTAAATAAAATAAACAGTTATTTAGATTTAGAATACCTGCAGTTAAATCAACTTCCTGCACTTTTCATGATGGCCTTTTAATCTTTGAACAAGCCCTTGCATTTCTTTTTTACAATTTTTACACACCGCTCTGTTACTGGTTTTCCATTTTTCTGTTTTTTTTATAAAATAGTCCCAAATTTCGTCTTTCTTCCTTCCGCTCATTTTAATTATACACTTCAGTCGCGCGTCGCGAAACCGACCACCAAGCTTGTCAGAACAGGAAAATGCTGAGTTTTTATTGTTTGTATGAAAATATAGACCATATAGAGAATTTTTCTAGTGACGTAAATAATTTATATGTGCAAATTGGTAGTTAGAGAATACAAAAAAAATAGTGTATGGAAAAATCGTATTTGTTTTCAAAAAATTAGAGTAGAATTGAAAAAAAATCAAAAAACCTGATTTTTTGATTTTTTAAATAAAAATCATTGATTTTTGTTTTTTCTTAAATCATGATTTTTTCCAACCCTGACTCAAAATCAATTGAATGATTTGGTACGCGACTTGGGGCTGTCAAAACAACAAGCCGAACTTCTTGGTTCCCGATTTAAGGAGTGGAACTTACTGGCTAAAGAGACAAAGATTACCATTTTTAGAAAAAGAAATGCAACATTTTCCGCATTTTATAATATGGAAAATTCACTATGCGCGTGTATTGATATTGATGGTTTAATGCAGGCACCTAATATTCATAGATTTCTCCAAATACAGTTTAAAAGCTGTATTACTACATAATGGACATTTAAAACCACTCTATTCAGTAACGATGAAAGAGAATTATGACAGTATGAGCACCATTTTAAATAAAATTAATTACAACAATACAAATGACAAATATGTGGAGATTTAAAATATTTTTTGGGGGGCCTTAAGGGGGGCTTAACAAAATTTTGTTTTTTTTTCTTTGTGCCCGAGCAGTAAAGGAACATTATGTGAAAAGAATTACCGGAAAGGAAATAATTTGAACCAAAATGTTAAAATGTGCCTTTATGTTCCTTTGCCACCTCTTCATATTAAACCTGGATTAAAGAAAAATTTGGTGAAGGCTATGTATAAAGAGGGTGAAGGATTTAAATACTTAAGAGAACTTTTCCCAATTATGTAACTCTAAACTTAAAGAAGACATTTTTATTGGTCCTCAAATTATAAAATTGCTTGACGATGCAGATTTTAAAGAAACACTCAACAGATAGAAACTCAGAGCTTGGAACCTATTTATAAGCATAGTCAGGGGATTTTTAGGGAACAAGAAGGATGTGCAACTAGTAAACGAACTATTTTATGAAAAATGGATGAAAAAAATTTTTTTAAGTGGATATTCCTTGGGTTGTCTAGATGATCCGATAATTTTTTCAAATTTTTTAATTAATATTTTATACCTAAAAAAATTTTTTTTCTTGTTACTGTCGGAGTCTGAGGTCTGCGTAAGCGTCGCGCTCGCCGCGCGAAGCACTATTTTCACCATTAAATTAAAATTATTGATAATGAAGGTACAGTTCCGGGAGTTAGAACTTTTTTATCGGAAGTTTCGTCCTCTCTAAGAATCTTTTTTTAAATTTCTTAATTATTAATAGTTTCTGAATTATTTGCGAAAAACTAAATGCCTTTTTTTATCTTAATTTGTTAATAACTTTTGCAATTTTTTATGTGCTGGTAAACAATTTTTATACATTTTTCTAGACGTCATTCCGAATCCAATGAGCTATCACCCATATTTTTACGACCTTTATCACTAATTAACACCGTGTGAACTAGACTAATAGTTGTAACAAGAAAACGTTACTTGTTACGACATTTTGCTTATCATTTCTGTAATCAGGGCTTTATTCCACATAATCCTAATGATTGTGACAACTATAGACCTATTTCCATCTTATGTGATTGGCATTTTTTTTGACTTAACAAGGGCGTTTGACACTATTAATATATCATTTATTATAAAAAAAATTTTCAATTTGGGTATTAGAGAGCCACTTAGTACCTGGATTGAATCCTACTTATCTAATCGTAAACTTCGTGTCAAGAACGCAATGTTATATCTGACGAACATGCCATTAATGTGGGTGTACCCCAGGGATCAGTTTTGGGTCTCTTGTTGTTTCTTTTATTTATTAATGTCCTTCCTCAATTTGTTAATTAATGAAAAATTTTTATGTTTGCTGATGATACATCTATGTCACTATCAGCAACTGACCCCATTATGTTGAATGAGACTCTTATAATTATAAGTAGAGCTGTCCGATGTGCCTGGAGTACAGCCACGGTCTTGCGCTGTCGTCACACGTGCCGATTTAGAAGTGATTTACGCTGCAGTTTTATTTGAAAGGTTAATGCGTGAGGTTGTACCTATAAATTATACATAATGTCAAACGCGCCAAAGGGTAAAAAACGACCGTACGCGGACACAGTGAATAAATTTATGCAAAATAATTTGTAAAGTTTGCAATCAAGACTTAATGTGCTGGCACAAAACAGATTGTCGTCGTCATATCAATACCGTGCAACATCAAAATAAAAAAATGGCATGCCTTTGACAATTCAGTTTATGTTTGATTTATTGTTAATGTTAATAGCCTGTAATATTCCGCTACACATACTGGATAAACAACCATTTCGGGAATTTTGGAATAAATACAATCCCCAGGTGAACTTACCAAGTCGTACATCGTTATGTAGATATATTCCAGCTGTTCGTGAAGACATTGTAAATAGGATTAAATGTGGATTAAAAAATACACGGCTCTGGTTATGTATTGACGAGACGACAGATTGTAAAATAAATTCTATTTTAAATATTATAGTACGTGTACTGGACCCTCTTAAACCAACATTTCCACGGCTTTTTATTATGCTGAATATTTTCAACAAATAAAAGCTGTGATACTACAGTTCAACCCTAACGAGGCTGCAGCTATTAGGGAAAGCCAGACAAGCTTTCAAGGCGTTTCCCTTGAAACAGATTTAAAAGTATTAATAACAATTATAGGGGACTACACGACGCAATAGAAAAATTGCAAAATAGTTCGTTGTCGTTAGTGGAATCGCTGCAAATAGTGGACGACGTAAAAACACAGCTACAGGCTATAAATGACGCAAAAAATAATCGCGTTAGTGAAAAATTCGAGAGTGTATTACAGAAAGATCCTGATTTTAGCAAATTAAGACAAATTTGAGATGGTGCATCTACAACTTCGTTAAGTGAGTTCACAGATTGTTTTACTTATGCCTGTATTACATCCGTAGATGTCGAACGGTCATTTTCAAAATACAAACATATTTTTTCACCAAAGCGAACATCGCTGACAGAGACAGCTGTAGAAACATACCTGATGCTATTATACTATAGATCTTCCCTACTTTGTGATGACGACAACCAAACTGCTTCATAAATCTGTGTAAAAGAGTGAGTTTTATACAAATTTTTATAAAATGTAACATTATTGTTAAAATTTATTTCCATTTAATATACTTATTCAAGTATTATGATATGATGTAAACATATGAGTCATATGACGGCTCTGGCGGCCAGGTGACCTCGGACAGCTCTAATTATAAGTGACTTTCAAACTTGGTGCCATAAAAATATGCTTATGCTAAACACTGACAAGACTAAATGTTTATATTTTTCGGCCAGAAAATCTATACCCCCGAATATTTTGCTTGATAATGATGTATCATTCTCTGGTAGCACTAAATTCCTGGGTGGGTACCCACTTGGACAACAGGCTAAGTTGGGATACTCACATTGATGAACTTTGTAAAAAGATTAGAAAAGCCTACTTTGCCATCAGCCAACTGAGAAATACCTTAGATGGTAAAAGCTTATTAAATGTCTATTATGCTCTTGCTTATTCCCATCTTTCTTACAATATTATGCTATGGGGTCGATCTGTATATATTAATAGAGTGTTTGTATTGCAAAAAAAGGCTTCTAAGATTAATGTATAATATAAACACCAGGGATTCATGTAAGCCTTACTTTATACGCAACAAAATATTGTCATTACCCTCAATTTACATATAATAATAATAATAATAATAATAAATAAATTTATTGTGCAAAAAATTATACAATAAATTACACAAAGGGTAGAGAGCTCAACATAGTTGATTTTCAGCCCTCCCCTGTAAAAAATAAACTAAAAAATAAACGAAAATACACTTAATAATAAAAACAATACATGTATGACAATAAACATAATAATTTACAAGTAAGTATAAGATATTAGACAAACATTGGCAAATAGACGTAATAATAACAAATAATATATGTATAGAATAATATAATAGTAGTATACAAGTAATATAATAGTATAATGAATCAGTCAGACAGTGACAATTTAATTAACGAACTAGTAACCACAGATTAGCGCAATACTTATAGCTGAGAATTAAACAGAACAGTCTTGACCTCTTTTTTATACATATCATAAGACAAGCTTAAAAAATCGAAATATTCGTTTAATTCAGAGGGGCACAGTATGAAAAACTACCCTCAAACTTCCTGGTACTATGCTGGGGTATGGTATAGTTGTTGATTCTAACGTTTATATTATGTATTTCAGATCGTCTTGAGAGCAATTCTACCAAGTAGTCAGGGGTATTATTGTTCACTACCTTGTACAAAAATTGACAGAATAATAATTTAATTCTGTTTTCAATTTTAAGTTCACAGTGTCTGTTTATGTGTGGAGTAATGTGTTCACGATAGTTTGTTATACAAATAAATCGAAAGCATGCATTTTGTACCCTCTGTAATTTATTCTTATTTAGCAACGTAAGAAAATTATAATAAACAACACAGCAATATTCAATTTTAGGATAAATTAAAGATTTAACTATTTTCAATTTTAATTCTTCCGGCAATGAGAATTTAAACTGATATATAGATTTCAGCACCATAAAACACTGTTTAAATATATTTGTGACATGTTCGTTAAAGTTAAGCGAACTATCCATATATAAGCCCAAGTTCTTCGCGGACTGCACCCATGGAATTTCGGTGCTATTTATTAAAATTTTAATGTCATCAAAGTTGATTTGATTTATTAATCTTTCATTTCCTACACAAATAGCCACTGATTTATTAGGATTAATTCTTAATCCGTTTTTGCAACACCAATTTGAGAACTCTTGTAATTCATAATTCAATATATTAATTTCGTCATTTATATTATTGACTTTGCTCCCGGTATATATTTGTATATCATCAGCATACATATGTATCTGACATTTTGTAAATAATGTCTCTAAATCAAACAGGAAAATTGAAAATAATATTGGGCCAAGAATGCTCCCTTGCGGAACGCCACTCTTAGTCATTACTTTATTAGATACTGTGTTCTCAAGTTTAACGGCTTGATACCTATCTTGTAAATAGTTTTTAAACCAATATAACTCCGTGTTATTAATATTTAAATGAGTTAATTTTGCTAATAATAAATCAAAGTTAACGAGATCAAAAGCTTTGCTTTGATCTAGTAATACTAATAGTGTAAGCTCAGTTTTGTCAATGTTGTGACTAATATCATCAATGACTTTCATGAGTGCGGTACATGTGCTATAACCTTCCCTAAATCCAGATTGGTTTTTAGGTAAGATATTGAAACTATTGATATAAATTTTCAATTGATCTGCAACAATTTTTTCTAGTAGTTTAGAGAAAATTGGTAAAATATTTATTGGCCTTAGATCCTTAAATTCTGACGGTTTAATAATTTTAGGTATTGGCAAAACTAAGCCATATTTCCATATTTCAGGTATAATACCTGTTGTTAGAGATTTATTAATTATTGCTTTTAATGCATGAACACAGAATGGTAAAACAATATTAAGCATTTTTAGGTTTATATTATCTATACCGTAGGAGTTAGTTTTAATAGTAGCTACATATTTATATATATATATCGATAACATCTACTTCATTAAATTTAAAATTATTTGTGTCATTTGAAAAATTACTATTATTGGTGTTAAAATAATTTAAATACTCATGATCGATATTAGTTTCTCCAGCTACATTTACAGAATAGTTATTAATTTGATCAGGATCTTTTAATTCATCCGGTATACCAGCAATATCTTTTTTACACGGATTGTGCACTCCCCATGATCTCAGATTTTGCCACAAATACTTTTGGTTATTTTTTGATTTTTTATACGTATAATCCATATATGCAATTTTTTCCCTTTTTATAGCAAGATTTACATAATTCTTTAAGTCTATGTAGTAATTTTTGTCAGTTGGTGATTTAGTTTTAAGATATTTTTTGTGTGCTTTGTTTTTTAGTTTTATCATTTCTTTTAAATTATAGGTTATGTATGGTTTCGACTTATTTGTATGTTTAATAAATTTCACGGGCGCATGTTTATTAAAAAAGGTCTAAAATATTTTTATTGAGTAATTCAACTTGTGAGTTTAGATCATCAGTATATGCAATTAAATTCCAATCCATCGCTAGAGCATCATTCGCAAAACTTTCGTTATCAAATTTATTGTAGCATCGAGTGTAAAATCCTGATACTTCTTTATTGCATTGTACATTTATTTTGCAAGATACTAGCATGTGATCAGTCATATTCCCCAAATCCATGGTTTTTACGTCCTCATATTCTAAATTATTGCTTAAGCAAATAACATCAATTAAGGATTCAGTGGTTCGGGTTATTCTTGTTGGACTATTTATTATTTGTGTTAAATTAAAACTAGAAATAATGTCATTAAAATACTTAGCATCTCTGTGTTCGTATAATAGGTTAACATTTATATCTCCTACTAGGATGACGTAGTCTATCTCCATATAGATGTTCTCTAATACCTCACTTATTTCTTCAAAGCCCGACACGTTAGCACTAGGAGGTCTATATACGACACCAAATCCCACTTTCTTACTTTTTAAATACACCGTTAACCAAAGATGTTCCATTCCACTGTCTGTGTTAACATTTGAGAAATAAACTTTATATTTTAAGTGGCTTTTTACGTAAAAAGGCCACACCACCTCCTCTCACTATTCTATCAGCTCGTATAAGGTCATAGTTTGGTATATTTAAAAATTTAGAGTCCATATCTGTAGTCAGCCATGTTTCACATAGTCCAATGGCATCAAAATAATTTTTTTTCACTATTTCCGAAAAATCAGAGAAGCACGAATTTATTGATCGAATATTTACCTGGCTTATGTAGAAGTAATCGGGTTTGCTTGATAGTTTTTTGATATTTTAGGGATGCCATTTTCGTATTTAATAAAAATATTGCTTTCTCCATTTTCCTTTCTATTATTCAGTCCATCGTGTATCTTTTTATAATAATCCCTTTGCATCATTGTTTGGTCAAGCACCATGGACACAGTCGAGTTAGCCTCCTCAATTTTTTTCTTATTTTTTATGATCTTCATAGCATCCCCTTTATTATTGAGACATACCTTCATAGCCCTTCTGTTAGCACCATTCTTCTTCCCTATGCGGAAGGTTCTAATGTTATTTGTATCCAGATCCGGGCATATATCTTTAATAACTTTCTTTGCCATTTTTATATCATGTTCTATCCTGATCTTCTTGTCTTCTTCAGCTTTTTCTTCTAGATTAAATAGGATAATATTTTTGGATCTCTCTTCTCTTTCCGTTATTTCATTTATTATTATTTCAGTTCCATTTTTTTCTTCTATTTTTTCTTTTTTATATCTTTAATTTCAGCTTCCAATGCCTTTACGGCATTTGTTAAGGCTACTAATACTTGCTTGTAGGGTAGGTAGAATTCTACAACCCTCACAAGATTTATTATCTGGGCCATTCTGTATAACTTTTTCGCCGTCTGCCGATGATTTTTCGTAGCATTTATGGTATTTCCAAGTTAAGTACGGCACTGATTTCATAGCTGCTAGTGATGCCTCATCGATATTAGCACAAGAAATATGTAGACACTCTTGACAAAAACCACACTGTAAGTTTTTGTTTTTAGCTAGCCTCTTTAGGCACACCGCACAGGTATTCATAGTTAACGTTATTATATATTTTTATCTGAATCTGAATTATAAATGTATAAATATATACAACTTTACTGTACATTAAACGTAACCTTAGTCAAGTCCCCATGAATTCTGACTGTCATAATTATGCCACAAGACATGGCCACTTGCTTAGAACGGATAACCATTGCACTGCTCTTTACGAAAAATCATCGCTTTATTCAGGTATTAAATTATTTAATAAACTATCCATGGATATCAAGAGTTGTACCAGTTTTCCTATATTTAAGAATAAGCTAAAAAGCTTTTTAATAGTAAACTGTTTTTATAGCGTCAATGAGTTCCTTTCTTATTAATGACGACCACATCTATTCGTTGTAATAGCCTAAGTGTAATAAAGGGATTGAATTGAAATATATATATATATATATATATATATATATATATATATATATATATATATATATATATATATATATATATATATATATATATATATATATATATATATATATATATATATATATATATATATATATATATATATATATATATATATATATATATATATATATATATATATATATATATATATGTTGTTTTTCAGGTTTTCGCGGGTGGTGAATGTTAAATTCGTTTTCCGGGTATACTCCCGCGTAGGTGATAGGCCCCGAGAGGGACCGTGGTTGTCTGAACGACGTTTCGGCAGAATCTCATCTGCCATCTTCAGGTTCTAACCGTTAACTGCTTACTGCGGCTTCTGGTTACTCGAACTGAAATGACGTTTTCTGGATCTGGCTGTTCTTTATATACTCTACCTATGTTACGCTCTGTTGCTCTCGACTCACTCCGGGCGTCATGGTCTGCTGCACCCATCTCCTGATTTCGAGCGCGGCTTCGTGTAATCGGTCCTGTTCGGGCGCGCATGCGTGTATCTGTGCTTATGTCACGGTCTGTTGCATCCATCTCCTGATTTCGAGGGCGACTCCGTGTACTTGGTCCTATTAGATTAGCTCTGGTTGGTTCCTCTTCGTGTGTTCGTTGCGTTATGTTTCTTGCTTCCTCATGGATAGTAGCATGTAATATTAGAGCAGGTTTCCATGTGGTAGGTAGTCTTTGGGTGTCATCTCGTGTATTTAGATTGTGTGGTCTTTTCTCTATTTCTATGGCCTCCCTGATGATTCTTGACTTGTAATGCTCGATATTGGCTAGTGTTTTTGTTTTGTCGAAATCAATCCTATGTCCTGTAGTTTTGACATGTTGAGCTAGAGATGATGTTCTCTCGTCTTTTCTAACAGCGTTTATGTGTTCTTCGCGTCTTGCACTTATTTTTCTGTTGGTCTGTCCTATGTATGATTTGTTGCAATCTTGGCAAGGTATTTCATATACCCCTTGACTTTCTAGAGCAATTTTGGTCTTTGGATTTCGAAGAATGGTACTGATTTTCTTGTCGGTCTTAAAAGTTGTTTCTATTTTATGTTTACGTAGAAGTTTGCTTATTTTATCCGTTGTTCCTTTTATATATGGCAGATAGGCTTTTGCTATGGGTTGTTCGGAGTCCTCTTGATTTCTCGGCCGAGATGGTTTTGACAACTTCTGTATTCTTTGTTGTGTGAACCCATTCTTTCGCAGCGCTTTGTGAAGAGTTGACATTTCTTCTTTGAGGTTGTCTGCATCTGCTAGTCTCTGCGAGCGTGTGACTAATGTCTATATATATATATATATATATATATATATATATATATATATATATATATATATATATATATATATATATATATATATATATATATATATATATATATATATATATATATATATATATATATATATATATATATACATATATATACAAAAAAATTTTTTTCTTTGTTCGCCAGTGTTATCGAAATAAGTTAAAACTCCGTAGAACTCTTCCGTCTATAAGTAATAATAAGATTTTTATGTTTTTGTGAATTATTATTAAATTTTTTTTTTCAGAAATCTCGAAAACGAAACAAAATACCTCAGATATTTTTTTCGTCGTATTACTTAGCATAAAATTCTGCAACTTTGCTCTAATTTAATCTTGTTTGTATGTCTTACGGTTTACGAGATCCTAATGAATGCTGGAATTTGACTAACTCTATATATCCTCGGAATCCTGCGTTTTGGACACCTTGTATTTAGCTTTGTCGAATGATAATACCGTAGGGAAAAGCAAATTTAATCCAGTTCGGCTTTGTTGAGTAAAACATATGCCAATGTTGCTTGTTGCCATTATTAACATCTATAAATAAAGCGGCCCGCAAATATGTACAAATTACAATGGCATGCGAGCATAATAATATAGAACAAACAGCACAGTTTACTACAAACTATAAATGGAGAATTTTAAATGACGATAATACCATAATAGACAATAAACCTTGCAATAAACGGATAATAGAATACACGCATGTCGATGTGGATCTAAAATAGTCCAAGAAAGGGAGCATTTTCTTATGTTAACAATAATTAGGTAGTGATTCAAATTATTGAAATTATTTGGAAGTTGTTCAGAATTAAAAACTGCGTATAATGATCCAAAGTTTCAGATGCGACGGACAGGTCGTATGCAAAAAAAAAAACAATTTAAAAAAAGTGCGCGCGACACCAACCAAAACGCTGAGAGAACCGTAACAGATTCACCAAAATTTTATAGGACCAAAGTTGTAGAGGACAGAATTTTAGATTATTTTGTTACCAACTAATAACCTACCTTTAAAACTATTCCAACTGTTGCGAGTTTTGAGATATCGTCGAAAAAGTTGATTGTTGCATTTTCTAATATCAGCTATAACTTTTTTTATTTTTCACCATTTTTTAAAATTGTAACAACCACTGGCGGTTCTTCTATAGGATCATTTGGTCAATGACCTCCCACATACAAATAAAAAATAGAGCTATTCATTTTCTGAAGTTTAAAAATATATAATATATTAAAGTTTCTAGTTCATTCTATGCACAGTACTATTCAAATATCTAGATCGCAGGATTTCGTATCCCCTCCGAGCACCGAGCATCTACATTCATATTCATTACATTATTCAGTTATAGAATTTAAAAATCTTGGGTCAATCCACACAACTTGTCCTCAAAGCTAGCTACGGACCGAATTTACAACGAATTAAAGTGAAATAGACCTATGCGCTAATCGGCAGAAAGCAAAAGAGACAGAAAACACTGGCGGGGACAATGTCCCCGACACATTTTACGAAAACGGTAACGCACGAAGTTCAGTAGAGCAGTGAGCAGTCAGTCTTAATGCTGACTAGATACGCATTGGTCGGTAAACTCTGTCGCGTTGTTTTTAATGTTTTTATTTGTGAACATTTTATTAGTAAATCTCTACTTGTCGTGAAATTAAGTAAAACAGTGTTTTTGGTGTTTACTATTAAATATGAGTGTTGTACAAAATATATTTTATTCATTGTTACGCTCATCAACTAAATCTAATTTTACAAAAAGCATCAAGTCAGGATAAAAGCATAAAATTTTTTTTTGCTAATTTACATAGCTTTTCTTCATTCTTTGAAAAATCGCCAAAAAAGAACAGCCGTGTTAGATAATGTTGTTAAGGTGAGATTACCTAAAGCGGCTCCAACACGATGGAATTTTAATACAAAGTGCATAGAGACTGTTTATACCTCGAACAGAATTATTAGATTGTTTAGAAAAAATCATTGATAATGAATCAGAAAACAACACTCTAAACCAAGCTATTGGTTTAAAAACCTACTTACAAAATGAACATTTTCTTTACTGGTTAAATTTTTTTCATTTATTGTGATTTATTGTTCAATCAATTACAAAAAATGTAATATCGATGTCATAACAGTAAATAAGTGTATTGGCGTTTTTAATAGTAAAATTGAAGACATCAGAAATAATAACTATTTGGAGGAGACATCCATGTAGTCTGCCCAGAGATGTAAAACGGAAGAATCAAAAAGGAGAATTTCATTAGAAGTTTGTGATATAATTGCATCTGAGATCAAAAACAGGTTTGGCTTCAGTAATCATTTAGCAGTGTCTCAGTTATTGCACGCAGATCGATTTAAAGATTATAAAAAAAGCTTTCCTCAAGATATGTTTAAATAAGTTAAGACGGAGTATCCAGTCATAAATCATTTGAAACTTAAAATTGAATTAGAAATATTATATAGCCGAGAAGATTTTTCCAATAGTGAAGGTGCAGTTGCTTTGTTACAGCGTTTTATTAACAATAATTTGTGCAATACTTTTTCTGAAAGTGTCAAACTGTTAAAAATCTTGTGTACTCTCCCTGTGAACGTTGTTTCTCCACCTTAAAAAGAATAAAGACATTTTTAAGAAATATCGTGGGTCAAGAAAGGTTATCTTCTTTAGCTATGCTTACCATAGAAAGGGCATTAATAAAGAAGATAAGAGACTTTAATGAAAAAGTAATTGACCACTTTGCATCTCAAAAAGACCGGAGGATCGACTTGGAATTTAAATCACTTTAAAAGGTAGGTAATAGAGTAAACTTTTCTAATTGACCTCCCTATCTCTTGACCCACGAACCGCCACTGTTAAAAACTTCTCTATGATATTTATCTACAAAATTTTAAATAAATTATTGCCATCATATCTATACGTAAATATTACCCTTAACAGTGAGGTTCATTATTACCTTACCGGAAACAAAGATAATATGCATATCACTAGAACTAAAAATAAAATGTCAATGAATTGTCTGTTTTTTAAAGGACTGAATGAATATAATAATAACCTTCCAACTGGAATAAAAAATTGTGATGCACTAAATCACTTCAAAATTAAATTAAGAGAATTTTTATCTTAATATTATAGATATATGTATGTATCTGCTTTTGTTTTTATTAATGTCTTATTGTTTTTGTTATGTATTTTTCATAGTGCATTTGTGAATAACATATGCTGTTCTATTTGTGATAGTTATATATTATATTAGGTTGTATCTACTTACTTAATAAAGATTATTATACAGAAAAAAGTACCTGAGGAATGTAAAAGTTGTTTTTTTATAACTTTACAAACAACCAAGATATTGACATGTGTCTAAAAGTCGAAAAATCAATATTTTGTTTATAACTCGAAAACAAAAGACGATAGCAAATTTTTGTTTCCGCCAGTGAATTTGTCTGAAAGAAAGGGATCGAGAATGTGTTTTCCATTTTTTTTGTATTTCTTACAGTTACCGAGTTACCCTATACAAACACCGAAATTTGCCCACTCTGTACTAAGGCTGGGAATCGAATACGAATAATTCGAGTATTTGAATACGAATTATTCTAATGGGAAATTATTCGAAATATTCGAATACTCGAATATATTCGAAATATTCGAATACTCGAATATATTCGAATACTCGAATATATTCGAATACTGGAATATATTCGAATACTCGAATATATTCGAATATTCGAATACTCGATTATTCGAATACTCGAATATTCGAATACTCGAATAATCGAATACTCGAATAATCGAATATTCGAATATATTCGAGTATTCGAATATTCGATTATATCTGAGTAAATTTGAATATTAAAATATATTATTATTTTATGTACGAATAGGTATGCAGTATGCATCCAACCAAAGTAGGTAGATGAGGTATATGTAGGTACCTATTCTAAAATCCAAATATATAAATAGACCACATTAGTGGCACGTTTTACTCCCAGTCAAACTATTCCATCTCTTTCTCGCCCCGACCTTATTCTTACTGTACTAAGGCAGGGGTTAAAATTAAATTTTAAATTTTAGAAAACCTGTAAATATTTAATTATTGACTTTTCATGTATTTGTTTTACCTTCACAATCTGCGTCTTTTTTAAAAACATTCTAATTTTAGAGCACTCTTATTTTTTTTCGAAAAGGAAAAATAGTTATGACACAGAAGTATAATAAACTAGTTCTGTTTTCGTTTTATTTAAGCTTCAATAGTTAAATGTGAACAATAGCGCCTCAATCCTAAAATAAAATACCAACTAAATAATTCTGACCCTTAAAGCACATGTACAGGAGACATACCCTATTGTAGGTATGGTGAGCAAATCAAATTGCCTGCTTAGTGGATTACGTCACGACTATTATTGTGGCCTATCCAACGAAATCCTCAAATAGAGTATTCACTATTCACTAGTATTCAGTGCTATACCTATTAATAATGAATATTCGAGGATCCGGATTATTCGAACACCTATTCGAATAATTCGGATTATTCGAGTATTCGAATAATCGAATTATTCGAATAGGTATTCGAATATCCGAATACTAGAATAATTCGAATATCAGAATATTCGAATATCTGAATGATTCGAATACCTATTCGAACAATTCGAATAATCCGATTATTCGAATAATCGAATAGTTCGAATATTCGAATACTAAAATCTGGAAAATTCCCAGCCTTACTCTGTAGACACCAATTTCTATACACGGCACGACTTAATTTTAGTCATCTCTAGATAATGCCTTCTTGTTTGGCGAAATGTGCTGCGAATGTTGTATTTGGCTTTTTGATGGGTGTTTATGAAAAATTACTTCCAACCCACCTCGGGGTGTCTGCTAGATAATTAAAATTATTCGGGTCTTAATGAAGAACAGTTTATACAAAAATTATTAATTTAAATGCGGCAATTTTTCGTGAATTAGGTCACAGAATTTCTCTTCTTTATTGACGACGGTCTTTAATTAAATTGGCGGGCACGTAATCCCTGGCGTAATAGTAATTTTAATAATAAGTACATGACACGACTGGAAATTCGTAGGGGAAATGCGGGTTGCTGCTGTCACGAAGCAGGCAAGTTATAAGTGTTTTGCAAAATTATACAATGGAGACAGTGGAAATAAAGGAACAATTTTAACAATGGTATCCGAAATTTTTATAATACTTACTTTATTAGTTAATTTTTAAACATAAGCTTCTTTCAGCGATTTGCACTCATGTCAAGGTAGTGTTCAAACAATAAAGTCATTCCATATGAAATCGTCTACTCGGTAAAGCCAGTTTATTTTAGATTTTGCTCAAACTTTGTGGGAATCTTCTTTAGGGTTCCAAAGAAGGAAATCCACCGTCATTTAATTTTCACACGCGTCAGTTCCCGCCTGCCCGATTTAAAGCAATTAAAAAACGTCATTTTTATGCTTTAATATTTTTAACTGTAAAAATTTTTCTATTACAGAAATTTACACGCTCAAGATGGCATTTCAAAGCTGAAAGATAGTAGTTTTTGTGCAAAGAATCTAAATTCACACAATCAGTACCCCCGAAAAATACGTGCTGAAAATACGTATATTTTACTGATTTTTCGTGATTTTTAACTGACTCCAGTGTCTCGACTGTTGAATGCAACCAGCTAATATTTCTCAGAGATCAAGTGCACTTATCGTGGAGGGAATAAAACCTACAATTGACTCATTCGGCCCACTATTTATAAAAAAATCTCTACTTGAAATTTTGAAATTTAAAAAAATCGCATTATTTAGGCTATAATATGAATGTGTTGGCTACGAGATAAAAATATGAAACTTATAGGACATTTAGTTCTTACCTTGAACTTCAAAAGCCTGTAATGTTCGTTTTGTTATTTTTATCCTTTGTGCATGTACAGGTGGCTTAAAAGAAGCAAATTGATCAGTCATTTGTTTATTTTCTAGTTCAATAATATTATTTATAGTTGATTATTTTTAACATAAAAATCCTTGCAGAACCTACAGAAACTAAATATTACCTTTTCATTGTAATTTAATGTATTCTTATCCTTACTGTTTTTTTTCTTATGTTTTTGAAAGTTGGTTAGAATAAAATTAAGAACAAGAATAATTTTGAATGTGAAATTATATCTTTTTTTTTTCATGAAATTATGAGTATTGTTAACATTCAAATTATTTAAGTATGCAGTATAATTAGACATTTATAATACTTTTTATTTCACTGAACTGATTCTGCGGTTGGCTCCTTGTGAGACATTATTAAATATTTTAAATATATGAAAGAAATTTGCTTTTTAATGTTTCAAAAATATTTTATTAGAAACTCTACACGTGTTTCGGCTTTTTAGGCCTTTGTCAAGAGTACAGGGAATACTGAACAGTAAAATTTGTGTCCATTGCTTATATAACCACATCTGGTACCTACTGTAAAACTATTGTAAAATATGTTTTTATAAGTTGAATATTACTCTATTTTTTTAAATTTAAATTATTTTATTTAAAATATGGTGGCCGGTAAAAATTTGTTGTTCATTCGTTAAGTTTTTGTTATTTTTAACAGCTTTACTTATTTCTAATTGTTCTAATAGATCAAGTTTCTTTCCTTTCTTTTCCGAATGGAGTAATTTGACATTATTTAAATCTATAAAATAACTTTTCTATACAATGTGTTGACATGCCCGTACTATATACATTGTTTACAATAGATTTCCTGTGTTCCTCGAATCGCTTTTTTTACATTCCGTCCAGTTTGTCCAATGTATATAGCATCACAGTCACTACATTTTAACTCATATACTCCTGTTTTTTTGTAGTTTTTCAGTTTTGTCTTTATTATTAATTAACATTTTACCTAAATTATTTTTATTTACTGAAATTGTTCTACATCCTAGTTTATTCAGTTTATTACTAACTCTATTGCTGATCTTAGGCCTATAATTAATACATTTATATCTCTTATTGCATTCCTGAGAAGAAGCGGCATAAAACTCTTTACGTAAAGTTTTCTTTTGTTTGTTTTTTATTAGTTTATCTATTTATCTATAACGATGAACAACAAATTTTTACCGGCCACCATATTTTAAATAAAATAATTTAGATTTAAAAAACAGAGTAATATTCAACTTATAAAAACATATTTTACAATAGTTTTACAGTAGGTACCAGATGTGGTTATATAAGCAATGGACACACATTTTACTGTTCAGTATTCCCTGTACTCTTGACAAAGGCCTAAAAAGCCGAAACACGTGTAGAGTTTCTAATAAAATATTTTTGAAACATTAAAAAGCAAATACTTTTTATTTGCTCATTAATAGATCGTTCGATGATGTTGAATTACAAGAACGCTCCTGTTCTAACGCTATTGTCATTGTTACAAAAATCGGAAGAATTGGGCGCTTTGCTGCTAGCAGTAATATTTATTAACAGCGTTACTTTTCAAAAAGTACATGGTTTAAGTTTATTTTTAAAATAAACAAATGACTGGTATTTTTACTTCTTTTAAACCACCTGTACACTCACAAAGGATGAAAATAACAAAACGAGCATTACCAGGCTTTTGAAGTTCAAGGTAAGAACTAAATGTCTTATAAGTTTCATATTTTTATCTCGTAGCCAACACATTCATATTATAGCCTAAATAATGCGATTTTTTTAAAATTTCAAAATTTCAAGCAGATTTTTTTTTATAAAGAGTAGGCTGAACGAGTCAATTGTAGTTCTATTTCTTCCACAATATGTGCACTTGATCTCTGAGAAATATTAGCTGTTTGCATTCAATAGTCGAGACACTGGAGTCGGTAAAATTACGAAAATCAGTAAAATATACGTATTTTCAGCACGTATTTTTCGGGGGTACTGATTGTGTGAATTTATATTCTTTGCACAAAGACTACTATCTTTCAGCGTTGAAAAGCCATCTTGAACGTGTAGATATCTTTAATAGAAAAATTTTTACAGCTAAAAAATACTAAAGCATAAAAATGGTTGTTTGTAAAGTTATGAAAAAAACAACTTTTACATTCTGCAGGCACTTTTTTCTGTATAATACAGTGGCGTCGAGAAAAGTAAAAAAAAGGTGCAATTTCGAGTTATGGCATATAGTTGTATTTTTTTTAAATAGGAATCATAGTTGGCTATGGTTTAGTTAAAAAAGGAAATTTTTTTCTCTTTCAAACTGTATATCGTGTGAGGTAGCTTTTGATGTGTAAGTATTTAATAGCGAAAACAATTTTTTAATAGATTACTTTTGAGTTTTTTCTTATATTGATTCCAAGTAGGCGTGTGTCATCTATGAGAGTGTTTATCCGTTGGTTAGTAAATTGCATATTAATAATTTTGTTGCGGTCATAATTACATCCCATTTATTCGTAAAAGTGAAGATGTCTTACAAAAATTACGAGAAATATGATATGTTAGAATGCTTTATTCAAAGTAATAACAATTGTGATATTGCATCCGAAATATATTTCAATCGCTATCCAGAAAGAAGACAACCTAATAAAGCAATTTTTAAGAGGTTAAAAGAAAATCTCATTAATTGTGGGTCCTTCAACAAGCTAAGATCAAAAAATCAGGTATGTATATCTAATTTTATAAAAATTACAATTACAAAATAAAAATTCAAATTAAAGTAAATGTTCAAACTGACGTCCGTTATGCTCTATACATAAATTACACACCTTCATAACACTCTGAACTGCATTATAAATATGAAGATTTGAAATGAAATTCACAGTCCATAAAATTTTGTCTGAGTTCATTTATGTCGGTACTGGTTTTCTTGTATAATTTGTCTTTAATGTGGCCCCAAGTAGCGTTAAGTCAGATGATCGTGCTGGCCACCTCACTGGTCCGTTACTGCTCATCCAGTTATTTCCAAAATTGGTATTTAATAATTCTGAAACGGTCCTGATATTATGAGGTTGTGCACCATCTTGTTGGAAGAACTGATTTATTGCCTCAATTAAGACAGATTGTCCATAAATTCTTCAATAATATTCATATTTAAGATTTCGTAGTTCCGTTGGCCATTAAGATTTTCTTGATATATGATATGTTAAAACACAATTGCCACGTAGAGCACAGCAAACACTAAAACCAAAGCGTCCCTGAGATCGCACGTCAACGGTATGGTGAGGGTTCATATCAGACCAATAGTGCTCGTTATGCCTGTTGATGTACGCTTCATTTGTCCAAACTACATTTCTAGGGAAGAATGAATCTTGTTGACTATTTTGACGATACCATACCGATACTCCAATCGTCGCTGAAGATCAGTTGGTTACAGGTGATGTTGTTTCTTTATTATATAATGCCTGAATTTGTGTCCTCAAAATACCCAAAGCTCGACGTCTTGAAATCCCATAATCAGCTTCAATTTGACGACTTTAATTTGAAGGATTTGCAACCGCCATTCCAATTACAGTTATAGAAGTTTCTTCACCATCTACATACAGTGTTGTAATTTTGTCGTCTTGGCTTGTTGAAGGACCCACTTCTATTAAGAGGGCTAATAAAACCAGTGTTTGTAAGGTAATTTTTCAAAATTTATTTCTTCCATACGGTTTGGTCAAATTACACCAAATTTGGAGGATCAGTAGTTGAAAGTGTACTAGAGGGTACATGTATATCTATTTTAATTAATTTTTACTTTATGTACGGAAAATTTATACTGTAAATATAAGCTCCTGAATTATAAGATCAATCGGTAAAATTCGAGGTAAAACTCATACATGTCTTCTAGAATGAATCTTCATAATTATGCTCAGCAAGTTTCAAACTTTTATTCCGTACTATTTGGTTAAAATGAATTTTCTAAGTAAGTATCTTTGTCACTACAAATAGAGCAAGGAAGTGTTACCTCTATTGGGAATCGCACCTCAATGAAGTCGGTGAATAAAACGTCCAGTGAAGGTATAGTCAAGAGCAAAATTATTCAGCGGCGCATGTATAAAACTTTCTAGAGAGTGACACAGCTATCCGAGGCTTTTTCCCGACTAGGCCCCTTAACTTCTTAAAATAGCTTTATTAGGTTGTCTTCTTTCTGGATAGCGATTGAAATATATTTCGGATGCAATATCACCATTGTTACTTTGAATAAAGCATTCTAGCATATCATAATTCTCGTAATTTTCGTAAGATATTTTTTTACGATTAAATGTGGTGTAATTATGACGGAAACAAAATTATTATTATGCAATTTACTGACCAACGGATAAACACTCTCATAGATGACACACGCCTACTTGGAATAAATATAAAAAAAACTCAAAAATTGATCTACTAAAAGATTATTTTCGCTATTAAATACTTACACATCAAAAGCGACCCCACATATGATATATAGTTTGAAAGAGAAAAAAATGTCCTTTTTAACTAAACCATAGCCAACTATGATTCCCATTTAAAAAAAAATACAACTATGCCATAACTCGAAATTGCACAATTTTTTTATTTCCTGCAACACTGTATTATACAGAAAAATTGTCTGAAGAATGTAAAAGTTGTTTTTACATAATTTTACAAACAACCAAGATATTGACATGTGTCTAAAAGTCAAAGAAAAATCGAACTTTTGTTTATAACTCGAAAACGATTTTTAAATTTCTTTAAAAATAACATTATTGTACATACGTTGGAAATCTGGTTCCACAATTTCTTGACATAAGTGATTTTCTGTATCATATATTTTTGTAATCAACAGTTCCTTTCTGTACCTATGATTGTATCCTTTCTCTCAACATTGATTTGCATGCTTTTTCTAAAATTCTCGTTGTTTTTGAATAATGAAAGGGTACTTTTAGTGGTAAAAATGTTGGTATTATGTTGTTTTATCTACATTTGCATAAAAAGATATTTTAAAAGAAGAATTGAACAAAATTAATATTGTATAATTTTTAAGTATCAACAGTTCTATGTAAGTATCTATGGATATTACATAAACAAATAATATATGTATCAAGTTTCACGATTGACATATTTCAAAAAAGATAAATAACTTTGAAAAAGGAAACATACGTTTTCCGAAACGTTGGGGAATTATATTATTATTTTTGTGTCTCATATTATTTGTCAAAAAAACACCTTCTGACTAATATTTTGACGTAAAGTTACAAGCGCAGAGGTTTATTTTTCCAGTAACATACTGGGTAACTAACTATATTTTTTAGATAACGAAAAATTATTCATGTGGTAGTGTCCAAAAAAAAAAAAGAAAAATTTAGTATTATTTTTGTATGCCGTGCTCCGTGCTCCACTCTCCCCATTTCAAGACTACTGCTTTCCTCTTTCCTTCAACTGACTGTAATTTAAACAGATGATAAGCATTTCCGGGGTACCAAGTAATTTGGTTTAATAAAGCATAATAATAAACAATAAACAAAGGGGTTGTCGACCTTGCTTCAGCGATCGTTGAGGATATCGGACCGCGATTTTAACTGTTCAAATCTGAATACTTGAAAACCCACGTCTTCCTCCGGTTTGATTGATTAGACACATCCTTGGGATGTTCCATAGAATCAAAGATTAAGTGTTTAATTATAATCTTTTATAGAATTTTATTATCCACTGGTGGTTGGTCGTGCGTTGAAAATCGTTTTTTTTTTAAGTCAGTGGCATGTTGTGGTCGGTACTTTTTTTTATTTGATTAAATCGGTCCGGAACAAGGTGCACCACAATTTTCTCATAATATAATTTGAAAGATATAGTATTTCAGTAAAACGCATTCATATCTAATCAAATTAATATAAAATTTGTATTTAATGTTATACATAATTCCCTTATCTTTCTAGGAACCATAACAGTTACACCATTACAAATACAGGGTGTCCCAACCAAAAGTAGGCACCCTGAATAACTTTGGAGATAAAAATTTTTGGAAAAATTGGTGAAACACGTCGACCTTGTTTCCAAGGGGGACATATTTTAATGTAATACTTGTATACTTATCATCATCCCTCTATCCTACACGGCCACCCGCTCAAAAAATTCAAATGGCAAAGGGTCTCGAGTGATACATCTTTTGAAAAGTCTTCCAATTCTCTACATAACTGTGTATTTTTTAAAACTTTTATCAATTCGTTCCTGAGAAATAATTGTTTCATTATTTTAGGTTCGGGAAATAAAAATAAAAGAAGCAGTTTAAATTATCATATGTATTGTTCAAAATGACCCACCACCGACTTCCAGACAGTAGTATAATCTGTCTTGAAATTCTGTACGAACATTTCTGAACACATCTGGAGTCAATAAACGGCATTCTCGAACAATTCTTTCACGTAACTCTTCCAGAGATGCGGGTTTTGTTGCAAATACCTTCGATTTCAAATGTCCCCACAGAAAGAAATCCAAGGGAGTTAAATCGGGTAACTTAGCGGGCCACTCCACAAGACCTCTTCTTCCAATCCATCGCTCAGGAACCGATTATCCAAAAATTGACGGACTGCTATAGCAAAATGTGGGGCTGCCCCATCCTGTTGATTAAACAGTTCGCCCTCTAGAAGATTATCGTCCTCTTCGAGGATTTGGGTAATCATTGGGTCGATGTTATTTTCTAACAGATTGAGGTACCTTTCGCCATTTAAATTGTCAGTAATAAAAAACGGCCCGACAATGTGATCCCCTAAGATGCCAGCCCAAACATTTAACTTCTGGGGCCTTTGGGTGCGAGTTTCCACGAACAAATGTGAATCGGTTTCACTCCAATACCTACAATTGTGCCTGTTTACCTCCCCATTTAACTAAAATGTCGATTCAACAAAAAAACACGTCAGTAGATTGGCATTACTGTTTAATTGTTCACTAAAAATCTCACAGAATTCAAGCCGACGAATCGGGATCATCTTCGTTTAATTCGTCTCTCAATTTAAATTTATATGGATGAAATTTGTGGGCCTTTACAATTCGATTAACACTGCTTCGTGATATACCGGAAGCCTCAGCTACTTTCCTGATCGATTGAGTATTATCCATCTGCAAATGTCCCAGAACTGCCACTTCGACTGCTTCATTCCTAATCAGTCACTGAGGTTCATGCTTTTTGTTTCCTACAGAACCTGTTTCCATAAATTTTGTCAATAATTGTAAAATATACTGAGAACCAACCCTTCTATCTGGGTGATTTTTATTGAATATGCGCTCCGTAGCTCTAGCACAATTATCGTTTTTAAAATAAATGCTGACAATTTCTATTCTCTCCTGAAGGGTATAAACCATTTTGAGAACTCACTCTAAAATGTATCTCGATTTAAAATTGGTTGTGAACAAATTAATGTTCAAGGACTATCAAATACTTATGAGTCTTTTATTATTCTAAAACTAAACGGACAAGGAAAGTGCTTTTTGTCGAAAAAAACTCGTGTTGATTTAAGAGCACTAAAAAAATGTAGTTTTTTTTATAAATTCCAATACCTAGTGCCGTGTATTTTAGATTCTTTAAATGATTTCGATTGTGTGTAATCATCAAAAATAAAATTATTTTCCTTAAGAACGAATCGATAAAAGTTTCAAAAAATACAGTTATGTAGGGAATTGAAAGACCTTTCAAAAGATATATCACTCGACCCCCCCTTGCCATTTGAATTTTTTGAGGAGGTGGCCGTGTAGGGTAGAGGGATGATGATAGGTATACAAGTATTACAATCAAATATGCCCCCCTTGGAAACAAGGTCGACGTGTTTCACCAATTTTTCAAAAAAAATTCTATCACCAAAGTTATTCAGGGTGCCTACTTTTGGTTGGGACACCCTGTATAACTATGTTTGTGATTTTGAATGATTTCGTGAATTTGTACATTAATTTTTGTGTTATATCAAACATTTTTAATACTGTTTTAATTTAAATACAAAATAAATGGTAATTATTTACGAATTTTTTAACTTAATGTACACTTGATTTAAAAAAAAAAACTGGTACAACTCTTGTAATCGAAAATCTTAATAGTTTAGTTGTGTGCATATGTCTGTAAATAGGGCTGGCCAGGCATGTCGAGAGGGGGGTGGAGAAGAGGTGATTTACCCCGGACCTGGGTTTTTTGAAGGAGATCGGTTTTCTTTGTGTTTTTAAACTATTAAACCTTTCTCTTTTTATTTTATTCAAATGGAATTTTAAAAAAATAATTAGAAAATAACTTTTTCAAAACATTTTCAAGCCTGCCATATTATTGTTTAAAAAAATAATATTTGTTACGGATAATTCTACTAATGGTTGTAATTAAAATACTAACTGAATAATGATAATTCTATTTTTAAAATAAGAACACAAAAAATATCACTTGAGATTAAAAAAAATGTAAACAATGAAAACTGAACATAAAAATACAATAAAAAAATAAAATAAATGAACTTCAATTACGTAATACAGAATTAACTAATATTTTGTCATTGCTCCATTAGCGTCTAAAACTGCCTGAAGTCTTGCAGGCATGGACAAAATCAGATTTCTTGCAAGGTCAACTTCTTACGACAAGTTCTCCCAAGCGTCTTCAATTATCCCTTCCAATTCGTGGGCATTATTTGGATGGTTATTTAATTTTCTTATAAGGTTCACCATTAGTCCCCAAACATTTTCAATTGGATTTAAATCCGGACTTTTAGATGGTCACGGTAACAACTCTGTTTTTATTAAGAAACCATTGCCTGACACGATGGGCCGTATGTATGGAGCAGTTGCCTTGTTGGAAAATAAAATTATTTCCCGGAAACACCTCTATTACTGACGGCAACATAATATTGTCTAATATTTCAATATATTTAATGGAATTGAGATGACCACCACTGTTCCAACACACACCTAACCCATTTAGGCTCATCCAAGCCCAGACATTGACTGAAAACCTTCCTAATATTTGTGGATCGAAAATATATTTTTCGTCGTATCTAGTGGAAGGAGGCCTATATACGCGAACATGTCCATCGTTACAGGATTTAAAAACCTTTTCGTCAGAAAAGACAACTTGTCCCCAGAAGTTTTCATCATTGATTATATAGTTGAGTGCAAAAATAATCCTACCCTGCTTCTTTTCTTCTGAAAGTTTGTATTTTTTTAGCCGCTGAACAACTCTTCAAGTCGCTTTGTAGTTTTATTCTTCTGCAAGCAGTAGATACCGAAGCAGGGAAATTTGTCTCTGAAATTGCATTTACTGCAGTCTGAAAAGGGTTTTCTATTAGGTAATTTATAAGATTTTCATCTTCTTGATTATTGCTCTTTCTGGGCCTACCGGAACCAACTTTACGGGATACCGTTTGGTTGGTTTCCCATTGTTTTTTAACACTCATTATCGTGGTTTTACTCACATTGTATTCAGCAGCAAGTCTTCTTATAAACCAACCATCTTCAATTTTAGAAACAATTCGAAATTTTTGAATATCTGTTAGATGTCGAACCATCTTTAATAATGACGCCACTGATTAACGTCAAAGTGACATTTGTAAGATTATTAATATCAATCAAAGAACGAATGATTTACATAGCTAAAAGAAAGTGTACCAGTTTTTATTGAAATCAAGTGTACCTATTATATACTATAATAGGTACTTTCAATAATTGTGCACTTTTTGATCGTTTTTATTAAGATTTATATTCCACTTAATGAATTGCGAAGAAAATGATTCTGTTATTGATTTACTATTCGTATTCATTATTTTTAATTTAAATTCTTTTAAAAAAATTTTTTTACGATTTTTTAATACAATGCACGCTCCAATACTATTCCAATAAAATCATAATCAGATGAAACTTTTAAAAAAATGAGAATGATTATAATAATTAATTAATATTTGTTACAATCGTCAATTCCGTAACAGCAACGCAGAATAAATCTGTAACATAACCTAACTTATTCGATTTCTGTTGTTTTTTTTTTATATATGTGTCGAAATTTTAAAACAGGTACAAATAAAATTTTCTCTTCGTACTAAGGTAAAGAAAAATTCTATGTGAATGAATTTATCGTTGTATTATTTGAATAGTTAATCACCAATCATGTTTTCAAACAATACGTAAAACTGGCAATACTGCGGTACGTCTTCGCTTTTACTAGCTTCTTGTGTTTGGCGCCAAACCTAGTCAGATGACGTCATAAGACTAAAATTCAAAACGTTCTTCTTCTTTTAACCCCTTTCCGAGGCTCAAAAAAATCCCGAAAAAAATTCTGTGAGCTCATATTTATAAATACTATCGAATAAGCAAATAAAAAAGAAAAATGCCCATTTTGACACAATACTTCTTTCTCGACAATTTGTCTGTCGTCTCTCCCAGTAGTTGGCCAGACTGTTATTGTTTTTGAGTTTGATGTAAAGTAGATCACGGTAAAAATGTAGGTTAATTATATGTACACAACGATTCTTATTTTTATGTTTATAATTAAAATTTGTTGACACCCACACGAAAAACACTAATAAATAACATATTTGCATAATCGAACTCTTTATAGAACTCTAGTGGTACCGTGTAAAATTTTAAATGGAATTTTAATTCGGTGGATAGATGTGATTCATCCGTTTATGTTTTAATAAGAATTCCATTTACGGAACATAATATACTGTTTTTTTTTTCCTTGTGGCAATAACCTTCTCATTATTTGTTAATAATATAAAAATAATAATAATAGTGGTTTTAAAAATTGTTTCAGTAGATCATATTCCTACCTTATAAGTATTACATATTTAGTTTTGTCATTTTGTTTTCCTCAGGATTTTCTTACTCAATATTCCATTAGAATATCATAAATGGCATGCTAGGGGGTTCTTTGACTATAAGGAAATCATGGGGCACGTACAGTAGTATTTGAAAATCTATGTTTACTAAACTTGTTCCGATTTTTTTTGGATTTCATAAAGTAAAAAAATAAAGATTTGAATTTTAATCCAGTGCATTGCCGTTAATGTAGGTTTTGTGCACAGTTTAGTTAGCAACAATTTAACAATTATACAAAAAAGTATTAACTTGAAGTAAAAGTATTGAATTTGAAGTATTGACTACACATACAGTAGTTATAGTATTCAAGTTCGCTTAATATAACAGGTGATTATAAAGTAAGGGATATATTTCAACTTATTATATATTCTTAACAAATCAAATTAATAACAAAAAGTAAATGGAATCTAGTTGGTTACATAATGGGATTTCTGATGTCAAACACTAGTTACCGCAAATGCTCGATATGACCTCCATTTTGTTGTTGTAAAATTACCAACCGTTCCTCCAAATTGTATACAGCACTATTCAACATTTCTGGTTGAATTGCACAAATTTGCTCTCTAATACTGTCCTTTAATTCCTCCAGCGTTGTTGGCCGTGTTCTAAACACCCCACAGCCAGTAATCCGCTGGGTTAATATCAGGCGATCTTGGTGACCATGAATTTGAAAAATGTCTGCTTATAACACGATCTTGAAAAACCGCAGTTAACAATTCTTTAACTGATCGGTAAATGTGCGGAGGTGCTCCATCCTGCATAAAAATCATGTTTTCAATTCCTTCATGCTCGTTTTGCAACTGTGGAATTGCATAATCCTTTAACATTTGCAGGTATCGTTCACCAGTAATAGTTACAGATACGGCCTCCCCATTCTGTATTTCCTCGAAAAAGTATGGACCAATGATGAAATTTGCTGTGAGACCGCACCAAACGGTGACTTTCTTGTCATGAAGGCCTTGCTGAACGATTTCATGTGGATTTTCTGTTGACCATATTCGACAGTTTTGAGTATTAATTCCACCATTAAGAGAGAAATAGACCTCATCTCTCCATAAAATACGGGATAACCATTCGGGTTCAATTTCCATCTGAGCCAATACGTGTAATGAAAATTCGTACCCGAGAGCAAAATCTGCGTCTTTTAATTCAAACAGCAGTTGCAGTTTATAGGGATACATTTTTAGGATTTTCCGTAAAATTGTCCAAACCGTGGTGTATGCATTTGTAATCGTTTTGATATCGCATTCACACTACTGATTGCTAGCGGATTAGTATTGGCTACGTTTTGATTTTCCTGAAGAACTTCTGCAATTTGGACATCACTTATCCTAGGTCTTCCTGACATCGGAAGGTCTTTTACAGACCCTGTTCTTTCAAATTTGCTAATGAAATTACGATACGCCTTCATTTTGCACGGCCCTGCTCTCAAACCCATTTTCGTACGAAATCTTCGTAATCTAGTAGTGTAATTTTTACCGCCTTCATAATAACATTGCACTAAACCAATTCTTGTTTGCAGATCCATATTGAAATTATTACAATTTACGTTACGCGAGTTTTATTTTGAGAACAATTCTCTAAATTACGATTATTTCGTTTGACACTTGTATCAATAGTTGTCAGGACAATTCTTTTGTTTTTCATAGATACACTAAAATCCAATTATTGAGGCAACTAGATTCTGTTTACTTTCTGCTACTAGCATAATTTCTTAAAACTATATAAGAATTTAAAATAGACCCCTTACTTTATGATAACGCCATATAATGTTACTACCCAGCACGAACCGCGAGGAAGTATGAGCATTTCTTGCCAGGAAAGGATGGGTATGGAATATTAGTATAGAATTAAGAAATTGTTTAAGAAGTAAAAGAAACCTTTAAAAACAAAATAAAACAAAAAATATACCCCCAAATTAGTAACAGAAACAAATATTTTTCTCAATAAATAAACTAAAAATAAATTCTAATAGTAAAGTTATTACTATAATAAAAACAGAGACATATTTTTGGCAAAATGGAAAAAATAATAACATTAATAAATAATAACATCCTGAAAAAAGGATGTTTCTCAAGCTCTGAACTACGAAAGCACAAAAAACGGAATTAAATAATGCAGTTGACATCACAAAATTCACTTCGTCACTTCACATCACTTCACTTTACCTCACCTCACATTGCTTCTTCCTCTGAATTCTCGCCCTTCTCATCCTCTTCTTCATTTTCAGATGAACTAGTTTCCTCGTTCAAATTTATAATAAATTTATTTCCACTATTTGGCAATTGTTAAATAATCATCCGTAATTGTAATTAATTCTTTGTTCCCAATCTTCCATGTTAATTTTCGACACTTCATTTGAATTAACTATTTTATCGATTTTCGGAAAAGTATTTCCTTTCCTGACATTCTTCTTCAATTTACACCAGATTAATTCAATCAGGTTGAAAATATAGACATATGGCGGTAATCTCAATACTTTGTGGCCATATACCTATCTCAGCTACATTATCATCTATAATATACTGCTTCTCATAATTTTTCGTTTGCACGACTTCCAACCGTTGTGCTTTATTATAATTTTCCTAATAATCATGTTCCATTAAAAAATTTGTAACTCCAGCTTAGTAGAACTCTTGTTAGGAATTTTATACAGTTGTCTCGAACGGTATTTCGCATTGTCCAGGACAATAATGCTATTCAGTTTCAATTTTAGAATTAGTGTAGTTTCAAACCATTCCTCAAATTTAAAAACAAATTAAGTTCCTCTTCTTGGTAAAAGTTAAAATATAGAGTGGAATGAAAAAATAATATTAACTGAAAAAATTTTTTGTTAATTATTATTTACTAACTTTTACAAATCTTATCACAGATAAGTATAACATATATCCTTTTAAACAATTATTTTCCCGGCTATTTGCCAAAACGCTGAAACTTGGATTACAAAAAAAGATAATATGCACATTATGTTCAATACAATTGACTCAATAATGTTATTTTTAATTTCAACCATTCTGTCCAGTAAAACCAAAAATAAATAAAACTGGTAAGTACCTTGTGTTTTATTTATTTTTGGTTTTACTGGACAGAATGGTTGAAATTAAAAATAACATTATTGAGTCAATTGTATTGAACATAATGTGCATATTATCTTTTTTGTAATCCAAGTTTCAGCGTTTTTGGCAAATAGCCGGGAAAATAATTGTTTAAAAGGATATATGTTATACTTATCTGTGATAAGATTTGTAAAAGTTAGTAAATAATAATTAACAAAAAATTTTTTCAGTTAATATTATTTTTTCATTCCACTCCATTCCTCAAATATTTCTCCCTCCTTGTTCTTGTGGTAATCCACGTTATAGTCTTCCATGTTTTTTCCGCACAGTTTCAATGCATTATCAACCCATCCATCAACTGATCCACAGTGTAATATAATCAACCGAGTCCCTTTATTAAGGGGCAATGAGATTGGTTGACATTTCGTAGATCCATCAGTCCATCCTTTTTTTACGGTGTCATAAGTATCATACCAAGTTTCATCTAGATAATAAATTGGTCTATTTTCCCTTCTGAGTTCTTTTATCACTTCTAGATATGAATTTCACCATTCCACTATTCGTCTGCTTTCCATAATCGCCATGCGTTTATTAATAGTTTGATATTTAAATCCAATTTTTCTCAGCCAAGTTCCTAAAGTTCTTTTGGTATATTTTAGATGATAATCCATGTCTTTTAATTTTCTGTCTTTCACGTCAATAGTTGGGATTTAATTTTTCTGATACGCGTCGTAAACTAAAGTTCTTAAAAGTTTTTCTAACGATGGGTCCAGAGTCTTCGATTGACCGGCGTCGGATCTTCTCTTTCTTGGGAGGGCATCTTCTTTCACCAGTTTGCGTATTGTGGGACGGGGAACGTTAGTCAGAGATGCTGTTTCACCTAGTACATCTAAATCATACAAATTAGGACCATTAGCTCGTCACTTCAAAAGATTATTGTAAACATTAAGGCAAATTTGTTTCGCTTGCTCGTTCAAATTTTTTCTTACTGAAAACACTAATGAACCTTGATTTTCTTTATCACTGTAATCACTTTCATTTTCACAAATACAATAAGATGTAGACGTAGAGACATCCCACGGTCGAAAAATTTTTACATCAAATACCTTCTTAAATTATATTCAAAAACACACCAGCAAATAAAGAGATATAAAATAATTATTACTTATATTACACTATTACACAACTCACTGCAACACGATAACCTTCTTAAATTATTTATAATATTATACCTACAAATTATCCGCACTGCTAGAACAAATCGGTAACAAAATTAAGTGCGGCCCTGAAGTATCCCAACATGTAAGCTCCGCCTTAGTCGCGTGCCAACAAAAACAACAGTCATCGTTCTCGCTTTAATGTAAACGGTGTAAAAGATGGAGGATGTCATGTGTTAGACATTTCTCGTCCTCATGTCCCGTCTTACTCCGCACGTCTCGTCACTATATCGGTTTCGCACACTATAACTATAAGCGAAGACGTACCATCATGTTACCAATTTTACTTATATTATACAGGATATCCCAGTTGTCCCACTTTTGATAAAAAAGATCCCTATCCGGTATTTCGCTTTTATACTGCACTTTCAAAAGAATTAAATTCGAAACACTTCCAATAAAATGCACGGGAAATTTACTGAAGTATAAACTGCATTTCTATCAACGCTCGTAATAATTTAACCGGAATAATAGAAAAAACGGCTTTTTAACACCGTTTATTTCAGAAAAAAGATACGGCATTTGGCGCAAACAAAACTAGATTATTTTGTTAGGGTTTACCGAGGGGTTTACAAATAAAAACTTTCGATTTATTCTTTTAGCTTGAGTGTTTCTTCTTGTTTGGTAAAAGCGTTTTGTAAGTAATTATTCTGTAATCTTGTATCCTGTTTGTGGATAACCCTGACTTGAATTTGTGCTTTATATGGACAACAAATAATTATATTTAAGTAACATGTGTAGTTGCTAACATTTTCGGTCGTGTGATTTAATTATTATACCTATCCGAAGTCTAAATATTAATAGATTTTTGATTTTTATATCATATTTCAGATGTTTATCAATTGTAAAATGTTTTTATTGTAGAAAATCTGAATTTCTAACAATTTTTGACTAAAACTGTAGTGTCGGCCATATTTCTAGAACGGCTTTAAATATCTGGATATAATTTGGTATAAATATATACCTTTTAGTTCAATCAGAAGCATAATTTGCTTTGGTAAAATTCCAGGACTGGAATCAATTTTTATAATGTTGCCCTAAGTGTCGAAAACATCACCTTTGTATCATGTTTTTGGTAAATGTTAGTAAATGTTTAAAAAGTCAATATACCAGTGTACAAAACAATATCATAATTAAAGCTGTCCGAGGTGGCTGGAGTACAGCCACGGTCTTGCGATGGCGTCACACGTGCCGATTTAGAAGTGATTTACGCTGCAGTCTTATTTGAAAGGTTAATGCGTGAGGTTGTACCTATAAATTATACATAATGTCAAACGCGCCAAAGGGAAAAAGACGACCGTACGCGGACACAGTGAATAAATTTATCGGTGAATTTCCGGATTTATTCTATGACGGATGCAAAATGATTTGTAAAGTTTGTAATCAAGACTTAATGTGCTGGCACAAAACAGATTGTCGTCGTCATATCAACACCATGCAACATCAAAATAAAAAAAATGGCATGCGTTTGACAACTCAGTTTATGTTTGATTTACTGTTAATGTTAATAGCCTGTAATATTCCGCTACACATACTGGATAAACAACCATTTCGGGAGTTTTGGAATAAATACAATCCCCAGGTGAACTTACCAAGTCGTACATCGTTACATAGATATATTCCAGCTGTTCGTGAAGACATTGTAAATAGGATTAAATGTGGATTAAAAAATACACGGCTCTGGTTATGTATTGACGAGACGACAGATTGTAAAACAAATTCTATTTTAAATATTATAGTACGTGTACTGGACCCTCTTAAACCAACATTTCCACTTTTACTAGCTAGTAAAAGACTAACTGCGTGTACTGGCGAAATAATTACGGGTGTGGTGTTGGAGACATTCGAAAAATTTGAACTTTCAACAAGTCAAGTATTGATGTTTGTGACTGATGGTGCCGCGACAATGCGCGTGGTAGGCTGTTCTCTTCAAAGAGACAATTGTAGGTTTTTACATGTTACGTGTAAAGTGCATGCGTTACATCTTGTGGCAGAAACGATTCGAAAATGTTTTCCAGAGGTAGATGCATTAATAGTAAATACAAAAAAAAGTATTTCTCAAATCTCCTAAACGGCTTCGAGCATTTCACAGACAGTGTCCTGGTATCCCTGAACCACCAGAGCCGATTCTTACACGTTGGGGAACGTGGTTGGAAGCGGCTTTTTATTATGCTGAATATTTTCAACAAATAAAAGCTGTGATACTACAGTTCAACCCTAACGAGGCTGCAGCTATTAGGGAAAGCCAGACAAGCTTTCAAGACGTTTCCCTTGAAACAGATTTAAAAACTATTAATAACAATTATAGATGACTACACGACGCAATAGAAATATTGCAAAATAGTTCGTTGTCGTTAGTGGAATCGCTGCAAATAGTGGACGACGTAAATACACAGCTACAATCTATAAATGACGCAAAAAATAATCGCGTTAGTGAAAAATTCGAGAGTGTATTACAGAAAGATCCTGATTTTAGCAAATTAAGACAGATTTGTGATGGTGCATCTACAACTTCGTTAAGTGAATTCACAGATTGTTTTACTTATGCCTGTATTATATCCGTAGATGTCGAACGGTCATTTTCAAAATACAAACATATTTTTTCACCAAAGCGAACATCGCTGACGGAGACAGCTGTAGAAACATACCTGATGCTATTATACTATAGATCTTCCCCACTTTATGATGACGACAACCAAACTACTTCATAAATCTGCTTAAAAGGGTGAGTTTTATACAAATTTTTATAAAATGTAACATTATTGTTAAAATTTATTTCCATTTACTGTACTTATTCAAGTATTATATGATGTAAACATATGAGTCATATGACGGCTCTGTCGGCCAGGTGAGCTCGGACAGCTTTAATCATAATATTTGAGGGCACGTTTATGGTTATTCTCCAATAAATTTTTAAATTTATTGATTAACCAAATTTTAAATTCTACAAATGAGGCAATCACTAGCTAACCTCACTATTTTATTATTTTTACGTAAATATCCTACACGAACTAAACATCTTCATTCTTTTGGACAAGAAATACGTATTTACCGAAAAATGAATGGTTAGTGCAGGTCCGGACTTACTTAAAATTCCATAATTAAGTACATTTTATTTAAATTTGTTATTCACGTTATGTACATTCGAGTGTACATAATTTTTGAAATACAATTATAAAAAATGTTCCATGTTCATTACTAAATTGGAATACCTTTGAAAATGCCGTTTGATTTGGTTAACAAAACGTGTTCGAAATCATTCAAAAGTCCTGAATCCGAAGTTTAGTTAGATTCTAAGAAAATAAGGTTTTGATGAAAAAAATTCCAGTCCCAAATTTCTCGTTTTGATAAGCATGCTCTGACTCCTTTGTTTCTACTAAAAGACAATTTTGTAAATGTCAGATTAGTTGTCAAGTAAATCTGTTGGCATTCTGTCTGACTTCTTGCCTTCTAGCATATTTTATTTCAATTAAAATACTTACAACTGCGGAAAAAGTGGAAATTGTTAGATTAGGTGGTGATAATTCTCATACAGCGAGGGAAGCTGCTACAGAATTTAATAATCGGCATCCAGATCGACCCCCAATAGACCATGTAGAAGTTTGGCAAATTAATAATTTATTCAATAGAACTGGCAAAGTGTGCAACAAACAAGAACAACGTGTGAGGGATCATGTTAGAGATGTGCAGAAATTCTTCAGTTTGTGAGAGAAAATCCAAGGTGTAGCCTAAGGAGAATGTCCACAATTTTAAATGTACCCAAGGATACAATTTGGCGATGCTTCCGTCGAAATAAATTACGCCCCTTCAAGCCTGTTTTCTTACACACATTAGAAGAAGGAGACGAAGAAAGGCGGCTGGAATATTGCTTTTGGTGTCAGGGAAAGTTTTTGAACAACATAAATTTTGTAAAAAATATTTTATTCTCAGACCAAGCGACATTTACAACTAATGGCACAGTTAACTCTCAAATTACTCGAAATTGGTCCGTTGAAAACCCCCATTGGGTTGTAAACTGTCGACGCCAGTATTCAGAAAAGGTGAATGTGTGGTGCGGTATTTTAAATGAACAAATAATTGGGCCATATTTCTTTGAGGGAAATTTAAATGCGGAACGTTTTCTAATTTTTTTGCAAACTGAACTTTCAATCGAAATTGAAAACTGGCCCCTTATTGCATACAACAATCTGATATTTCAACTTGATGGAGCCCCAATCCACAATGCAATGATAGTACGTAATTGGCCAACCGTCAATTTTCCCCGGAGGTGGATTGGAAGAAATAGCCCTTTTATTAATTGGCCTCCGAGGTTACCAGACCTCACGCCCTTGGACTTTTTTTATAGGGGTTCCTAAAGAATGAAATCTACAAAACGCAGCCACGAAATAGACTACAAATGGAAAACCGGATTAGGCAAGCTTACACTGAAATTACGCCTGCAACCCTCCGAAAAATTATGAACAACATAAAGCGAATTGAGGCATGCATTAGGGCTGATGGAGGTTTGGAAGAACATAAAATTTAATTCTTTTGGTTGCATTTATTATTCATTTGTGTAAATTGTGTTTAAAAAAAATAAATTTAGAAATAATTTTTATTAAAATGCCTAAAATGATTTTTTTTCATCAAAACCTCATTTTTTTAGAATTTAACTAAACTTCGAATTCAGGGTTTTTGAATGATTTCGAACAAGTTTTGTTAATAAAATTTTTTGATTAAAAAATGCCTACTATGATTTTTTGATTTCTTTCATATAATTTAGCCATAGATGGCCTTGCATTTAAAGATGGTGAGTGATTTTATGGTCTTAAATAGACCTTGGTGCCCTCTATCTTTTGAGACTAGTTTGATTTAAATCGGACAAAAAAAAACAAAAGATTTATTACGCTGTTACACTCTTAAGTGAGACACACTCTGTATACAATTTCTTTATAGACAATTACAAAATGGTTTGAAGATGTATTTTTTATGCTCCATATTAGTAAAGAAAATCATTGGAATTTGTTTAACACTAACAGTTTTTCAGGATGCTTCCAAGTAAACTGGGACACACTGTAGATACCTTAAAGCATCTCAGACTGGATTTTGCTAATTTATAAAAATGCGAGTTGCATTTTTTTTTAGCCTTCATTCTCTGGTTAGTGTTTATCTTAAAAAAAATCTGCTTTCTAGTATTGGCGCTAGTGACATTTACACAAGTAAAAAAAAAAGAAACTGCTTACATTTTAAAACAATTATCACAGAAAAAATAAAGGTGGCGATGGAATTCCTCATGATTTGCTCACTTCTTAAAACAACAACTCCATAAACACATAAATTGGCTGCTAATTAAAATTTATTTAAATAATAATGATGAAACTGAGTTCAGTTGAATCACTAATTTCACTAAATTCCCATCACGACTGCATTCATGTGAGTAAGTATTTAATTTCAGATAAAACCAAACAAAAATTTGTTTCAATTATCACACGTTGACAGATATAAACGATAGACGAATTTTCTGATTTTCTGTAAACATCTACATAGGTACGTCTGCACTTAAAATTATGTTAAGATATCGTTTTTTTATCCGAGTTTTATCACAATGGGTTAGGGTTTTTAATGGTTTTACCGCAATTCACGACAAAGTAACACTTAGTTTATTAGTATTATTATATTTAATTGGTACTTCGGTCGTTTTTACGACCTCTTTCATTGATAAAAATCGCGGAAGCACCCGTTTTATGTTTATTTTCAATTTATAAACAACGTTCACGTTGCTACGGGCGCCGACTGTCAACTAAATCTAAAAATCGCGCCAGGCTGCGGCTGACGTCACGCATTCATTTGTTCTGTTATTTCGCGATACAGAGTGAGATACCCGGTGGCACGAATAAGTTTTAAATTTGTTACTTCATGGAATGCGCAAAGCACTCTTGGAAAAAAAAAATAAAACCTAAAAATTTCATTTGCATTTAATGGTGCCAAAATAATAGCCAAAAATAACAACTACAGAAAGAGAATGATCTGTATAAAAAAGAAGCCTAACAGTATAAACAAAAGAACAGATATATAGAAAACCTTAACAGCGCTTACTTTAACAGTATTGATCACCTAGAAAGTACTTTTTAGTACAATAAAAAACCAATAATATATAAAAAAAAGAAAAAATTGAAACAGATAAGATAATAGAATTACTTCCAAATCTTACCGTTTTCGAGATATTCAGTTGTTTTTGAAAAAAATCACGATTTCAGCTCTCTAAATGAGGCTAGATAGCATCCAAACCGTAAGAGTTAGAAACGTGCAGTTTTCACAGTTCGTTTTGGCATAAATTACTCAATCTTGTCATCTGTGAGCAAAACGTGTACGTTATTCAGACTCGGAAATACTGAGACCTACATTTAATAATCTTACGAGTTGAAAAACATTTTTTTTTCAAATGGAATGACCCATATTAATTGTCATGGGTGAATTTCAAAATTAAATGCCCTTTCGACTGATATAAGGTTGTCCATACTTATCTCTAACATTCCAGAAAAATCAGGTTCTTTTCTAAAGTCCGAAAAAAGTAGCTATGTAACAGCGTCAAGAAGGCCTTGCAAAACAACTTTTCCCTCACATTTTATCAGGCTTGGGACTGACGTGTCAATATTTACTGGCATGTTTAAAAAATGGTTTGACAAATAAAAGTAAATCACTAACAACAACTAAAACAAAACTCAAAACAATGAAACTCGGAACACAACAAGGAGAAGAATACTTAGACCGCTGATTTACATCAACTGCTCGAAGTGTCCTCCATTTTGATTAATACACAAACGAATTCGGTTTTTAAAAGACTGTTCAACATTGGTCAGGATGTGTGGCGTAATTTCTTGAAATGCTACTGTAATGCGCTGCCGCATATCTTCCGCGGTGGTTGGTGGTGTAACGTAAACCTTACTTTTTATAAATCCCCATAAAAAGAAGTCGCAACTTGTCAACTGGACATCTTGAAGGCCAACTCACTGGTCCCCCTCTCCCAATCCATCTGTTGGGAAAAGTTTCGTGTAAAAACTGACGAACCGCAGCGGCATTGTGAGGTGGAGCACCATCATGTTGCATCCACATTCTTCGAAGTGTAGCTAAAGGAATGTCGCTTAACAAATCTTCTAGAGTGTTTGTTAAAAAGTTTAAATAAACTGCTCCAGTTAGATGCTGGTCAAAAAAAGAATGGTCCAATGATATGGGTTCCCAAAATTGCTCCCCACACATTCAAAGACCATCTGTGTTGGCTATGAGTTGTCCGGAACTGGTGAGGATTTACTGTGTCATAATAATGGCAATTATGACGATTAACGAAATCATTTTTATGAAAAGTAGCCTCATCGGAGAACATGACCCGTTTAAAAAAATTATCATCTTGATTTAACATGTCAAGTGCCCACTGACAAAACTCCAGTCTCCGCTGAAAGTCTACTTCTAGCAACTCTTGGTGTAATTGGATGCGATAAGGATGATAACTGTGCTTTTTTAAAATCCTATGTATCGACGTTGTACTAATACCCGTTGTGTGACTAATTTGTCGCACACTTTTTTGCGGGTTTTCCTGAATACACCCCAGCACAAAAAATTCATTTTCCTCCGTAACTACAGTTTTATGGCGATTTCGTTTTGTATGTCGAATATTACCAGTATTTAAAAACCTATCAAGCACTAGTTGAAAGGCTTTACGCCGTGGTGGTCTGTCTGGATAGCGCTGTGCATAAATTCGTGATGCCAATAACGGATTTCCCTCGCACTCACCGAGGACAAAAACCATATCAATCATTTCTTCCTGCGTCAGCGACATTTTGAAAATATTATGATAAACTTTTACTCTCTACTTAGCAAAATAACTACAACGTCAACGTTAATCAAAACTAGAGTGACATTTAATTTGCTTTGTATGTCAAACAGTGCAATAAACATTGTTTGCAAGGCCTTCTTGACGCTGTTACATAGCTACTTTTTCGTACTTTAGAAAAGAACCTGATTTTTCTGGAAAACTGTTAAAGAAAAGTATGGATAACCTTTTATCAGTTGAAAGGGTATTCAATTTTGAATTGACCCATGACAATTAATATGGGTCATTCCATTTGAGAAAAAAAGTTTTTCAACTCGTAAGATTATTAAATGTAGGTCTCAGTATTTCCGAGTCTGAATAACGTACATGTTTTGCTCACAGATGACAAGATAGAGTAATTTATGCCAAAACGAACTGTGAAAACTGCACGGTTCTAATTCTTGCGGTTTAGATGCTATCTAGCCTCATTTAGAGAGCTGAAATCGTGATTTTTTTCAAAAACAACTGAATATCTCGAAAACGGTAAGATTTAAACACCATGTACATTTAATAAACTTTACCTTATATTAACCAAGGAATTCAAACATGCAATAATATACAGGGTGTTCCATTTAAAATAACAAAGTTATGTAGCGCCCACGCGAAATGGAACACCCTGTAAAGCTAAAAATATTTTCTTTACATGGCCCACATGTTTCCAGACAACTTTTATTAAAACCATTTTTTTATAAATTTTACTGTTACATAATTACAGAAGAATCCCTCTTAGGTGGAACACCCTGTGCATTCGGATATCCAATAGCTGGATATACTCCTTCGTCTCTGAAACAAGCATGTTTTAAGAACTTTCGCTGTACCTTTTCAATACTGTTAACATGTATGTTGTAATAAGGACACCAAATAATAGCTGCATATTTAAGCTTAGATCGCACAAAAGTGTTATAAAGCAATTTCAGCATACCTGCATTATTAAACTCATGGGAATTTCTTATAATAAAGTCTGACATTTTAAAGTTCTCTGATGTTATGCTATTAACATGATTTATGAAAGAGAGTTTGCCATCAAATATTATACCTAGGTCTCGAAAGACAGTGGCCTTGCAATTACGGTATTATTAAGAGTATAGTCAAAATTTAGTGTTTGTACCTTATTTGAAAATATCATAACATTGCACTTCAAGATGTTTAAGGTAATTTATTTTTAATGCAACAAATATTAAGGTTTTCCAAATCTTTCTGTATGGTAAAACACTTTTCAATATTTTTAATAATAGAATAAATCTTTAAATCATCCACATATAACAAGTATTTACAATTTAAATTAGATATAAGGTCATTTATAAAGATATTAGAAAGTAATGGTCCTAAATTCGAGCCTTGAGGAACTCCAGAAGAAGCATGTATTTCAACAGACTGGACTCCACAGCATTGCTCAAATTGTGTCCTATCAGATAAATACGATGTAATAAAGTTTAACATATTTTTGCGAAAGTCCATAACTCTGCAATTTTATTAATAAGATACTGTGATCCAGTCTGTCGAATGATTCTGAGAAAATCTGTATAAATGACATCTGTCTGAAGCCCGGCATCTAAAGAATTTGCTAAATAGTGCGTGATACAAAACAGATTGGTAACAGTTGACCTCCCTTTCATAAATCCATGCTAATAAGGCGTAATGCGATGTTTCATATAGAAGAAATTAAATTCATACACCAGAATTTCATCAATTTTACAGAAGTTATTAACTATTGTAATATGCCTGTAATTTTGTATTATGGCACAATCTCCCTTTTTGAAGACAGACACACCTCTAGAGTTTTTCCAAGTTTCTAGAAAAACAGCAGATTTAATAGATAAATTATTATTAGAGCTGTCCGAGGTGGCTGGAGTACAGCCACGGTCTTGCGATGGCGTCACACGTGCCAATTTAGAAGTGATTTACGCTGCAGTCTTATTTGAAAGGTTGATGCGTGAGGTTGTACCTATAAATTATACATAATGTCAAACGCGCCAAAGGGTAAAAAACGACCGTACGCGGACACAGTGAATAAATTTATCGGTGAATTTCCGGATTTATTCTATGACGGATGCAAAATAATTTGTAAAGTTTGTAATCAAGACTTAATGTGCTGGCACAAAACAGATTGTCGTCGTCATATCAACACCGTGCAACATCAAAATAAAAAAAATGGCATGCCTTTGACAACTCAGTTTATGTTTGATTTATTGTTAATGTTAATAGACTGTAATATTCCGCTACACATACTGGATAAACAACCATTTCGGAAGTTTTGGAATAAATACAATCCCCAGGTGAACTTACCAAGTCGTACATCGTTACGTAGATATATTCCAGCTGTTCGTGAAGACATTGTAAATAGGATTAAATGTGGATTAAAAAAATACACGGCTCTGGTTATGTATTGACGAGACGACAGATTGTAAAAAAAATTTATTTTAAATATTATAGTACGTGTACTGGGCCCTCTTAAACTAACATTTCCACTTTTACTAGCTAGTAAAAGACTAACTGCGTGTACTGGCGAAATAATTACGCGTGGGTGTTGGAGACATTCGAAAAATTTGAACTTTCAACAAGTCAAGTATTGATGTTTGTCACTGATGGTGCTGCGACAATGCGCATGGTAGGCCGTTCTTTTGAAAGAGACAATTGTAGGTTTTTACATGTTACGTGTAAAGTGCATGCGTTACATCTTGTGGCAGAAACGATTCGAAAATGTTTTCCAGAGGTAGATGCATTAATAGCAAATACAAAAAAAGTTTTTCTCAAATCTCCTAAATGGCTTCGAGCATTTCACAGACAGTGTCCTGGTATCCCTGAACCACCAGAGCCGATTCTTACACGTTGGAGAACGTGGTTGAAAGCGGCTTTTTATTATGCTGAATATTTTCAACAAATAAAAGCTGTGATACTACAGTTCAACCCTAACGAGGCTGCAGCTATTAGGGAAAGCCAGACAAGCTTTCAAGACGTTTCCCTTGAAACAGATTTAAAAACTATTAATAACAATTATAGAGGACTACACGATGCAATAGAAAAATTGCAAAATAGTTCGTTGTCGTTAGTGGAATCGCTGCAAATAGTGGACGACGTAAATACACAGCTACAGGCTATAAATGACGCAAAAAATAATCGCGTTAGTGAAAAATTCGAGAGTGTATTACAGAAAGATCCTGATATTAGCAAATTAAGACAAATTTGTGATGGTGCATCTACAACTTCGTGAAGTGAGTTCACAGATTGTTTTACTTATGCCTGTATTACATCCGTAGATGTCGAATGGTCATTTTCAAAATGCAAAACATCTTTTTTCACCAAAGCGAACATCGCTGACGGAGACAGCTGTAGAAACATACCTGATGCTATTATACTATAGGATCTTCCTCACTTTGTGATGACGACAACCAAACTACTTCATAAATCTGCTTAAAAGGGTAAGTTTTATACAAATTTTTATAAAATGTAATATTATTGTTAAAATTTATTTCCATTTACTGTACTTATTCAAGTATTATGATATGATGTAAACATATGAGTCATATGACGGCTCTGTCGGCCAGGTGACCTCGGACAGCTCTAATTATTATAGAGGATTGTTAGAAGATATGCCAATACAGAGGCGCAGTCTCTAAAAAAAGGCAAGAATCTTGTCTAATCCAGTGGTAAATTTCGGTTTTAATTTTTTTAAACTTGCATACACATCAGTTTCCGAAAAACCGCTTATACGAAAGTTATCAGAAGTTAAATCAGTTATTTCGTTTTCATAATTTTTGTCGAGTTGTGTATACGAATCCTGAAAGTGTGTTGCAAATTTATTAACAGTATTCTTATAGCCCAGTACATCTTCAGTATTATCGATCATAATGGTGTCAGGTATGGTGAACGTATTTTTTTTATTATTTAAAAACTGCCAAAATTTATTTGGATTACTATTAATATTGTTTTCGATATTGCTGCAATAATTTTTATATGATATATCAATGTTTTCTTTGATTAACGTTAATTTTTGAATTCAGTCAGTGCATTTTCATCTTTATGCTTTTTATACCGTTTCCAGGCCCTATTCTTTAGTTTAATATTATGTATTATTTCGCTGGTGAACCAAAAATGAACCGTATTATGATATCCAATGCCTACTTGGAAAATTTTCATTATACAAACAGTTTCAATTATTGATTTTGAATTTCATAAAAAATTTAAATAAATTCGCCATATTTGTGGGTAATGTCAAAAATTTTGATTCATTGTATATGTTAAAATATAATAATAATATTAATAATAATAATCCTTTATTAATCCAAGAGATCATAAAATGATATAGGACAAGTCAACTAGATAGTAATGCTAGTAATATACAAATATACATAGGATGTATTAAAACATTAAAAATTCTTCAACAGAATAAAATGCATTACTTATAAGAAATATATCCTATATCATAAAATGATATAGGACAAGTCAACTAGATAGTAATGCTAGTAATATACAAAGATACATAGGATGTATTAAAACATTAAAAATTCTTCAACAGAATAAAATGCATTACTTATAAGAAATATATCCTATATCATAAAATGATATAGGACAAGTCAACTAGATAGTAATGCTAGTAATATACAAAGATACATAGGATGTATTAAAACATTAAAAATTCTTCAACAGAATAAAATGCATTACTTATAAGAAATATATCCTATATCATAAAATGATATAGGACAAGTCAACTAGATAGTAATGCTAGTAATATACAAATATACATAGGATGTATTAAAACATTAAAAATTCTTCAACAGAATAAAATGCATTACTTATAAGAAATTTTTTTAGAGTTGACAAAAACCTGTTTAGACTAGACACATTTTTCAATTCGCTACTTAACTTATTATAGAGTACACATCCCATATAATACGGGTTATGTTTAAATAATTCAAGTTTGTGGATCTTGTACTGCAAATTATAACCATGCCGTGTTGGATAGGCATGGTTAGCATTTAAAAGACTGAATGTAGAAAAGTTATTCTTTACAAATTTTAAAGTTCCAAATATATAAAGGCAGGGTAATGTTAAAATCCTTTGCTCAATAAAGGTGGATTTACATGATTCTCTAAAGCTTAAATTAAACATATTACGGATGGCTCTTTTTTTGCAGTATAAATAAACGATTAGCAGAAGGTGAATTTCCCCAAAACATAATGCCATATCTTAGCCTAGATTCAAAATTTGCAAAATAAAATATCTTTACGGGATTTAAATTAGTTATGACACGTAATCTTTTAAGCGCAAAACAGTTACTTGCACACTTATTGAAAATGTAGGAGACATGAGATTTCCAGTCAAGTGCTATATCTATATAGATACCTAAAAGTTTAAAAGAATCCATCTGCTGTATTGATTTCCTATTTAACTTTAAAAGTAAACTTGAGGTAAAATGAGTCCGGACAGGATGGAATTGTATAGAGACTGTTTTTTCTTGGTTCATTACTAATTTTTTATTGACAAAATAGTTGTTTATGTTATTTAAAGTAATGTTCAATTTCTCAATGAGAATCTCTATATTTTCGTCACACACAGCAATGGAGATATCATCAGCAAACGCACAAAAAAAGTCTGATATACACTCATCTAAGTCATTAATATAGAGAAGGAAAAGTAGTGGCCCTAATACACTACCTTGAAGTACCCCCGTGTTTGTTGATTGAAATCCCGAGCAAGTATCAAAAAAGTTAACATATTGTTTTCTGTTGCTTAAATAAGATTTTAATAAGTCGTTACATTTTCCACGTATCCCGTAATTTTGTAAAATATTTAAAAGAATTTCATGATTTACGAAATCAAATGCCTTAGAGGGATCAATAAATAACGCAAGGGTGTTTCATTTAAAAATTCAAAATTAATGATGCTTCCGATGAAACCTGAGTTGGAATTGATAATATATGTTAGTCAAAATAAGCCCATTTACTTGTCATACGTGAGTTTTAAATTTGAACATTTTATTCCAATTTTTAAGAAAATGACGGGATGATACATGATCTCGTTGACACCTGGTATAAAGGCTCTTTAAAAATATGATTTTTTTTTAGATAACTGCCGGCTCTGAAAAACGGCAAATATTTCCGGCACCTGATTATTGCACACAAAAAATATATTCTTGAAGGTTTTACTGCTAAATACCTAAATAATATTTCTTTAGCCTCGTAACATGAAAACAAATAATAAAATGTCAAATTTAAATAAAAACATGAGTTTCCATATTTTTATAATTTCGGTGCCGTATTCCCTTATTAATTCGACCAGAATATTTATAGAACCGTAAATATTCACGAAAACTTATTTGGAGCACAGTACACATCATTTTGATCGTTCTTTACTTTACGTATTCCAATTAAATTTATTGAAAAAAAAAAATAATAATAAAAACGTTAATTGCGAGTTTCAGTGAATGATTCAGAACGAATCCCCCGAACCGTTATATGGTTCTCATTCTCTCCCATAAGCAAAGACGACAAGATAAAGCAACTGGTTATTGCCTAACAATGAATCGACACCAATCTACCGAGTGGACCAACTACGTCGGGGCCGAGATCGATTCTCGTAGTCCTAGACCTTTATAATGCCTCTTGAATACAGTGTTACAAATGAAAAGATAAAAAAATAAATATAGCTTAAAAAAACTAAAAAACACGCTTTTAAAGCACATCAAACTAAAAATGAAAAATAATTATTAATATAAACTGAAAACAATAATGAACGAAAAATACTAGTATTATTGTGAAAAAAGCGTGGGTTGCTCGATATACGAAAAATATGGCACAAAGCGCCCCACGCTTTTTTCACAATAATACTAGTATTTTTCGTTCATTATTGTTTTCAGTTTATATTAATAATTATTTTTCACTTTTTAGTTTGATGTGCTTTAAAAGCGTGTTTTTTAGTTTTTTTAAACTATATTTATTTTTCACTTTTTACTTTGATGTGCTATGAAAGCGTGTTTTGTAGTTTTTTTTAAACTATATTTATATTGCTTATTGATGCTGATATTATAACATATTACGATCCAACAGATATTTCTGAAAAAAAAAATGTTTTTTTATTTCAGCCGTTGGATTTGAACCCACGCCCGAGGAGTCTGTCGTTTCGCGTCGACTGCCTTAGCCCGCTCGACCACCGATCTAATTGACAATCATGGAATGTACTTACAATATTAAGCCTCTTGCTCTTACGCAGAGGATACGTGAGGAAAGGACTGGCGATCCTGATCAGGATAATGATATAAACTTATTCAAATTATTGTATTGTTACCGGTTCTTCGTAAGTGTACAAAGTTTCAATTAAATCTGTCCGTTTAAAGTGGGTCAAAATCGAGTCCAAAGAGTCGGTTACAAACAAACAAACGAACAAACAAACAAACATACAGGTGAAGCTAATAAAAGCGTGTTAAAAAACATGCTGGCATATGCGAAAAAACCATAGTGTACCAAAACAATTCTTGTAGCCACTCTAGTCATTGTTGACATCTGAAGATGTCTTGTAGCTGAAGAGTGAAGACTCTTCATAAAGAAGTTATTTTTTTTTCGTGAAAGTACAAAAAAATAGGGTATTGTTTCAATTATTCTAAATAACTCTGAACCTAAATTTTATCACTATCAGTTACTTATTAGTTTTTGTGAGAGATCTATCCGTTTACTAGATTTTCACCAAAATTCTTTATGTACAGGGTGAACCGTCGAGAATTCCCACCCCCTTCTTCTCCGTTATTTTTAGAGTTAAAAATACGTTTCGAAAAAACAGATTGTAAGAAATTTTTTTGAATTTTTTTATGATGACCTCTGTGAATATACATGGTGTTGCATTAAAGTGTGATCAAACCCAGTTATATTTTTTTTAAATAGAACAACTTACATATTTTTAGTTTTTTGAAATCTATGTTTTATTACGATTCCAGTGATATATGCATGTTATATAGAATAGTATAGACTAGAATAGTATATGTTCAACTTAGATATACATAGTATATACCGGCTGTAACAGGATCATGGTACACCCCCTTTTCTCCTTTAGTTTTGAAGATGATTGAAATTTGGGATATCATATATACATAATAAGCAGCACTTTTTGACATAAAGTGAATTTTTTTTCACTTCCGGTTTCACCTACACTGATAATAAATTGATATCAATGACCTCAGAACGTCATTGATTAATAATGTTATATATAGATACGCATCAGGGTACATGAATGGTAAGTCGCCATATTCCTTTCAAGGGATGTTAGTAGAGCTCATTTGCAACTGATTTAACTATAATATGCATAATGCAAAACCTAACAGTTTTTGAGATATTTTATTATTATTTTATTTTTAGAAACTTCCCTTGCCCTTATGTGTTTCAAAAAACGTGTCATCGCTTAAGTGTAGATTTCTCACTCAAAAATAAGACAAATAGTTACTATCAACATGAGTCCATTGCTGTTTCGTACTTGAAATGCAGAATGTTGAAGTTTTATTATTTCGGTTAATTTTGTAAATAAAATATATACCTACACCACTAACTTCTTTAGTTTTAGATGGCACAGTTATGTAGACAGTTAATTGCTGAAGAGAAGTCACCTCTTGATATTTGTTAAATTTAGGTGTCGTGTAGGAGATAAATATAATTTTTTTATGTAGGGTACTTAATATCATTATTGTATTATTATTTTTTAATAGACTTAAAAAGACTTGCATTTATCTTCTACAAGATGCCGATATCAAAAAAAAGTCGAGGTGACATTTTTTCGATAATTAACTTTCTATATAATTGGGCCATCAAAAACTAAAGAAATCAGTGGCGTATATATTTTTTACGTTAACGCAAGGAAAAATAAAACTTCAGTATCTCAGAAACAAAGCAAAAATGGACCTATGTTGATAGGAATTAGGTATATTTTTGAGTGTAGAATCTCCGCTTAAGAGATGGCACATGTTTTTCGAAACACCCTGTATCTCTTTAATTTGAAAACAATGGACGCTCTACCTATACTTAGTACTTTGGTATTATTTACGGAAGTAAAATATAGTTTATAAAACTTCATATAAACCTCATTCGAAAAGTAATATATAAAGTAGAGAAGTTTTAAAATAATATGCACGTTTAATGCATTATGAAGTTTAAAAAATAAATTCCTATGAATGTACGATTGAGTTGAAATTTTTTCACAAATGTAAGCTTTTTAGTTCGTTTTTTTATCTTATTAAAGTATTTAATCTAATTTTTGTTACATAACTATGTAAACTAACACAGGAAACTAAATTATTAAAGAAAGTTTTACTATTTTTTTTATTTTAAAAATAAAATATCTCAAAAACTATTCGATCTCTAAGTCAATTGCAAATGAGTTCCACTAACTCACCCTCAAAGGAATAAGCCGACATACCAGTCACCCTGTATATGTATTGTATAATAAAACGGCACTACAATAAAAATGCAAATCATGACTATAGATTGTATATAATACACAAGCAAAAATTATCAAAAAGAAAAATAACTTGGTAAATCTATACACAACCATTAAACTTCAGGTGAATACCTTTTCACTTACAATATAGTGACGTTGTGTAATCATTTCTTGTAAAGTATAACGTAATTAAAAGAGCTTGCATGCCGTAAAACCAGAATTATTAAACACCTTCTAATATTGAAATTAAGGACTCTAATTCCCAACTTGCTATCGTAGACTTCTATTTCACAGTTCATAATGTTCATATACTTCTTTTTCAAGTGTAACTTTACAAATATAAATTATTTCATAATAAATCAACATCTATGAACAAAGTACAGCACACACAATTCGACGCGTAGTAGGTAAGGTATGTAGTCTTTGTTTGGCAAAGGCATAGCTTTCTACCCCCCACCACTGCGCGATTCACTTGTTCCAATATTAGAACACTTCACATTGAGATTAGCAAGTATTCAATCACGGATAACAGTTACTGGATTAATAGTATTATAGTTTTTCCTGCAAAGTTGTTTGTAGTTTTATTACAAGAGTAGTATCCTTATGTCAAGAAAAACATTTAAATAAAAATTTACTTCAAGATGTCCTTATACTCACTTCGGAGGAATTTAACTTATATTGACCTAAAGACTTGCGCTAATAAAATTCAAAAGTACATCTGTTCTTGGTTACCAATTGGTATATTATTGAAACAATAATAATTTATTATGCCAAGTAATACTTTTCTAGTGACAAGTATAAAAATTCAAGAATAATCGATTACTTTGATATAGAGTAGTTTTCTTTCCGAGTAGATAGATAGATAGATAGATAGATCTTTATTTAGCACTGTCTGCTACATAGATACATAGATATTTAATTAAACCTAAATAATCTAACCTAAGTAATATTACTATTTCTAACACAAAAAACAAACAAATAAAAGTAATTCTATCCGAAACTACTAGAATGAGTATATAAAATTGTAAGGTATTCGAAATATATTCAGATTTCAGACTATTTTACTTAATTACTTGTGAGATATTTACATACATATTTATTAAATGTTTTTACACTTGGTGCATCCTTTATATCAGTTGGCAGAGCATTAAAAAGACGAAGTCCTTCATTAAATAATGAACCTTGTAAAAAAAGATTTTTTTGACACACTCAACGTCATAGTGATTTTTCCGTCTGGTATTGTAACTATGTATATCTGTACGTTTCTTTAGATTTTGTAGATAGATCGGTACTTCTTCTCTACTTATTTTATATATTAAAATTAAATTAGCTCTTTTAATGCACTGCTCAACTGATAACCAGTTTAGCCCGTTTAACATAGATTTCACAGGAGTGTAGATGTTACATTTTAATATAATTCGCATTGCCTTATTCTGCAGTATTTGCAATCTATTTATTTCATGAGTATTACATGCTATCAAAAACGATGCGCAATATGTAAAATGTGGATAGACTATGGTGTTATAAATCAGTAATTTACTCCACTGTGATAAATTATGTGATATCCTATGAAAAAAATCCAATCTTCTTTCCAATTTTTTTACATATGTAATTCATTTGATGACAAAATGTAAGTTGTGGATCTAACATAACTCCTAAATATTTAATTTGCTTCACGATTTCAATCGGACACTCATTAATTTTAATGACATAACTATTAGCTAAGTATTTATTACTTATAGATTTAGAACCTAGGACCATAAGTTTAGTTTTATCTGAATTCAATTTCAATTTATTACTGCATAGCCAGTTGTACAATATATCAAGCTCGCTATTAAGAATGTTAGTAGTATCATTAAAATCTTTACCAGATACAGTAATTACAGTGTCATCAGCAAACAAATTTACAAATGAATTTTTTAATACGTACTGAATATCATTTACATATGTAATAAAGAGAAGTGGTCCTAATACACTACCTTGTGGAATCCCATACGGACTATTTATGTTACTTGAAATTTTATTACCAATTTTAGTTCTGTGGTACCTATCCTTTAAATAATCCTCCAACCATTTGAGCACTGTACCTTTTACGCCATATCTATCCAACTTTTTTTACTAGTAAACCTCTGTCAATTGTTTCAAAGGCCCGCTTTAAGTCCACAAACACACCAAGCACTACTTTTTCCTCATTTATGTCCTTCCTCCATTTCGCGCAAATATATTGTAGAGCAGTTTCACATGAATGATTTTCTCGAAAACCTGATTGATTGGTACTTAATATGTCATTTCTATTCAAATGTTCTCGTAACTGATCACTAACTATTATTTCTAAAATTTTGTCCACAACTGGCAATAAATTTATTGGTCGACACTGTTCATTTTTTATCGGAGATGGTACCTTTGGAATCGGTATTATCGTACTAATTTTTAACATTGATGGCACACACCCTATTTCTAACGACTTATTAATAATATTTAAGAGCGGATAACCGATAACACAAAACAATTCTTTAAGTAATTTAATATTAAATCTTTCATCACCAGTACTTTTATTTTTCATATTAAAAACAATTTTCTTTAATTGACTAAAGTTAATTTTATTAAAAGAGGTAAATTCACTTTGTTCAGCATTTATTGCTATATCTGAATCAAACTGTTTGTCGTCAATACTGTCTGTGATACTCTTTATACTTTCATAATAAAACATATTGAAATTTTCCACCGCCACGTTTGAATAATTATCAAAAACAATCTTTTCCGCATCAAACTCTTCCTTCTTCGTCATACCAACTAATTCCTTAATAGTACGCCACATCTTTTTACTATCACCCTTACATTCATCAATATTCTGTTCGTAGTATTTTGATTTCTCTTGACGTAATATTTTTGTAACTTCGTTTCTCGCTAACCTATATTCTTCCCAATCGCAGTTTAATCTAGTTAATTTATACTTCTTGTCTGCTTTATCTCGTTCTTTCTGTGCCATTCTTACATTTTTATTCATCCATGGTTTGTTGTTCAGCATCACTTTCTTCTCAGGACATATTTTATTAATAGATGTCATGACATTATCAATAAAGTTTGTATACAGTATGTTTACATCAGTAGAAGTATAGTCCCAGTTTTTCGATATTAACTCGACTATTATTTTCTCAATATTCTGTCTATTAAGGTCCCTCTTGTATATCAATTGTTTTTGTTCCTCCATGTTTTTGATTGTCATTTCTATTCCTAGGGTACAATGGTCTGACAACTTTGAAAAATTTCTTGGCAGCTCTCTCATATTGAAGTCATTGGTGATGACTAAATCAATTAGGGTAGATGAATTATTGGTAATTCTAGTGTCTTCTTCAATTATCTGTTTAAAACCTGAATCCATTATAATAGCTCTTAACCTTTTAGCATTGACTGCGTCACCTTTAAAGTTTATGTTAAAATCGCCAAAAATAATTGTTTTATTTTTGGATACTATATCCTTTTTAAATATTTCCTCAAAATAATTTAAGAATTCATTACAATTACTGTTTGGTGAACGATATATACAGATACAAATCATGGACTGTCTACTAAATTGTAACTTTAGCATTACCGACCAGTAATTTTGGTTATTAGCAACAATATTGAGAGCCTCAGTATTTCTATTCCACAGTTATTTTCATTACGAGTCATTTATAGCGTTCTTTTGATTATTAAAACACATGTTAAATTAAATAATAAACAGAAGTATATAAAATTAACATAATTCATATACTTTAAAGTTCTAAACGAAAGTATACCAGTGTACGCTGTTTCAAATTTGGCATACAGATGACGTATTCCCGCCAATAATTCTATTGGTCAAAAGTTAAGCGGTAACCTATTCCTTTACGGCCCTCGATCTACTTCCACTATACACGAATATTGGATGTGTTCGTTATCTCTAAATGCGTACCCCTTCCCCCACAACGTTAGTTTTGGGATACAACAGGAGATTGTACCATATGTGGTATTTATTATTATCCTATATATTTAGCAAAAATTGATTTTCCAAAATTTGTAAAAAAATTACTGCCAAAACTTTCTCATTTTATTCTTTTAATTAGAATTCGAACAATCATTACCAAGTTCACATTTTAAAAAGTCCACTTTACAGGGTATTGGAAAAAAAATCAGACAAGTAAACCAATTTAATTATGCCATTTGCTTTAACAAAAATTGTTTAGTAACATTCTAGAACGCGAGAAATATCAAATTAATCACGCTGTATATTAATACATTTAGAAAGAGATATCGAAGTAAGCGAGGAAACCCGCAAACGGAAATGCCGGAGCTCTTAGAACGCCCGTTTCTAAAATTACTTGCTGTTCCCGATTATTCGCTTTTTCCTTGAATTTCGCATCTGGTTTTAATTATGTATCTGAAAGTGAATGTGCTACTTAACTATCAGTTATAGCCTTATCACCAGTTAAAAAACATTCCTTTAAACCCCAGGCGGAAACGCTAAGTCTTACCAAGGTCTATAAAGATAGGCGCTAGGCATTACGTACATGACTCATACGAGAGTAATGTAATGAGCCTTGTGTTAGCTGGTTTGCGATTATTAAATCTTGAAGTCTACACAACATACATACATACATATGTATTTATGGGTAGATGCCAAAGAGGTGCCTGCGACGGTCTCATTTAAAGACTTGGGGACAGAAGAAAAATCGCAACCCTTCAAAACATTGTCACAAACTTGTAAAAAACTGCCAGGTATAGTTCATTCAAGATATTATTGCTAGAGCTGGAACTTTGGTATTAATTCCAGTGGCGCCATAAATTAATTAAATTGATAAATAGGGCTGTCAAAAATGTTCCGTGGGACAGTGGCGTACGCGAAATTAACTAATACGAGAAACAATAAACTGTTACAATTTATAACAGTGTATGTAAAACTGACCCTCTTAACTAGCTTGATGAACTAGCTTGCTTATCACAAACTGGAGAAGATGTGTAGCCATTTGCAGCATCAGGTATGTTTCTATGGTTGTCTTCATGAGTGATGTTCGCTTTAGTGAAAATATATTCTTATATTTTGAAAACGACCGTTCGACATCTACTGATGTAATACAAGCATACGTAAAATAGTTTTTGAACGCACTTAACGGATCTGGGGCTGCACCATCACATATTTGTCTTAATTTGGTAAAACCTGTGTCTTTATTTAACACATTTGCGAACTTTTTTATAACGCGCTCATTTGTTGCGTCACCTATATCGTGTAGCAGTAGATTTACTTCGTCCACTATTTGCAGTGACTCCGCTAACGACAACGCACTGTTTTCTAATTTTTTTATGCTTTCATGTAATGGTTTATAGTTCTTCGCAATATTTCTTAAAGCTGTTTCAACGGAAATATCTTCGAATTTTGTCTGGCTTTCCTTAATAGCCTCATCTGGATTGAATTAAAGTATCACAGCTTTTATTTGTTGGAAATATTCAGCATAATAAAAAACTGCCTGCAACCATGTTCTCCAACGTGTAAGAATCGGCTGTGGTGGTTCAGGAATACCGGGACACTTGCTATGAAATGCACGGAGGCGTTTAGGAGATTTAAGAAACACTTTTTTGTACTTGCTATTAATGCATCCACCTCTGGAAAACCTTTTCGAATAGTTTCTGCCACAAGATGTAAAGCATTCACTTTACACGTAACATGTATAAACGTACAACCTTGTTCTTGCAAAGAACGGCCTACCGAACGCATTATCACGGCGCCATCAGTCACAAACATCAACACTTGACTTTTTGACAGTTCAAATTTTTCTAACGTCTCCAGCAATGGTAATTGGTAATTGTTTCGCTAGTACACTAACTTAGTCTTTTGCTAGCTAGTAACAGTGGAACTGTCGGTTTAAGAGGGTCCAGTACTCGTATTATAACATTTAAAATAGATTTTTTTTTACAATCTGTTGTCTCATCAACAGATAACCACATACAGCCGTGTATTTTTTTAATTCACATTTCATCTTATTTACCATGTCTACGTGTACAGTTGGTAGATAGTTACATAACGTTGTGCGACTTGGTAACTTCACCTGGGCATTGTATTTATTCCAGAACTCTCGAAATGGTTGCTTATCGAGTATGTGCAGCGGAACATCACAGGCAATCAGCATTAATAGTAAATCAAACATAAACTGTGTTGTCGAAGGCACGCCATTTTTTTTATTTTTATGGTGTACTCTATTTACGTGAAGTCCACAATCACGCTTATCCCAGCACATCAAATCTTTCTCGCACGCTTTACAAATTATTTTAGCACCGTCATAGAATAAATCCGGGAATTCACCTATGAATTTATTCACTTTGTCAGCAAATGGCCGTTTTCTACCCCTGCGTACGTCTGCCATGCTTTATCGTTAAATTAATATCAACAATACAGTACAACAAATAAAATAAAAACACAAAAACAATATGCAATACGTCCAAGTGACTTGTAAGTACACGACAGTAAGTACATCTGTACTCTACGACCATGATACACAGAAACGATTGGCAGCTTTATCGATAAAAAAAATCATTTGTTTTCGGCGAAAAATGTTTAAAAATACCTTTCGGTTAATACCTAGCAATTTACTATATTATAAATTTTAATAATATGATTTTCATGTAGTAATTACATACAATTCTATTTCTCTAAACTCTGTTCACTTAAACTTTGCAGTGGTAGATTGGACTTAGTGAGCCCGATTTACAATGGACAAAGTAGCGAATTGTAGATTGCTTGTATTTTAGGTTGCTAATTTCTAGACAAAACACAATTCAATTAATATCAAACCACAATCAACAAACGTCCAACTGCCATCGATGCTTATGCAATGAAATAAACAATGAAAATGAACCGCTATGGGAACTTTGCACTTGTGTACATCTGCCTGTCGTCTGCACCAAGAATCAGCGCGCATTTTGTTCTCTATCCTGGCCAACGCTGCAAAGTTTACGTGAATAGAGTATACGTCATTTCTTATTCGATTCTGATTTTGGAAAATATATTGTAAAGGTAAATCAAACCTCTGTCGGGTAAGTTTATAAAATATGCAGGGTGCTATTTAAATTAAAAAAGTTACTAGTACTTCCATTTAAACCGGACGTGTATTTTTGGGTCTGGTTATGTCAAAGAATGTGTTGTTATGCCATATACCCTAGTTTCAAGTTTTTTTTCTTGAAAAAATAAAGAAAAAAGTGGGGGTACGTGGTAAATCTACTTTGACTTGTGGATTTTCAAACTGCTGTTGACTTTCCTTGACAGCTATGAACTCCTTTGGGTCGAATTTGAAAACTACAGATTTAATTGCGTCAAAATATTTATTATAATAAAAAGCTGCTTCCAGCCAAGGTCCTCATCTTGTGAGGTTCAGGAATTCCTGGTCACGACAAATACAAAATAATTTAGAACTCTAAAAATTTAGATAATGCTCTTCTGGTGCCGTATTCTAAGATAAAATTATACGGTAATATTATTATTTACAGGAATCTGTTCACGATTAATATAATAATTATAAGAAAACAAAGTAAAATAGAACTTGCATATATTCAGGTGACCACTACGTAACATAAACTATAAAAAAAATGTTTTAAATAACCCCTCACCTCCATTGTTCTACGGACTACCTAAAATCCATAAAGAAGACAATCCTCTTAGACCAGTTGTATCCTACATAAATGCCCCATCCTATAAACTTTGCAAGGAATTAAATAATTTACTACCTGCTCTCATAAATTTTGAATCGAGATATTCAATCAAAAATTCCTTTCAGTTCATAGAAAAAGTTAAAAACCTAAGAATTCCTAGAAATGCGAAATTAGTATCTTTTGATGTGAAAAGTCTTTTTAGTTCAATTCCACTACAAACTTTATTTAATATAATAGACCAACTTATAAATAATTCAGATATAAGCGCAGAAAAGAAAAAAGAGTTAAATATCATTATTAAAAATTGCACTAACCAAAATTATTTTAAATTCAACGGAGAAATTTATAAGTTGTTAGACGGATTACCGATGGGTTCACCAATCTCTCCTTTATTAGCCGAAATTTTCATGTCAGATTTTGAAAATAAATTATTCAACGCCAAAAATATTTTAATAGAAAATGTGTTCTTTTGGATACGCTATGTAGATGATGTATTTTGCATTTGGAAAGGTACGGAAAGACAGTTAAAACAATTTCTAAATTTAATTAACTACTTTAATGAAAAAAATTCAGTTCACGTTAGAAAAAGAAAATGAAAACGGTTTAAACTTTTTAGACGTCAACATAAAAAAATCATAATTGTTGTTTAGAATTCGATATCTACCGTAAACCTACCTGTACAGATACAGTAATACACAATAGTTCTAACCAGTCTTTCCAAATAAAAATGTCATCGTTTCATAGTTTTGTTCACCGTCTGCTAACCTTTCCTTTAAGTCCAAACAATTTTGAAAAAGAAGTCAACACAATAAAACAAATATCAAGGAATAATGGATACAAAGAAAGTATCATAGATAATTCAATAAAAACAAAACAAAAGAAAAATATGTATAAGGAGTTTTATGCTGGTTCTGTACAAGACGCCAATATCATCCATAAATGTATTAATTATAAACCTGGTATTAGTGATAAAGTCAGCAATAAATTAAGTAAATTAGGTTGCAAAACAATATCTGTAAATAAAAATAACCTAGGAAAAAATGTTAATAAACAATAAGGATGAAACAGAAAAGCTACAAAAGACAGGAGTGTATGAACTAAAATGTAGTGACTGCGACGCTATACGAGACATTGGCCAGACTGGACGTAACATAAAAAAAGCGACTTGAAGAGCATAAAAAGTCTATTGTAAACAACGTATATAGCACCGGCATGTCAACACATTGTATAGAAAACAATCACTTTATAAATATGGATAATGTAGAATTACTTCATTCCGAAAAGAAAAGCAAAAAATTAGACTTACTAGAAATATTAGAAATTAAGAAAGCTTCCAAAAATAAAAAAACGATTACAAATGAACAACAAATATTCGCAGGTCACCACATTTTAGATAAAGTACCTAATTTAACTTTTCTAAAAAATTACAAATATTTCAAACCATTTTTATTAGTATAAGTTGCCAGATGTAACATTCAATATATAAGCAAGGAACACAAATTATAATTTAGTACCTCTCATCTGTACTCTTGAAAAGGGCCTAAAAAGCCGAAACACGTGTAGAATGAAAATACAATTTTGAAACTAAAAGCAAATTTTCTTTGTTTATTTAAAATATTTAAATAATCATTTACTGCTCAAGATGTATAAATTTTCTTGATGTTTATATAACAACATTTACAGACGAAAAAAAATATTATTGGCTACACTAAGAACTGAATCATTCTCGAGTAGGCCTTAATTACTGATTGGGAATCCTAGTCGCTTACAAAATGAATCCCAAAAATTGATCATTCACATGGGTGAGAAAAATAGTTATTCATGTTCAGAACTTCTTTTCAACTGCATATAAGTCATTATATTTAAAGTAAAGGACTTGAACTTTACGACGTCATATTGGTTTAAAAATCCTTCTGGGAGTGGCCCAATTTATGTTCACGTTCGTATGAAAATATGTCACCATCATTTTTTTCATTTATACGCAAACTTTCCATTTCTTTTAGCCGCCTTATAATTTGTGGCAAAAGATTTTCCGATTTTCTAACCAATTTTTTCAAATAATTTTCGAAACAAAATGCGCTATATGAATCCAAACATCCAAACATTTTTATATCCTACCACTGGCGGTTCATCTATAGGGTCATTTGGTCAATGACCTCCCACATACAAATAAAAAAATAGAGCTATTCATTTTCTGAAGGTTAAACATATATAATGTATATATTTTTAATATTCTTAAAAAATATATTAAAGTTTCTAGTTCATTCTATGCACAATACTATTCCAATATCTAGATCATTACATTATTCATTTATAGAACTTAAAAATCTTGGGTCAATCCACAACTTGTTCTCAAAGCTAGCTACGGACCGAATTTACAACGAATTAAAGTGAAATAGACCAATGCACGAATCGTCAGAAAGCAAAAGAGACAGAAAACACTGGCGGGGACAATGTCCTTGACACATTTTACGGAAACGGTAACGCACGATTCGCACGAAGTTCAGTTCAGTAGAGCAGTGGTAATGCTGACCAGGTACGCGTTGGTCGGTAAATTCTGTAGCGTTGTTTCTAATGTTTTTATTTGTGAACATTTTATTAGTAAATCTCTACTTGTCGTGAAATTAAGTAAAACAGTGTTTTTGGTGTTACTATTAAATATGAGTGTTGTACAAAATATATTAAAACTGAAAGATGGACATAAGTTGGGTTATGAAGACCAGGTGAAATTCAAAGGTGGTGGCCGTCCAAAACCTAATATACGATAAAGTAAATATCTCTTGATAAGAAAAAAGAAGTTAATAGGTATTTTCGATATTCAATGTACGATTTATCCGAGTGGATTTGCGGATGCGAGGTAAAAAATGCATTTTTTTGTTTCCCATGCCTGTTATTTGGTGATGATCCTGATCCTATATGGTCCAAAATAGGTGTAACTGACTTGAAATATTTAAAAATAAAAGTACAGAAACATTCGCTCGCAGCAAGTCATATGAATAACTGTTGTAATCTAGCAACACTTGGTACAGTTGATATTAGAATGCAGTTAGACAGTGCCTATAGAAAAAGTTTAAAAGCTTGCAACGAAAACGTTTCTAAAAATAGATATATTTTAAATAAAATAATAGAATTATTCTGTGGAGCTTTTGAGCTAGCACTACGCGGACATGACGAAACCGAGTCCTCTGATAACCTGGGAATATTTCGAGGTCTAGTAAATTTTGTAAGTAAGTAAGTAAGTAGATTTAATTTTACGAAAAGCATCAAGTCAGGATAAAAGCATAAAAAATTTTTTTGCTAATTTACATAGCTCTTCTTCATTCTTTGGAAAATCGACAAAAAGAACAGCCGTGTTAGGTAATGTTGTTAAGGTGAGATTACCTAAAGCGGCTCCAACACGATGGAATTTTAATACAAAGTGCATAGAGACTGTTTATACCTATCGAACAGAATTATTAGATTGTTTAGAAAAAATCATTGATAATGAATCAGAAAACAACACTCTAAACCAAGCTATTGGTTTAAAAAACTACTTACAAAATGAATATTTTCTTTACTGGTTAAATTTTTTTCATTTAGTTATGCCTCATTGTGATATATTGTTCAATCAATTACAAAAAATGTAATATCGATGTCATAACAGTAAATAAGTGTCTTGGCGTTTTTAATAGTAAAATTGAAGACATCAGAAATAAAATTTTGAATAACTATTTGGAGGAGACATCCATGCAGTCTGCCCAGAGATGTAAAACGGAAGAATCAAAAAGGAGAATTTCATTAGAAGTTTGTGATATAATTACATCTGAGATCAAAAACAGGTTTGGCTTCAGTAATCATTTAGCGGTGTCTCAGTTATTTCACGCAGATCGATTTAAAGATTATAAAAAGAGCTTTCCTCAAGATATGTTTAAATTAGTTAAAACGGAGTGTCCAGTCATAAATCATTTGAAACTTAAAACTGAATTAGAAGTATTATATAGCCGAGAAGATTTTTCCAATAGTGAAGGTGCAGTTGCTTTGTTACAGCTTTTTATTAACAATAATTTGTGCAATACTTTTTCTGAAAGTGTCAAACTGTTAAAAATCTTGTGTACTCTCCCTATGACTACCGTCGAAAGTGAACGTTGTTTTTCCACCTTAAAAAGAATAAAGACATTTTTAAGAAATACCATGGGTCAGGAAAGGTTACCTTCTTTAGCTATGCTTACCATAGAAAGGGCATTAATAAAGAAGATAAAAGACTAATGAACAAGTAATTGACCACTTTGCATCTCAAAAAGACCGGAGGATCGACTTGGAATTTAAATAACTTTAAAAGGTAGGTAATACAGTAAACTTTTGTAATGGACCTCCCTATCTCTTGACTCACGAACCGCCACTGCATCCTACCAAAATGTTGTACAAAATACATAAGCAATGATTTCGCGAAGTTAAAATACATGCATAGATATTTACTGCTTGTAAATATTCTAATAGCAATATGTAAACACAAAAAGTTTAAAAATTTGTTATTAGAAACTGCATCTTTTAAAACAACTGGACCAGAATACAATATAAAAAATCTGAATTCCGTGGCTTTCCATCGTTTGACCTCATCCAGCGACCGAGGTTTTCTAACGAACTCAAAACGGAATGTGATTTCGAAATGAAAAATATAAATTTGATATCTTTCTAATTGTTTCTGTTTTTAACTTGTTAGGTGTTTTACCAAAACTTAACAATAAGTCTCTTTATGACTCTAAGACATATAAGATGCATAATACTCTAAAGGGAAATTTGATATCATATCCAGTTTCGGTATTTTTTTGTAATAATGACGTACCTGTCTGGTGCAGTGATTGCGACTTTTTAATGAAATTCTTGTTTGTTCGTTTTACTCTATTACTTTAGGAAAACATGTTCTTCCCTTTAAATAAATACCTTTCTGAACGCATTTTGTGCACGAATAAAAACCAGTATGACCTTTAATGTATAGCACAAATGATTTAAGAGTCTATATCAGATGCAAGTGAAATATAGTCTCGATTTTACCACACCCCGCGCAGGCCAAGGTGCATATATACAGCCAAACCGAAATTATCGCGGCGAATGTCGAAGGTGGCCGATGTTCTAGTTACAGAACGGCATAGGGGAATATTTCAGATCGGGAGATGTTGAATTATCAGAGGCGGAGTACTAGAGGTTTCGTACGACATAAACCGACGAGAAAGTTGTATTGCGTCAAGCTTATAAGTTAAGCAGTAGCTAACCTTACCCTTCATGCGTCCTTGTCCTGCAATTAATATGTAAAAACAATAAAAAAAATCCAAAATTATTTTATTTACTTTGTTTAAAAATAGCTAAAGAACTAAACAACAAAACAATTAAATCGTTAATCTACAAAAAAAATTTCCATTTTACCGTTTCTTATTAATGCATAGTATTATTTTAAAAATTTTTCCTATAAAATGGAACTATCAATGTGTGTCATATCATTCAACTCAGAATGGAAAAGGCGATGAAATAATATGAAAAATATATTTGTGTTATTTTAAATTTAAACTCCATTATTTTTATGAAATATGAAAGATTATGATGATGTTACATATATTGCTGAATTCAGAAAGAAATTTTTTAAATTGAGCTGAATATACAGGATATATCATTTAGAATAAAAAAAATTAAGGCAATTTCCGGTCAAACCGGAAGTAAAAGATATGTATGTGACGCGCATATTTAATCAGTATTCGGAATGTCATATGTCCATTTCCGCATATTAATGCGGGGTGTAATTTTTTTTATATTTCAGTTTTTCGGCGTTTTCTTTTTATTTGACATTCAATTGTTTTTAATTTTCGGATTCCTTAGAAAAAAGCACATAAGTATAATTTTTGAAGTTTTTTCCTAGGTTAAAAATACAGCAGAAAAATCGAGTAAGGTGTACTTAAAATGATCACCCTGTACATGAGGTTACTGCGCATAAAATAAATCAAAAATAAAAATTATCATATTCACCTTTCATTGAGCCTTTCATTCTCCATATCAATATTTAGAGACGGCAAAATGGGAAAACTTTCATTTATATTAGTCTCTCTACAGAAATTACCGGAAATAAAAGAAAATTATTACTTTTATTAATTTACGAAAAAAATTCAATTTTCACTAGTACTTACTTTTTATATTTTCTCTTTTGGGCTAATGTTCGATTTTTCGGTTTTCTGCTAGGGTATTTACGCTTATGATATGTTTTTATTTTTCCCATTGTTCTTTCACTGCACTAATAATCACTTTCAATAACACGTCTACTTAGGTGTACACTTGATTTAAAAAAAAACTGGTACAACTCTTGTAACCGAAAATCTTAATAGTTTAGTTGTGTGCATATGTTTGTAAATAGGGCTGGCCAAGCATGTCGAGAGGGGGGTGGAGAAGAAGTGATTTACCCCGGACCTGGGTTTTTTTGGAGGAGATCGGTTTTCTTTGTGTTTTTAAACTTATTAAACCTTTCTCTTTTATTTTATTCAAATGGAATTTTAAAAAATAATTAGAAAATAACTTTTTTCAAAACATTTTCAAGCCTGCCATATTATTGTTTAAAAAAATAATATTTGTTACGGATAATTCTACTAATGGTTGTAATTAAAATACTAACTGAATAATGATAATTCTATTTTTAAAATAAGAACACAAAAATACCACTTGAGATTTAAAAAAAATGTAAACAATGCAAACTGAACATAAAAATACAATAAAAAAATGAAATAAATGAACTTCAATTACGTAATACAGAATTAACTAATATTTTGTCATTGCTCCATTAGCGTCTAAAACTGCCTGAAGTCTTGCAGGCATGGACAAAATCAGATTTCTTGCAAGGTCAACTTCTTGCGAGAAGTTCTCCCAAGCGTCTTCAATTATCCCTTCCAATTCTTGGGCATTATTTGGATGGTTATTTAATTTTCTTATATGTTTCACCATTAGTCCCCATACATTTTCAATTGGATTTAAATCCGGACTTTTAGATGGCCACGGTAACAACTCTATGTGTTTATTAAGAAACCATTGCCTGACACGATGGGCCGTATGTATGGAGCAGTTGTCTTGTTGGAAACTAAAATTATTTTCCGGAAACACCTCTATTACTGACGGCAACATAATATTGTCTAATATTTCAATATATTTAATGGAATTGAGATGACCACCACTGTTCCAATACACACCTAACCCATTTAGGCTCATCCAAGCCCTGACGTTGACTGTAAACCTTTCTAATATTTGTGGATCGAAAGTATATTTTTCGTCGTATCTAGTGGAAGGAGGCCTATATACGCGAACATGTCCATCGTTACAGGATTTAAAAACCTTTTCATCAGAAAAGACAACTTGTCCCCAGAAGTTTTCATCATTGATTATATAGTTGAGTGCAAAAATAATCCTACCCTGCTTCTTTTCTTCTAAAAGTTTGTATTTTTTAGCCGCTGAACAACTCTTCAAGTCGCTTTGTAGTTTTATTCTTCTGCAAGCAGTAGATACCGAAGCAGGGAAATTTGTCTCTGAAATTGCATTTACTGCAGTCTGAAAAGGGTTTTCTATTAGGTAATTTATAAGATTCTCATCTTCTTGATTATTGTTTTTTCTGGGCCTACCGGAACCAACTTTACGGGATACCGTTTGGTTGGTTTCCCATTGTTTTTTAACACTCATTATCGTGGTTTTACTCACATTGTATTCAGCAGCAAGTCTTCTTATGGACCAACCATCTTCAATTTTAGAAACAATTCGAAATTTTTGAATATCTGTTAGATGTCGAACCATTTTTAATAATGACGCCACTGATTAACGTCACAGTGACATTTGTAAGATTATTAATATCAATCAAAGAACGAATGATTTACATAGCTAAAAGAAAGTGTACCAGTTTTTATTGAAATCAAGTGTACCCACTTTATAACAAATAAGTAAATTTGAGATATCTCTAGAATACACACGCCACTGTTGTTTACGCAAATCGCAACGTGGTTCCTAAGTGCCCGATTCCCCCTCCCGCAAACGAGTCCAGTGTATGCAGGTGCATCCGTGTTTCCAAAATATCATGCGAGATGGCAGCTATTGTCGGAATATAGATATGCAGTTTTTAGTTTTATAATAAATTTATTTTCAACTAATCCAAGAGTTGGGTCACATGAATATAAACGCTACAAACAGTGACTAATGTCGGAATGTTAAAAAATTTGGATACAAAATATTTAAAATGCATCCGAAAATTTTTTGACGACTCTAAAAAAAAAAAAAAATTACATTCCGACATTTTATACATATTTTTGAAAAATCTTGTAAAAATCGTACTCAAATCGGATAAGTTTTAAACGAGATATTCGAGAATTATGATTTAATAGGGTATATAAGACTCTTAATACCTTTAATACAAGAGGATATGGAAACTCCTTTCATTATAACTCCATTATTTGTGAGTTCTACTGCCTATTCGACAAAATCATTTAAAAAATCATTCGCACTAGCTGGTTTGTCATACCCATGGTAAATACCTATAAGTGACACATTTTCAGGATGTTTGTGGAAAGCACACAAAATAGGATATATTTGGCTTCCTGAACATTTACTTAATGGCAATCCATCAGTATTAACAAGCAATACAATTTTTCCGGACCTTTCAATACTGCTACATGATTTTAAAACTGCCTGTGTTAACCCTATGTTTCACACATGCCGGGTTCAACTATTCTAATACTCTTGCTTTCTTATGACTTTTTCAGAACGCCCAAAAACGCGATCCGATGGCATGAAGCTGTGTCCCCTTATCGGAAAGATGTGATGAATTTTCTTAAAAATGCTTGTTTGAACGTAACAAAGAAGTAGACATATCATAGAATCATTTTTATTTTGTCCAGGACACGAATCAGAAAATAGTTTTAGGATATGGGGCCTGTCTTCGGGATCCAACTCAATATACTTCTCTTTTAGTTTCTTTAAAAAATGGAATAATGCAGAGCAAACTTCATTCGATTCTTTGCCACTTTCATTTTCGGTCCAAGTATAAGCAAAAGTATTTTCTTTGTTTTGATGTGGCTCAACTACTACGAAAGTTAGATTATATAGGCATAATTAACGCAAATAATACACGTCCGAAATAACAATTTTCGGCAGCGGCTGGTTTTTTGCTGCATGTCAAAACAAATTTTGACAACTCCATGAGGTTCTTCCTTTCTTAAAAGTTCATAAAACTTTTTAGCCTTTAGCTTATGTAGTTTAAGTTCCGTAGAGACATTAGTTAGGATGTTGCTATCGGTAGACGATTTCAGTTCCTTTTGCTTATATTCACAAAAAGAACACACATCTGTTCTTGGATTGCCAAAGCCTAAATTAAATTTTTTGGCAAATATTTTATAATACATTGAGAACGAAGTTTTTGGGGCATTCATTGCATTCCTTATGTCACACCACATGTTATATAGGTTCTTTACTCTCAACTCTGGTGGTAAGTAACCACGAACGCTTTGGTTTCTGCCATAGTGGCTACTTCAACATTTTAAACTTTTTATGTGGTCGATTATTGAACCCGTAGTTTCAGTATCCTTAACTGACGCGCTAGATCCACCTCTTCTCTCAGGTCTCGATGTACCTTGTTCAAAAAATTATGCTGCTATTGACTTTATTCTAAACGCAGATACTTGAGTAATAGACTGGAAAGTTTTAGAACAAACACGAACTAACTGACCATTGATTTTTCTTATTAAGTAATCATTCCTCTGACGTTTATTAGGGTGACCGGTTCTTGGGCGATGACGCTTTGGAGTTTGTGGTTGATTATATTTAATCAAAAAATTTTGTTCTGCAGCGCTTTTAGGCTCATATATTTTATTAAAAAACGCTGAAATTAAAAATAAAATAGATTACCGATTTTATAAGCTTATTGTTGTGTTTAACTTATCTTCAATATCATTCTGGCGGGGCTGGTTGGCTTTGCAGAGCTTCGTATCTCTATGTTTACATGCTATTTGTTGTGTTTTTCCGACTGCACTATTACGGTTAGCCGACTTTAATGTTTTTTGCCAAGTAGTTTTGTTCTCCCGAATTCGTCTACCACGTGCGTAAAGTAATACTACCTCCTGATAGTCTTCACCCATCTTTAATAATGTTAGTTTTATGATTGAAGGCTGCATGTGTATAATTGTTTTGGAACAACAACTACCGAAGTCTTCTAAATGAGGTTATGTACGGTTAGTTGTCAGATGTGCTGAAGCACGCATATGCAAGGACTTAGTTTATATTTGGAATATAATTAAACTGGACTTTGTTTACTTTTGAAATAATTACGTATTTTATCACTGCAAATGAGTGGGACATAATTCAGTATTGGAAAATAAACAATATACATTTGACTTGGTACCTAATAGAAACGTGTAGCAGATTTACTTCAGTTTTCACTAATTTGGACTTAGTTAGTTTTGGAATAAAGCTCTTCATATGTTTTCCAAAATAACCGAAAATGTTCCTTGTTGAGTACATACGGCGGAATATAACACTCAACATAAAAATAAGATCATACAGAAACACCCAGTATGGTCCTGTAACTGTCAATTTTTTATATGGCGTTTCCTATTATTTTTAGGCCTTGAACTCGCTGCCGAAGTTTGTCGTAGTAGTTTTGATTCACCGTGAGAAAAAGTGAAAAAAAAAAATGTATCCATATTTCCATGTAACTTACTTGAAATGTCTAAAAGAACTTTTTTTTTCAGCTTTCCGATATCGTGAATTTATGGAGTCCGAACGGAGAACTACCATTAGACCTGGCCCTCAGGTCCCACAACGAAAGCATTGCCACTACCTTGGTTCAACATAACGCGGACATCAACATCCGGGACTGCAACGGCGACACCCTCTTACACAGGGCGATCAAACAAGAAGATTCGTTTTCCGCCCTCTTTCTGCTGGAACAGAATTGTGATGCCACACTATCGACAAGGTATTGGTTATTTTTAATAGGCAGCGGGTCAACTTTTGTTATACAGGGTGTTAATTAATTGCATGCCAAAAATTCACTTACAACATTTCAAGACGAAAAAATCCTATTAACATATGTTCTAAAATGCTTCGTTACTGAGATACAGGGTGTTGTGTTTTCAATTTTTTTGTATTTTTTCCATGTAATTTATACATTTTTAAAGATAATTGATTCAAATTTGGTGTACATGCTACTTATTACAGTCTCTACAAAATAACTTTACTGATTTTTGCAACAATCTACAGGCTGATACTTTTTTAGGGGTCATGAACGCTTCAAAACCCCCGAACTTCATTTTACAGCGACACTTTCTTTTTTCTGCTGAGTTAACTTCCTTGATCATTTCTTAAACTTTTTTGGTTTCTTGCATTTTTTTTCGTATTTTACACCGTTTAGGAGTTATTTGGCAAAATGACGTCATATTTCAATAAATAATCCAAATATAGTAGGCCGATAATTTGTTTTTTTGTTATGACATACATACAGTGAGGTCCATAAGTAACGGATAAATTCATTTTTACAAGTTATACAAGTTATGAGTAAAATCCTGAAACCGTAAATTTTTAATTCTAAAATGACATTTTTTGAGGATAATTTTATACCTCCCCCTTTAACCCCCTTGGAGTGACAGCTACCGCTTTAAAATTTTTAAAGGAACGAGGGTGCGTGTGATAGCTCATTTGAAAAGGTTTTTAATTCTCTGTCCAGCAATATAACATTTTTTGAATTTCTCAAATTTTTTTATTGAAAAATGTTGCATTTTTAATGTTACTAAGTAAACAAAAGAATATGAAACAGTTTAAATCAAATGTTCAAATTGGGCGCCCGTTGCTTCTTGACAGTAATGGAGGCGTTGCTAAAATTCTTCTAAAACATTTTGTATCGTTTCCGGGGTGATTTGATTAATTTCTTGCCTTATTCTGTCATTTAAATCATCGACGTTAGTTGGTCTGTTGAAGTAGACTTTCGATTTTAAGTAACCACATAAAAAATAATCAAGCGGGGTCAAATCGGGAGAACGGGAAGGCCACTCAATTTCACCGCGTCTACCGATCCACCTATTGGGAAAAACTTGATTCAGATAGGCTCTTACTTCCAATGCAAAATGTGGTGTAGCTCCGTCCTGCTGATACCAAATATTTCTATCAATTAGGGTTGTCATCACTGAGGTTCCAAATGGAAATGAATATCTATTTCATACGAACCATCCCTGTATTAACGTAGATTTATTTACTGAAAATAGTATTAGAGATGCCATAAAAACGTTACCAAACAAAATGACCTCAGACCACGATCTCATTCCAAGCTTTGTTATAAAAGATTGCGCGTCTGCTTTTGTTCCCCCCTTACTAATTATATTCAATCTAAATCTCAAGAAGGGTATATTTCCCCGCGTATGAAAATTAGCAAGGGTATGTCCAGTTTTAAAATTCGATTCCCCAGACAATATGGAACACTATCGACCTATCTCTATATTATGTAACTTCACCAAAGTCCTTGAAATATCACTATACGTTGAAATCTATCCACAGTTCAAACCATTTATATCACCCAGGCAACACGGCTTTCTTGAAAAACGCTCAACAATTTCAAATCTTACGATAGTTAATCAGTATACCTTAAAATCTATGGATCAGAGAGGCCAAGTAGATATAATTTACACAGACTTTTCGAAAGCCTTTGATTGAATTGCACATTACTTTTGCTAAATAAGTTACATAGTTATGGATTTAGTCTGACGACCGTGATATAGATCCAGTAAATTTGTTGTGGACCCATGCCCCAGGATTTACCACAAATACGACGGCATGTCAATAAGTACAGCTTTGCTTTGTGGATTACCTTTTCCAGATGGGAGTTCCAATTAAGTGATCTATCTAGAGTGATTCCTAGATATTTCACCTCCTCCGCAAATGAAATAGTTTCACCCATTAAGGAGGGAGGTCTTAATTCCTCCAGATTCTTTTTCCGGGTGAATGGTACTATTACTGTTTTTTGAGGGTTTACAGACATCTGTTTCCTGTCACACCAGTTACTCACTGCATCCAGTGTCTCTTGAAGGGTATAGCTAGTAGGTCGTCCACAAGAAGTGACCACAAAAGAGGGAAGAGAACCCCACCCTGCGGGCATCCTCTTGTGGCTCTAACTGTTTCTCCCTGTAGAGACATTGTTATGTTCTGTTTGATAGTATAGCACGAATCCAGTCGCCTATAGTAGGCTCAATTCCTCTGGCAGCCACTGCTGCATATAAGGAGTCGGGCAGTGCATTATTAAATGCTCCTTCGATGTCGAGAAAGGCTCGTACCGCAATTTCCTTCATTTGAAGGGATTGGGTGATCTTCTCGACTGGGTGGTTGAGTGCTAGTTCTGTTGATTTTCCTGTTTGATAGGCGTACTGATGGGTATTGAGGGATGATTCCCCCTGATATATCCATCCAGCACGTTCTCCAGGCTTTTCAACAGAAAAGATGTCAGGCTACTTGGTCTAAGCGATTTAGGGCTTGGTTCTTTCTTACCCATTTTTGGTATATATATATATATATATATATATATATATATATATATATATATATATATATATATATATATATATATATATATATATATATATATATTATATATCACCTTAACCGCCGACCAACTGGATGGAATATAGTTCCATACCAGACTAGCTCTGAATAATTTAATGAGGAATGGGAGCAATATTTCCAGTCCGTTTTGTAGTAGAGCTGGAAAAACTCCATCCTCTCCTGGCGATTTGAATGGTTGGAAGGTTTTGATGGCCCATTCAATTGCCGGTAGTGTGATCACCTTTTTAGCTGTCAGCCAATCATTTTTATCAGGTCGTTTTAATCGACCTTCTGATGGTGACAGCTATTGGTCATCCGCATTCAAGCACCCTGGGAAGTGGTTTTTTGCAAGGAGCTGTAAGGTTTCCGTTCCAGAGTCCGTATATGAGGCATCCGGTCGCCTTAACGAGCCGAATTCCCATGTCGGCTCTCTGGAAAGAATCTTGTGGATTCTAGTACTGTGAGGTAGGTCAGTTATACTCTCACAGAATTTCCTCCAAGATCCCCTTTTTTGCTTTCCTTATTTCTTTGTTATAGTCCGTTAGAGCGAATCTATATTGGTCCCAGTCGCCCGAATCTTTAGCTCGAATAAAGAGGCGTCGAACTTCTTTTCTCATTTTATCCAAATTCTTGTTCCACCAAGACGCGCCTCTATTGTCCTTTTTTGTCATCAGTTGACAGTTTTTGTTGTAAGCTGAGACAATTACGTTGCGGAACTGTTCCGCCGCTATTTCATTTCAATTCCTGGTTGTGCTGATAGTAGATTGAAGGTGTGGCTGGAGGGAATGTTTGTACCCTTCCCAGTCTGTGCACTTCGGATCCCGATATGTCACCATAGGTCTTGGACCAACTTCTATATTGAGTAGAATATGTTTGTGATCTGAACACGAGGGTTGTTGGATATTTTTTCAGTTAATAGGGAAGTATTAACAATATAAATGTTAGAAAAATTGTGTTACTGTTGTGTTACTTCCGGAACACTTTGTGTAAGGGTGTCCCGAAATTATCGTGCATTTGTTTTTCAGTCATCTCGCTATCACTTACACATTTCCTATCCACGATTTACTTTTTTCGCAATCTATATAAAAAAGGAACATAATATTTTGTCACAATTTTATGATGTCTTTGATGTGGTGTTATCTCTTTTTTTCTAGGAATGAAAATGATTCGGCGTTGCACTTGGTAGCTGGAGCAAATAATATTAAGAATTGCGAGAAGATAGCTGAGAAGTTGATTAATAAGAATGTTAACGTCAACGCCCAGAATCGCCAGGGATAGTGAGTACACAATTTTAAATTTTGTTTAATTTATTAGTATTTGTTTGGTTATGAATGATACACAGTGAAAAATGTATCCCAAGTGTAAAAAAATTACACTCCAAGTTGGTGTTAAAAATTTGACAGGTGGTGTATTTGAATTTTAGTAGGCTGTATGGATTTCAAGATAAAGTATAAAATGACTTACCCTTAACGGCAATTTTAATCATTGGTATGTGTCTCACTCGTGTAGTGGGAAAAAGGTAAAGGAAGGAAATTTGGAACAAGCTAAATGAGCGAACACACTTCAATTTTTAGAATGCACAATATTTTTCTTTTAAACACTGTTTAATTGCGGATGGATTTATGCGTTTTTAAACCGTCGCACAGTGTGGCAAGATACCCCAAAAGCTGGCATTAATTCATAGAACGAGTTTGGTAAAATTTTTGTTATTGAGAATAGCCGACGATGGTTATTAATGTATAAATAAATCAACTTTATGACGTTTGCTCGTATATTGCGATATACAGGGTGTAATTAAAAAAATAAAAATCTAAAATAAAAATAAAATTTATAGTACTCAATTTTTTAATACATTATTTGTCCAGGAGTATGCAAAACACTTAAAGAACCTAGTAATATATTTCCTTTATTAAATTAAGAATTCACAACTTAAAGTTTTATTAATATTTGTGAATAGAAATGAGTATGTCCTATCCGTAGTGATTAATCGTCTGCGTCTGATGCAGATAAGGAACAGTCATTCTCATTCTCTGAATTATCTGCAGAAATATTGGGGGCAATTAATAAGTCGAATACTTCCCTAGGAAAATGTTTAATTTTTTTTTTTAGGAAGTTGTCTATAACTGGTTATTACTGGATTCGATGTAATCAGCATTAAATGAAACACATCCTCTTCGCTGTTCTTTAAAAATAACTTATTTTTTTTAGGTATAATAAATTTTAATATTAGTCGTCCCCCGATGATTCCAGCTTGGTTAGCGAAACGCTTGTAGTATACTATGCAGTACTTATGTTTTTGTAGCATCTGTTCAGGTGTTGTAACCCTGTTCAGGTTATCATTTTTTAATTAAAATGTTCAATAACTTTTACATTTATCGAACAATTGTTTTCAAAAACAATAGGGTTCTTCCTCCAACTAACAGTAACTTACAGTCCAAATTCCAATACGATCAGACTTTCCACTCTTAAGTTATCGTGCTTACAAAAAAACGTGACGGACGGACGGACGGACAGACAGACAGACGGACGGACAGACAGACGAACATTTTGAAAGTCATTCAGAATTCAACGACTAACACAATGATAATGATAAAAATGTGCCGATTAAATGCAATATACTCTTCGTTTTAGTTGCGAAGAGTATAATGATATACTATAGGGTTGTTGAAAGAGGCAAATAAAATAATAAAGGGTAGACACGAGCACTTGATTTAGCTTTACTATGAATCTATTCCAGTATTACTATAATAATATATAAAATTTTACGTGGGGAAGCGTGAGGAAGTTAACTATTACATTAGAACAATACGTAAATATTTGGCACTTCGGAAAGGCATTTTCAAAATATTATTAAAATTATTTCATTCATAAATTAAAAATAAATCCATTAAATTTACATAATACATACCTGAGGGTGTTGATGGGTCCATTTTCAAACAAAGTAATAATATCGAATTTGAAAAAAATACAAAGTAATTTGTTAGGATAATATTTAATTTAAAAATACACGCGTCAACCGCAGTTACATAGACCTTATGCCTGCGGGTTTGGTAGCATGCATCAAGATTAAGTGGTGGGGGAAAACATGCCCCTATTCATGCTGATAATAAATAGCAACAATACTTTGTTCGATGCGACATTTTATTTTTTCATTTTTTTGCCAGCTTTCGGGGTATCTTGCCACACTGTGCGTCGGTTTTACTCACAACTGTGCGAATGCTTTCTTTTCTATCCGTCTCTCGGCAGAAAGAAAGGGCGAGTTTTTTTGCGGCAAAAACACTCGAATAAAAAGAATAATCGCTATACAGAGTGTTTTAATATAAACGGCCAAAACAACGGAAACAATTGCGGTGCAAATTAATATTTTTTTGGATTAATGATCTAGTAAGTTGTGCTTTGAAATTTTACAATTGTTTAAAAAAATGCAACAAGACCCGGTTCCACTGTTGTACAAAATTTGCCAAAACGGTTTTTCTCTGTGTACTAATTCGTACGTATTTTGGGCTGTAAAACGCGAATATCTCGTCAGTAATAGTAATAGGAGAAAATAATGTGTTGACTATCTGACAACTTTGCTGATCAAATATTTTCCTTTGACTTATACAGGGTGTCTCACCAGGAACTGCATCGGTGGATATAGGTAAAGGTACGCACCAGAAAATTTTTAAATTTTAGGGAGCTCTAACGGCAGTGTGGCCAATCCAACTAAAGTAATTACAAGTATCTGGCACTTCCGGTTATACCGGAAGTCGATACCAACTTGCTTATTATAAATGGAACACCCTATATATTTTAGGGTTTTCGAAAAGAGCATAAAATTCTGAGGCAAATAACATGATATCCTATGCCTAAACTCAGCCGTTTCAAAGATATTTGACATTTAAAAAAAATTTTGACAGGTGTAATGGTTTACAATAACCTTTATAACTTTCTTCGTGTAAAAGATACACATTTGCTTTTTGCCATGCAGAAAGACCATAAGGTGAGCTACGCTCTACAGTTTAAAGAAATTCAATATATATATATATATATATATATATATATATATATATATATATATATATATATATATATATATATATATATATATATATATATATTATATAAAGTATATATATATATATATATATATATATATATATATATATATATATATATATATATATATATATATATATATATATATATATATATATATATATATATATATATATATATGTTAAATTCGTTTTTCGGGTATACTCCCGCGTAGGTGATAGGCCCCGAGAGGGACCGTGGTTGTCTGAACGACGTTTCGGCAGAATCTCATCTGCCATCTTCAGGTTCTAACAGATAACTGCTTACTGCGGCTTCTGGTAACTCGAACTGAAATGACGTTTTCTGGATCTGGCAGTTCTTTATATACTCTACCTATGTTACGCTCTGTTGCTCTCGACACACTCCGGGCGTCATGGTGCTGAAAATCAGCACCATTCTTCGAAATCCAAAGACCAAAATTGCTCTAGAAAGTCAAGGGGTATATGAAATACCTTGCCAAGATTGCAACAAATCATACATAGGACAGACCAACAGAAAAATAAGTGCAAGACGCGAAGAACACATAAACGCTGTTAGAAAAGACGAGAGAACATCATCTTTAGCTCAACATGTCAAAACTACAGGACATAGGATTGATTTCGACAAAACAAAAACACTAGCCAATATCGAGCATTACAAGTCAAGAATCATCAGAGAGGCCATAGAAATAGAGAAAAGACCACACAATCTAAATACACGAGATGACACCCAAAGACTACCTACCACATGGAAGCCTGCTCTGGTATTGCATGCTGCTGTCCATGAAGAAGCAAGAAACATAACGCAACGAACACACGAAGAGGAACCAACCAGAGCTAATCTAATAGGACCAAGTACACGGAGTCGCGCTCGAAATCAGGAGATGGGTGCAACAGACCGTGACATAAGCACAGACACACGCATGCGCGCCCGAACAGGACCGATTACACGAAGCCGCGCTCGAAATCAGGAGATGGGTGCAGCAGACCATGACGCCCGGAGTGTGTCGAGAGCAACAGAGCGTAACATAGGTAGAGTATATAAAGAACTGCCAGATCCAGAAAACGTCATTTCAGTTCGAGTTACCAGAAGCCGCAGTAAGCAGTTATCTGTTAGAACCTGAAGATGGCAGATGAGATTCTGCCGAAACGTCGTTCAGACAACCACGGTCCCTCTCGGGGCCTATCACCTACGCGGGAGTATACCCGAAAAACGAATTTAACATTCACCACCCGCGAAAACCTGAAAAACAACATATATATATATATATATATATATATATATATATATATATATATATATATATATATATATATATATATATATATATATATATATATATATATATATATATATATATATATATATATATATATATATAATATATATATATATAATAATATATATAACCAAGTGTTCCATTTTTGACGTTACATTTTTTAAACTTCAAACCGCGAAAACGTGCTTAAGTCAAATGGAACACCCTGTATTTTTTTTACATCATGTTATGTATAATTAAATTCCTTTTTTCCTGATATAAGCATTGTGGGGGTTTAAGTTACAACTTTTTGAAATATTTGCGATTTTCTTAGAAATTCAAGAATTTTTAGTAGAAATTTTATCAAATTAGCCATGATTAGAAACAACCAGTAATATCACACATTATCTTATGTCACAAAATGCCACCGGTTTTAAATTACACCCACGAAGACTTTTTGAATTTGTTTATTATTTATGGAGAATATAATAAAATAATATCAAGAACTTGTAGTACATTTGTTACTAGATATCCACAAAAACGGAAAATAACACTAAACACTGTAACATGCCTATTAATTGGCTTGACGACACTTTGCATAAACTAAAATAGCTAAGATAAAATCAAGTAAAAACATGATTCCATTTTAATAATAATTTAATAATAATTGTTCAAAATTCCGCCCTCGAACCGCCACACATTTTTCGCATCTTCGGATTAGTTCCTCATGAGTAGCTCTCCTAATTAAATCCTGTGAAATGTTTTGAAATGCATTTCTTACTCTCTGCATACAATCTTCAATAGTTGTTAATGGCTTCTCATAAACTTTATTTTTAAGAGTTCCCCAAATAAAATAATCTAAAATTGATAAATCGGGTGAGCGAGGAGGCCATAGGAAAGGTCCATTACTGCCCATTGATAGTAAAAAGATTCTTGTAAAAAATTATTTATCAAATACGCTAATAAAAAAATGTTTCTGTGTTCGGCGAGAGGTAAATTTTCTAAATAGTTATTATTTAAATTTTGTAAAGTATTTAGATCTTTCACATATAAAAAACACAAAAACAAAAATATTTACTAGACATATTAGCAGAAGAAGAGATATTTATGACATAATGTTTAAATTTTCTTGATAACATTCTAATGCCACCACTCAATCGTTTCTTATGGCACAGTAAACATTAAACTGCCAACTTTCTTGGAAATTTCGCTCCCTGAACACATGAGGCTTCGAGTCACTCCAATAATGCAAATTGTGTCGATTAAAAAGTCCATTTGTAGTAAATTTAGCTTCATCTGACCATATAATATTTCCCAAATAAGAATCGTATTTATTAGAATAAATTCACAAAAATTTTCACTTAGGAAATCTGTTTCTTTTAATCGTTGAACCATTTGGAACGAAAACGAGTGAAATTTATGTTTAATTAAGATTCTGTGAACTGAATCCTTGCATAGTCCCGATTCCAGAGCAGCTTGTCTTAATGACATCATTGGAAATGCATGAAAATATCCCAGAATTGCTATTTCTTTGTTTTCGTCATCAACAATAATCGTCCGCTTTTGAATTCTTGCCTTGACAGAGCCATAGTTTTTAAAATTATCTAGTATGCGTTTTACAGTGTTTGGTGATGGTTTCCGTTTTTGTGGATATCGAGTAGCAAATGACTACAAATTCTTAATATTACTTTATCACATTCTCCATAAATAATAAACAAATTCAAAAAGTCTTCGTGGATGTAATTTAAACGCGGGGGCATTTTTTGACATAAGAGAATGACTGACATCACTGATTGTTTCTAATCATGGCTAATTTGATAATATTTCTAAGAAAATCGTAAATATTTCAAAAATGTAACGTCAAAAATGGAACACTTGGTACACTATTATTGAATTTCTTTAAACTGCAGAGCGTAGCTCACCTTATGGTCTTTCTGCATGCCAAAAAGCAAATGAGTATCTTTTACACGAAGAAAGTTATAGTTAAGGTGCCCGTCGGGAAAAATTTTGCTGATACATACTCTCTCCAAACTTCGTATATGGCTTCATTGGACCTAGTCTGACAGCATTTTCCTCTATCATTTTTTTTTGTTTTTGGGGTGTTTTCCCGCTAGATTTTCCGAAACATGTCATTTTGACGGCATATAAAAAATGTATAGATACTGTTATTTTTCCAAGTAGAATAGCTTAAAAACGTAAATTGAAACGTGAAAAAATAATTGTCTGACAATAAATGTGGGTCAATGGGCGTGTCCGCTATCTCGAACATGTCGGAAAAACGACTATAAGAAAATTTATTAATAACCAGCTGATTATCGCTGTATTAATTTATTAAAACATACAAAAACAAGTTTTCATATTGTCTGACGAAAATTATTTTCCGATTTCCCAGTCTGACGCGTCAAAGTTGTCGGTTTCATGACAGCAAAAAATTTATTCATAACATTTTTTTTAAACAAATTTTTTTGATTTTTAAATAAAATTTATAATACGATTAAAAAATTGTCTGACGGTGAAATAAAGCCTTTTAGCTGGAAATGTTAAATAAAAGGTTTTTCTATGTGGTTGTCAAGCTACGCTTGGATGTTACATTCATATGTATACAGTGTGGAAATTAAGTAACGCATAAATTCAGGAATTCCGTTAATATTAATTTTTTGGAAAAAAATCTCGAAGGGGTATAGCGATTTTGACTTCAACAAATATTTTCAGTCTATTTTCAGTTTCTTATGTCATTTATTTTTTAAGTTATGATGTCATCGACTTTTTTTTTTAAATGACAACCTATATTTTTTATTATTGATTTTTGTAGTAGTTTTTATTCCGGTTCCGACCGTATAAAATTTTCGATATGTTATTATTTGAAAAAATCGAGAAAAACAGTCTTAAATTTCAAATAACAAAAATTCATTAAATTGGGAACATTTATCTAGTTGCCGGTGTATCACATTAGTTCGATTTTTCAACTATTTGTATAATTTCAAAATAAAAACGAATGTGCCATCGATAACTTTCCGTCAAACTTAGGCAACTAGATAAATTTTCCCAATTTAATGAATTTTTGTTATTTGAACTTTAAGACTGTTTTTCTCGATTTTTTTCAAATATAACATATTGAAAATTTTATACGGTCGGAACCGGAATAAAAAACTACTACCAAAATCAATAATAAAAAATATAGGTTGTCATTTAAAAAAAAAGTCGATGACGTCATAACTTAAAAAATAAATGACATAAGAAACTGAAAATAGACTGAAAATATTTGCTGAAGTTAAAATCGCTATACCCCTTCGAGATTTTTTCCAAAAAAATTAATATCAACGGAATTACTGAATTTATGCGTTGCTTAATTTCCACACTGTATATTGAGGCTATATTTATAAATAACAAGCTGATTTTTTCAATATAGTTTGGGCCCTGGATGAAAATTTTCGGACTAGTAGTATCGGAGATATAGCGATTTTAAACGTACTGAAAGACAATTTTTCGCTACTTTTTTCTACAAAAAGTTTTACGTATTTTTCAATATTATCGAACTTAAAACTTGAGTAAGTCGAATTCAGATAGTCTAAAAGAGTTCAAAAAATTCAAAATAAAGATTATAAAATAAGTAAGTTGAAATACCGTATCTTTTTTTTACTGTCTTCTCGACTAAACGAAATTTCATTTTTTTATCGCTCTAACTTCGACGGCCGCTATTGGAAAATTATGTTTTTTTTGTCAGACTCTCGTTATGCCCCACTGTATTTGTCAGACACTTATACCACAAATTAAATACCTATTTTCTGCATATAATTTTCCAATGTCTGAAGGTTATGAATAAATTTTTTTGCTGTCATGAAACCGACAACTTTGACGCGTCAGACTGGGAAATCGGAAAATAATTTTCGTCAGACAATATGAAAACTTGTTTTTGTATGTTTTAATAAATTAATACAGCGAAAATCAGCTGGTTATTAATAAATTTTCTTATAGTCGTTTTTCCGACATGTTCGAGATAGCGGACACGCCCAATACCCACATTTATTGTCAGACAATTATTTTTTCACGTTTCAATTCACGTTTTTAAGCTATCTATACATTTTTTATATGCCGTCAAAATGACATGTTTCGGAAAATCTAGCGGGAAAACGTCCCAAAAACAAAAAAAATGATAGAGGAAAATGCTGTCAGACTAGGTCCAATGAAGCCATACACGAAGTTTGGAGAGAGTATGTATCAGCAAAATTTTTCCCGACGGGCACCTTAACCATTATAAAGATTATTGTAAACCATTACACCTGTCAACATTTTTTTAAAATATCAAATATCTCTGAAACGGCTGGGTCTAGGCATAGGATATCCTACATGTTTTTGACCCAGAATTTTATGCTAATTTCGAACCCTAAAATATATAGGGTGTTCCATTTAAAATAAGCAAGTTGGCATCGACTTCCGGTATAATCGGAAGTGCCAGATGTTTGTAATTATTTTAGTTGGATTGACCACACTGCCATTAGTAATTCCCTAAATTTTCAAAATTTTCCTGTACTTAATTTTTCCTATATCGATCGATGTAGTTCCTGGTGAGACACCGTATTTTGTATTATGGAAGTAAATTAGTTTGTCTGGGTCACATCTCTAACAACCCCCAAGCTATACGCTTTGGTTCTACGGAATCGGGTACGAAGAGATTGTACGTCTCTCTGTGATATAGTTGTGCTCCAGGTCAACTCTCTGACAGCCCCAAGCTTTACGCTTTGGTTCTTTGGAATCGGAAAATAAGATAGTGTCCAGTTGAATCTGCAATATCTGTAACTTTATCAAATTTCACATATTGTGAGAGGATCTTGAGCGATCAGCTGGCAGAATAGCATGGTCAGGTGCCGATACCACCACATGCAGTCTTTTGAACTCTGAGTGTTTTGACCAGTGCGTCTTGTCTGTCGACAGGGGGCCCAGTGGCCCGCATCCAGTGAGTATCGTTTAATGTTTTATGACCACAGTCCCAGTACGCGTGCCGTGAATGCGGTTAACGCATGCCAGCACCTACACAAAACCACGGCCGTCTCTAGACAAGGCCGCGAAGTAATAGGTGGCAACACCGCATAGAAGTTAAGATGTAATCCGACGACATCACAGAAACCAACTGTCGCATTGGCAAAGGCACGGCCCGTCTCTAAAGATAGGTGGCCCTGTTTGAATTGTATTTTATTTATTTATAATAATATTTATAATTTATAATTAAGTACCTCATCGAAAGATACATTATAGTTAGAGCCACACAATAGTCTATAGATGCCAAATCTTTTTTTCCAATTTTTCAGTAGTGAATTTTCCAGGAAGAATGTAGGTTATTGAAAATGTCTCAAATGAATACATAATTATATCTACTAGAACTAACGTGCTTTGTCGAAGTGCTGAATATGTTTCTTTAGTTAAGTGCCCGTTAAAATCTAATTGATGCCATTTGTCAAGCCAAATAACAAAGTCATTCAAAAACTGTATCTTTGAATCATTTACAGAGTATATTGGTTTTGACCATTCATTTCTTTTGAATTTTCCAATTAAAGCACTCGTATTATGAACAATATCCTACCAGTGCTTAATTATCTCTAAAAAGTCCGCAGTGTCGCCATAATTAAAATCTCTCATAGCTGCAATAGTTGAATGATGAAACACATTATCCACCAAAAAAACTTTTTGTCTTTCAAGATTTGTAGGATAAACCGATTTATAATTTAATTTATATGCCTTTTTAACAAGATCTTTTTCTTTGGAATATACGTCGCGAATATCTTTGAATTTAGCATACTTAATTTTAAATGTTTTAAAATCTGGATATACAAAAGTATTGTCAATATTTTTCAAATTTAACCAATTTCCCCTAACGTTTTTAAAAAGATGTACAACATCGAACGTCAGAAAAATTTTTTTGTTGGGATCAGAAGGATTAGATATAAAATTATAAGGTTTTGCCACGGCCGTCTCTGTCGGTTGTGGCTGTTGTTTTTCCGAAGAATTTGATGTCTCAATTTTAGATTTGGAAGGCAAATTGTTAAAATTGTTAAACATTGTTCTATTGATTTTGTGATTATCCGTAATTATAGCTAAAACTTCAAATCCACAATTCTGAACCATGCTAATTATATTCTGTGTTATAGGAACCATTTCTTTTCCAGTAACATTTAATACAGGTAGTAACTTGACGATTTCACAAAAATTTCCAAAAGCAGAGCAAATCATAAAAGACAAAATAGTTTTAGCAAACTCCACTTGTTCCTTGTTAGAAGCGATTCCGACAATACTTTTAGCCCGATAATCTAATCTGGAATTAATATATATTTCATCGATCAGGAGCACTACGACTTTGTCAGTGTCTGAAAGTAAGGACGACATATTCCTTAAATAATGTTTGTTATTGTTTTCCTTATTTGGAGAAACATCCATGCCTGATGATAGATACTGAAGATATCTCTTAGTAGGCAAAATTAAAAAATTTTGTAACAAATTATAAGTTGCTGGTGATTGAATATATATCATAAATGCAGTTATCACAGTGGAAGTAGAATATTTTTTTTTGAGTTGGTCATTTGAACTACCTGATCCACAACAATATCAAGTTGTTTACAATATCTAAATGTGTCATCAGTTTCGGTAAGTTGTGAGGCTTTTTTTTTAAAAAAATCAAAGCATGTTGTAATAAATTTGGAATGAAGTCTTTTTCTGAACTGTCATAATAATAAGTAAATTTAAATCGGTCTAATAAATTTTGCACTTGTGGCCATCTGTTAAGTTTCATGTCAAAATTTAATATCCATTTCAATTCCTTAAAAAGGTAATTCATTACCCTTTACAAATATTTGTACAGTTAGGTCAGTATTAATTGACATTTCAAATTTTGATTTTCAATACTAACAATATCAGAATCAAAATTTAACGTATAAAATACAACTTTAGACGTCAAAGTTCTTACATTCCAGCTATTAGAGATATTCAATTTTTTTGAAAAAGAGTTATTAAATTCCTCATAATTTTCAATAATATCTGACTTTACAAAGTTTTGGATTAAAATTTCATGTTCACGAATTTGATTTTCGCGCCTACTTTGCGCATCTTGTCGAAGGACAGGTGTCTTTTTAGATAAGTATGGAGGCAAATTTGGAAAAATTGAAGGGACAGTATTTTCTTTTAATTTTGGTTTATAAGGAATCATTTTAAATGTTCCATCTGGTAAAAGATATTTATCAAATTTAATAATCTCACCAGGATCAAAATGTATTTCGCATACAACAGCATGTTTTGATGGTATCCAATCCTTTATGGGAATAGCTCTAAGCCATTTTTCTCTTAATTCATCATTCTTAGGGAAACTAAATGTGGTCTTTGCACCTTCTGTTTTCGTAGTAGAAATATAATTTGTTTTACAGCCGGGTACAACACAATGCGGGGGCATATTTTAGGTTAGGTGGGTTTGACGCACTGTTAAACAGAGTATAAACTCGATTAAAACTATCGCAACACCTTATAATTGATACCACACAATCTAAACTAAATGCACTTCAATTAGCAAGACACTTACACTATTATTACAAAATAAAAATATGTATTTCCAGCAATTAAACAAGAGCCAACCAAAAGTAGCCATACACACTTTGTAATTTATTGGAACTAGGCACACTACGTGCATTGTTGCCACTTTTCCTAGTTCATGGCCTACTCTAGAGACGGCCGTGACAAAACCCTACAGGGTAGTTCGTTTCACCTTGGTTTAAGCCGTGAAGGCGGGGTGTATTCGACAAGCCCACAAACAAATGGACAGTTGTCCCAACGAACATTAATTGGCAGCGTTAGTTGTATATATGATACTGTTGTACGGTGACAACGAGTCCGCGAGTTAAATTAAAGCATGGTGTCTGCACCTGTCCATCTTCTTTGGCAGAGGACGTTCTGGTACCTCCTACAAGGGAAGTTTCTCTTGCAACCATATGTAAGGTTTTGCATATGTTATTTAAACTACGAAGCGGAAGTTTCCGCGCAGGTAACTAGGTTTGGTTGCTTTGCAGGTTCAACTAGCTAAATATCAATGTATTTCTTGTGGATATTTGTCTGCCATATGTAGGGTTCTAAATATGCCACTTCAACTATTTGGTGGAAATTTCCGCACATGCAACGAGGTTTTGTTCATGTCATGTTTTGTAATATTTCTTATAGACAGTTGTCTATGACAGAAATAAATGTGGTAAAACGTTATTTGAGTTTCCTTGACTTATTTCTACTTTCAGGTACAAAAGTGAACTCTAAGTAAATCAGTAATCATAAATCTAAAGCCAAATCTTACTTATACTAGTCATTCTTTAAAACATATATCAGTGCAGTGCAGATTAGTGTTCATATTAATTGGTAAAAAAATTATGTAAGCAAATTAAAACAAATTAAATCTAATAAATGAAACAAAGTAATACCAAACTTTATCAAAAGTACCTGTGAGATTACAATAACAACGAATTTGGGTCCAACCACTAAAACTAGACGATCACGAAAAAGTCCACGTAATTAATTAATTAAGCAAGTATTCCCTGTCGCTTCACGACAAGGTGAGACTTATAAAAAGGGGAATCAAATCAATAATCAAATTAATAAAATCAGAGTAGCTACGAGAGCAAATACTCGACACAACAATAAACAATAAAATAATAGAACAACAACATGCTTTTAAGTTTTTTTTGCAAGATTCTAAATGTGTATCTTGAATTGTTTTGTCTCAAGATTTTTCTTTTAAATAATTCTTGCTGAAAATAAATTTGTGCAATATTTTATAGGCTCGCTGTATATTAAAATATTTATAGACCATTGTTGTCAATAAATATTCAAGTTCTTAAGTCACCGTTTATATCATGTCATATACATAGCAAAAACTGATAAAGGATTTTATTATTATTATTATTATTTCTTTCCATATTGTTATACTTCTAGCAAATTAATCTTAAAATTAACATTGCTATCGTTTTTAGTGTTTGTCTAGCTTGATAAATGTCCATAATTTACATAAAGATATAAAAAGATACGTAAAACTTGTAATTATGGATTTTTACATAAAATGACAATTGATAACATTTTCATGCTCTATTTGAATAATAAGGCGTGGTAAATGTCAGTAGGTGTGGTAATTAACTGTTGATGTCTGGAGATACATATGTTAATTGTATACAGGTCATAAATTCCATATACAGGTTGTTTAGTATAAAATTATACAGTCCCTCCTCCCATTTTCAAGATTAGTAGTAAATATTAAGTGCCTTTATTTTATAAGGTAGACATTTTAAAATCTTTATGTACAGGGGGATTTTGTGAGAATTCCCACCCACCTAATTTTGTTATTTTTCATATTACAAAAAAAATGGTAAATAAAAAAGTTGTAGGAATTTTTATGTAGATTTTGAAAATCATATCTGAAAAACAATGGAAGCTCACACAAGATGGTTACAGTTATTAAGTCTATCCCTAATACTAAGGGAGATATGCGGGAAACTTTGTGCGAGTCCCATCCCCGTTACCTTTTTCATTTCTGACCATACGTTGTATCCCACGGAACGTGGGATTGATTACATGGGTATCTTGGTTATTAGTGGTGATAGAAAATCGCTTAATGAGCAAAGTAGTGCAGAATTTTAAACCCATCCGCCATTTTAAAAAATGCCTAGTAACTTTTTTTTATAGATCAGTTAAAAAATGTTAAAGATCATTTTGCAGTAATTTATTGGAGTTTAAAAATGTTACCTTCTTTTTGTTTTGCTGTGCATTTGAAAAAAAAAAATATTTTCACAATAACCATTATTTCTCGAAAACTATTCATTTTAAGTATAGGACATATGATGTCAAAGTTGCAGATAAATAAAAATTACACATTTTTTTACAAAAATATACAAGATGTTCCATTTGAAAAAGTTGAGTTTTGGCAGTTTGAATATTTATAAGTTAACGATGCTTTTATGGACACCTTGTATAAAATACATATTTTCTACATTAACCAATAGTTAAAGTATCGCATAAACTACTACCATCCAAGAAAAATAATTAATCTTCAAAAATCAGCCCAAAATCAGTTTTCAAAATGATACCTGCCAACGTCAATTTTCCATAAAAATATTTTTATCTCATTTGTCATCTAACACATTTTAAAAATATTTTACGTTGAATAGACCATCATAATGGTTTTCGAACACAATAAAAAAAATTGGGTCATTCCATTTAAAAAATATATATTCTTTCATTTACCACTTTTACGGATTGTTCTATATAATTGATAATAATTTTAAGAAATATCGTTTTTTTTTTTTTTGTAATTTCGTTAAAATTTTAAATCGTGCAGCCCCTACCTCTAACGAGACAGGAGATACAAAAGAAATACGCCTTATTGATTCACTCTGTATATTCGAATGAGCAAGAAATTATTCAGTATCTTGACCCTTGTTAGTTGGTCACGATTTTGAAGGCTTTTTTTGAAGGTTAGCTCCACTTCTATACAGGGTGTTTAAAAAAACATACAATTTCTAGGGCAAGTAGTTCATCAATAATAAGCTTAGTACACATGTAAGTAGCCATAGGTTAGACTTCGCTTTTTGTAACAAAAATTGTATAACAATTTTTCATACAATAAAGAGGTTTTTTTTTCGGAATAACCGATGTAGGACAGTCCACGTGACCTTCGACACCTCATGGGAGTCGCGCTGGCAAATTAACTACAGCCACTCCCCACATTCCGTAGGGTTAGTGTCTGTAGATACCAGAATCGTGTGCCCTAAGCAGACGGAGAGAACCCAGAGTGGCCGCCTTCTGCATTTGGCCTGCCAGCCACTCGGCTGATTTTTGGCAGGCCTGTATGGTCTTCAGAGAGCAGCGTATGCTTTATCCCTCCGAGTACACCGTTTATTAGGACCACCATTTTGACCGAGTAGCCTGGATACAGCACTTGGAGCTCGTACCGGAGATCGCGATATTTGGTCCGTTTCTCCTCCTCCTTCAAGGTGATGTTTTTCTCCGCAGGTGCCGAGAACTCGATGACATACATCACTTTGAGTTGATGGTCGAGGAAGACTATGTTAGGTTTGGATTAGCCTGACCGTCGGAAACGAGTAGTTCCAGTAAATCCGGCATTTCTCGTTCTCGACAACGAACTCAATATCTCCGGGGACGTAAGGCAGCACTGGTGTCTGGACTACCCCATACGAGTGATGGTGGTATAGTACTCGTAACGTCACGTTATGTCGGTGGATGTAGGCCGAAATCGCGTATATGGGGCATGCAGATAGTAAGTGCATGAGCGATTCCGGCGCCCGACGGCAGGTCCTGTAGTTGATGTCAGGAACCTCTACACGCCACACGCGGCTGCGGTGACCAAGGTGTTGATAACACCACCTTGGCAGGCCATAATGAATCCCTTGGTCTCCGACTTAAGCTCGGCTGACTTTAGAAAGGCGAATGTCATCCTGGTCGATAACCCCAGTGTTTCTATATTCTTATAGGACACCATGCTGGGTTTTATCGACGTGCTGCCGAAACCGTTTTTCCTGTTCGGCAGCTCTGATTCGGGCTTTCAGACGATTTGGCTGAAGTTTAGTGACTGACTCTACATCAGCACCTCGCCCGCCACCTCGCCTGGTGTCGATTGCGAGACAGAGTCCATCTGCGGCTCTTTTTACTGTCTTGAATAATCCTGCTCCCACTCCTATAGTTTCGTGATGTTTTACAAACCGCAAGAGTGGATCTGAGCTCCTCAGGATGTTACATGCCATACTCAGTACTACTCTGCCATGCGTACACTCTGGCTCAAGAGTCCTCGGCCCCCCGTTGACGTGGCAGGTACACACGAGGAACGGACGATCTAGGATGAATATTTCTGTGAATATTCATCATCTTGCGAGTATTTCTGTCTAATTGGCGCAGCTCATCTACCGTCCATTTAACTACTTCGAAGGAGTAAAGCATAACCGGAACGGCAAGCATGTTAGTAGCAGACACCTTGTTCTTCCCCGAAAGTTCTGAAGACCAAATCTTTCGGAGTCGTTGTCTGTACGTGCCGCGGAGAAAATACTTTATTTGTTTTACATCCTGGATGTGCCCTTACATAACCTGTCCTGCGCAAGAAGGATACTTGTTCTCCCATGTGTTGTTGAAAGAAGGCGCGATGCTCTGGATGCATTTCACACTAAAGTGCATGCAATCGCTCAGGTTCGCTACTCTCGCGACAGGTCAGCAAGTCATCGCGAAGTTCCCTCGTCCACTTAAAGCGTCCTTGTCCATTGCGTTCGTCATTATTAAGACCGTCCGGTGAGACCTCTCCCACCTGTCTCTGACCCCCATCTGCTTGGGGTCGATTGTGAGGGGTCTTTCTTCTTAGATCATATGGAACCAGAAGTGGAAGGCGTACGAGGTGGTTAGCCTTGGTACCCCCGGCCGATATATGTCAGGCAGAATTACCTATGCCTGTTCAGGCATATTATAGTTATTATAATTATTATTATTATTATTTGGACATATTATGTTTGTTAAACAAACTTCGCTTATTTGTTCATGTACTGTTGATTTCAATAAAAACTGGTACACTTTCTTTTAGCTATGTAAATCATTCGTTCTTTGATTGATATTAATAATCTTACAAATGTCACTTTGACGTTAATCAGTGGCGTCATTATTAAAAATGATTCGACATCTAACAGATATTCAAAAATTTCGAATTGTTTCTAAAATTGAAGATGGTTGGTCCATAAGAAGACTTGCTGCTGAATACAATGTGAGTAAAACCACGATAATGAGTGTTAAAAAACAATGGGAAACTAACCAAACGGTATCCCGTAAAGTTGGTTCCGGTAGGCCCAGAAAGAGCAATAATCAAGAAGATGAAAATCTTATAAATTACCTAATAGAAAACCCCTTTCAGACTGCAGTAAATGCAATTTCAGAGACAAATTTCCCTGCTTCGGTATCTACTGCTTGCAGAAGAATAAAACTACAAAGCGACTTGAAGAGTTGTTCAGAGGCTAAAAAATACAAACTTTCAGAAGAAAAGAAGCAGGGTAGGATTATTTTTGCACGCAACTATATAATCAATAATGAAAACTTCTGGGGACAAGTTGTCTTTTCTGACGAAAAAGTTTTTAAATCCTGTAACGATGGACATGTTCGCGTATATAGGCCTCCTTCCACTAGATACGACGAAAAATATACTTTCGATCCACAAATATCAGGAAGGTTTTCAGTCAATGTCTGGGCTTGGATGAGCCTAAATGGGTTATGTGTGTGTTGGAACAGTGGTGGTCATCTCAATTCAATTAAATATATTGAAATATTAGACAATATTATATTGCCGTCAGTAATAGAGGTGTTTCCGGAAAATAATTTTATTTTCCAACAAGACAACTGCTCCATACATACGGCCCATCGTGTCAGACAATGGTTTCTTAATAAAAACATAGAGTTGTTACCATGGCCATCTAAAAGTCCGGATTTAAATCCAATTGAAAATGTATGAGGACTAATGGTGAAACATATAAGAAAATTAAATAACCATCCAAATAATGCCCAAGAATTGGAAGGGATAATTGAAGACGTTTGGGAGAACTTGTCGCAAGAAGTTGACCTTGCAAGAAATCTGATTTTGTCCATGCCTGCAAGAGTTTAGGCAGTTTTAGACGCTAATGGAGCAATGACAAAATATTAGTTAATTCTGTATTACGTAATTGAAGTTCATTTATTTTATTTTTTTATTGTATTTTTATGTTCAGTTTGCGTTGTTTACATTTTTTTAAATAAATAGAATTATCATTATTCAGTTAGTATTTTAATTACAACCATTAGTAGAATTATCCGTAACAAATATTATTTTTTTAAATATGGCAGGTTTGAAAATGTTTTAAAAAAGTTATTTTCTAATTATTTTTTAAAATTCCATTTGAATAAAATAAAAGAGAAAGGTTTAATAAGTTTAAAAACACAAAGAAAGCCGATCTCCTCCAAAAAACCCAGGTCCGGGGTAAATCACCTCTTCTCCACCCCCCTCTCGACATGCCTGGCCAGCCCTATTTAGAGACATGTGCACACAACTAAACTATTAAGATTTTCGATTACAAGAGTTGTACCAGTTTTTTTTTTGAAATCAAGTGTACTACTTACCTTAGAAATATCGGTACATTTTTTCTAAACACCCTGTATATAATTGGCAGCTTTCTGAGTAAAATATATTGGGATAGCTTCCCATAAAATTAGAAGTGATAGCAGACTAGAAATACATCAGAAACGCTAAAAGTATTTATGTACGTGCTTATTCCTGCTCAGTTTTTGTTGCCATTATTGACTATTTGTACGTAAAAAAAGACTATTTCTCTAAACGAATGCAAAATGTACATAATACCACTAAAGAAGTTTGGAAAATTGTTAACACTCAGTTAGGTAGATATACTTATAATAAAAAATAACTAAAATACAAATCAATAATAACTTAGTATCAGAGATCATAATTTACTGTGCGGACATTTTGCGAACATTTGCAAATTACTTTTCAATGGTGGTTGAAAAACTTTTTTCTACACACTCCTTTGAACTATATCGTATGTTTCTCTATTACAATATAATCAGATCTCCTGTTCATACAACTTTTATGGAAAATATTATTACAAGACACGCAACAATAATTACTAAGTTCTTTCCTGCAACATTTAAATTTAGTATCCATTGGTTTTTAGTCCTGACCTGTCTTTGTTACCAATCAGTATAAACTAGGTTTATAGTGTTTTTGTGTGTACAAGAAATTTGCTTGATAAGATTCCTGTTTTGTTCTTACTGTTTTTTGTCACTACGGAACATTGTTTTGCATAGAATAAACTAATTTTGTACTTATTTGTTGCACTTTCACCTTTCTTTATATATAACAATATTTTTTACACGTTCTTAGCAATATTTTGATGTAAAATTTATGTATTAAATGCTAAAACTTTCATAAATAAGTCTTAATTTATTGCAGCTACTATATACACACATGAACTGCTGACTCATTACAATACATACAGGGTGTCCCAGATTTAAACGGACATACTCTAGTGGAAGGCAGAGCACACTCTGCTGAGTTCAAAACACCCCTATACTTACCGTTGAATGTGAACCGTTTTTGAGATACGGGATGTTTTATGGTTTTTGACCAGAACTTTAGTCCGCCATATTTTTTAAACGACTGCACATATTTAGATAAAATTTGGTATGCATATTATACTCTTTTAGGTTAATAAATAGCTTAAGTAATTTTGGAAAAATTCCAGGACCGACCTCCATTTTTTTAATGTTGCTCCTAGGGTCGTTAACATCACACTGTATATTATTTTTTGGTAAATGTTAGTAAACTTTTAAAAAGCCTATGGACCAGTTTATGAAATAATGTCATAATATTTGATGGCACGTTTATGGTTATTCTTCAATAAATTTTCAAAAGTATTGAAAGACCCAATTTGACATTCTACAAATAACACAGTCCAGTTGCTAACATCATTATTTTATTAATTTTAGCTAAATACCCCGCAGAAGAGGTTGTTATTTGTTTTCGTTTTGACAATTAGTGTTTCTAATCTTTTTTTAGTTTAAATTTCATCCAAAATAATACACATTCCATTTCTTTCGTGAAAGAAAAATAATGTTAGTGAAGAGGCTTGAATTAACAAGCACAATTTAAAAAAATATTAAACACCTTTTGAGAATAACTTGAAAATGTTAAGGACAAAAGTTTGCAATTTTATTTTGACAAAATAAAATTTAGAACTTTAAATAATTGAAAAAAAAAAACAAAAACTGTGCAAATAATTAAAACTATAACAGGTTTTCAAAATGAATGCCCCCAGCGTCAATACATTTTCGAGAACGTTTTAATATGTTTTTCACTGACCTATCAATCACTTCCGGGTTATTTCTAATGTTATCACATACAGTAATATTTTTTTCTAAAAGCTCTTCTCGTGTATTGAACCCTTCATTGCACACCTCTGACTTGAGATGACCCCATAAAAAATAATCCAGAGGTGTAAGATCAGGAGACCTCGGTGGCCAGTTTACCGGACCTCCGCGACCAATTCATCTGTTGGTGTAATGCTGGTTCAGATGATCCCGGACCGGTACAGAAAAATGGGGTCCAGCACCATCGTGCTGAAACCATAAACCCCTAGTATTGATGCCTTCTAATAAAACTAGCAAGATATCTCTAAGGAAGTTTAAATAAACTTCACCAGTTAGCCTTTCTTCAAAAATGTGGGGCCCTGTTAGATGATTATTGTAAATACCACACCACACATTAATATTAAATCTGTATCGGGAATGTTTCTGAATCACTGCATGTAGATTTTCGCTTGCCCAAACATGCTGATTTCTACCGTCACGTGTGAATTGGGCTTCATCCGTGATAGAACTCTCGATATAGTTCTTCTGTGAGCCAAAATCCACCTACAAAATGTTAAGCGGGGAACGTCGTTGCCGTCTTCTAGACGTTGAACTGTTTCATCATGAAATTGATACAAATTTTCCTTCTTTAATGTTCGCCATACTCTTGTCTTGGGTGCTGTTAACTCATTACTTATTTTTCTAACACTTATGGATGGATTATTTTCCACAACCTGTAATATTTGCTCTTCTTGTGGAAAAGCTCTGGGAACATGCTCATGCTTTGTCATTGACGGAAATTGTCCATGTTCCCTACTAAATTGGTATACCTCTGAAAACATTTTATGATCTGGTATATGGCGATTTGGAAAACGCCTTTGATACTCTCTTTTTGCAGCTCTCCCATTTCCGTCGCAAAAGCCATACACAAAAATAATATCCGCATAATCTTCATTACTAAATTGAAACGGCATCTTAAAATTTTTAGTTTTATAACTGGTTTCTTATCACTTATTCTAATAATTATTAAGAGCGAACAGCAATTCTTATTTGTAAAATTACACATTTGACATTGTGCCTACTTGGGATTTTTAATGCAACAATGTCATGTGTTAATCGCATCGTTTTATTACTTATTTTTTAATCGTGAAATAAATGGAATGTGCTTTATTTTGGACGGAAAACACTGAATGTCAAAACAAAAACAAATAACAACCTCTTCTGCGGGGTATTTAGCTAAAATTAATAAAATAATGATGTTAGCAACTGGACTGTGTTATTTGTAGAATGTCAAATTTGGTCTTTCAATACTTTTGAAAATTTATTGAAGAATACCCATAAACGTGCCATCAAATATTATGACATTATTTCATAAACTGGTCCATAGGCTGTTTAAAAGTTTACTAACATTTACCAAAAAATAATATACAGTGTGATGTTAACGACCCTAAGAGCCATATTAAAGAAAATGGAGGTCGGTTCTGAAATTTTTCCAAAATTACTTAAGCTATTTATGAACCTAAAAGAGTATAATATGTATACCAAAATTTGTCTAAATATGTGCAGTCATTTCAAAAATATGGCGGACTAAAGTTCTGGTCAAAAACCATAAAACACCCCGTATCTCAAAAACGGTTCACATTCAACGGTAAGTATAGGGGTGATTTGAACTCAGCTGAGTGTGCTCTATCTTCCACTAGAGTATGTCCGTTTAAATCTGGGACACCCTGTATATTTCTAATAATTATTATAATATGTATTCATAAATTTACCTTCTAAAAATAGTGTAATCAAACTGACGTTCACATCTGTTTTCTGTAAAGCCAAAGTGATAAATAAAATTCTATTCCATTCTATTTTATTCTAATCGTTTAATTTTTCTAGCACTTCACTGCACATAGCCATCCAGGCGGACAACAAGCCGATTTTCAACCTATTGCTGAAGCAGGACTATCTGAACATCAACCTGAAAAATTACGACGAGCACACCCCCCTTTACTATGCCTTACTCAAATATGATGCGGGAGATGACGATGAAGACTCATATGCTATCAGTTTAATAAAAAATGAGGTTCAAACAAGCCCCTTGTATGCAGGGACGAGCAATAGTCTGCTGCAAACGTTAATACAGAACGGCGCCGAAAAGGCTGCTATTTTCTTATGTGACAAGGTGCAGAACATAAATCACGTGAACGTGGAAGGTGGGTACCTTTTTTTTTAGTAATTTTGCAAAGAAAACGCGTTCAAGCTTCAGAAATCCTAAAACTTATGGTATAGTTTGCGAAACAGATATTGTGACGGGACGTCCGGGGTAAGACGCCGCGGAACGCAGAGCCGGATTTAACTGTATTGCTCGCTCGTTTACTTTTTCAGTGTAGGTTTTTCTGCTCAGTTCAGCTAGCAACAATTTAACAATTGTACAAAAAAGTATTAAATTGAATTAAAAATATTGGATTTAACGTATTGACTACACATATAGCAGTTACAGTATTCAAGTTTGCATAATATAAATTGCAAGGACCCAGCAAAACCCGCGAGGAAGTATGAGCATTTCTTGTCAGGAAAGGATGGGTATGGACTACTAGTATAGAATAGATTATTTAAAAAGTAACAAGAAACCTTTTAAAACAAAATAAGAACAAAAAATATACTCTCAAAATAGTAACAGAAACAAATGTTTTTCTCAATAAATAAACTAAAAATAAATTCTAAAAGTTATTACTATAATAAAAACAGAGACATATTTTTGTCAAAATGAAAAAAAAAATAATAACATTAATAAATAATAACATCCTGAAATAGAATGTTTCTCAAGCACTGAACCACGAAAGCACAAAAACGGAATTAAATAATGCAGTTGATATCACAAAATTCACTTTTCACTTCACATCACTTCACTTTACCGCACCTCACGTTGCTTCTTCCTCTGAATCCTCGTCCTTCCACCCTCTTCTTCATTTTGAGATGAACTACTATCCTCGTTCAAATTTATAATAATTTCCACTATATACAGTGTGGAAATTAAGTAACGCATAAATTCAGTAATTCCGTTGATATTATTTTTTTGGAAAAAAATCTCGAAGGGGTATAGCGATTTTAACTTCGGCAAATATTTTCAGTCTAATTTCAGTTTCTTATGTCATTTATTTTTTTAAGTTATGACGTCATCGATTTTTCTTTTAAATGACAACCTATATTTTTTATTATTGATTTTGGTAGTAGATTTCATTCCGGTTCCGACCGTATAACATTTTCAATATGTTATTATTTGAAAAAAATCGAGAAAAACAGTCTTAAAGTTCAAATAATAAAAATTCATTAAATTGGCTAAATTTATCTAGTTGCTTAAGTTTGACGGAAAGTTATCGACGGCACATTCGTTTTTATTTTGAAATTATACAAATAGTTGAAAAATCGAACTAGAAATTTATTATCGACTCAATTCAAAGTTAGTAATAACGATAACTTCGTAAGGCAAACATTAGTATAAAAAGAAACTAAATTGCTTAACCAGAAAAAAATCTAACAATATCATCAAACACAAAAATAACAGTTGTTAAATTACATTTACACTAAATGTTCAAATTGATGACCCTGTATCATTTGACAATACCCAAGACGATTATAAAATTCATTTCTCACATTCTGTATAGTTTGAGGCGATATTAACCTAATCTCATGTTGAATTCTTTGCCTGAGATCGTCTAAATTATTGGGTCGATTGTTGTACACTTTACTTTTTAAGTACCCCCATAAAAAAGAAGTCTAATGGCGTTAGATCAGGAGACCTAGGCGGCCATGACAATACCCAAGACGATTATAAAATTCATTTCTCACATTCTGAATAGTTTGAGGCGATATTAACCTAATCTCATGTTGAATTCTTTGCCTGAGATCGTCTAAATTATTGGGTCGATTGTTGTACACTTTACTTTTTTAAGTACCCCCCATAAAAATAAGTTTAATGGCGTTAGATCAGAAGACCTAGGTGGCCATTCTATGTGACCTCTTCTCCCTATCCATCTTGCTGGGAGAACTTGGTCTAAGTAGCGTCGCACAATAATTTCGTAATGAGGCGGAGCGCCATTTTGTTGTAACCAAATGGTATTATTTGGTAGGTCAGGGTTATTTGCATTGGGGAATAATGCAGCTAATGAGGGCATCAATTCCAACTGTAAAAATTGTAGATATCTATCTCCAGTCAAATTGTTTTCAAAAAAGAATGGACCTATAATTCTGTCATCAATAATTCCTGCCCAGACATTAACTTTCTGAGGATATTGGGTATGACTTTCCTGCATCCAATGGGGATTGTCCCTAGCCCAATATCTACAATTCTGTCTATTGACATGGCCATTTAAACAAAATGTTGCTTCATCCGAAAATAAAACACGCTGCAAAAACATTGGATCGCGGTTACAAATTTCCATCATTTGTTCGCAAAACTCTTGCCCACGATCAAAGTCATCTTCTGTCAACTCATGAACCAAGTGCACCTTATATGGGTGTAATTTTTGAACTTTTAAAAGTTTTAGAACTGTAGTGTGGCTTATATTGTGGTTCAAAGCAATGCTTCTACTAGTTGAATGTGGATTGTTTTCAATTTCTAGTAGCACATCAAGTTGTGGATCTTCATTTAATGTCGCCGGACGTCCAGTTTTTGGAATATTCTTTACAACTCCATGTTCCCGAAAATTTTTTTTCAATCCTACTAATTGTTGATTGATTTATGGGCTGATCCGGATATTTTTCTCTAAAAAGATGACACACTTCTTGATGTGTTCTAGCTCTGTCGCCATAACCAATCATTATTTACAGTTCAGTTCTCTGTTTGTCACTCAACTGTACCATTCTTATTAATAAAATAGTTTTTCTAATTTAGAAAAAGCAAAATAATAACACTTATTCTATTGTGACATTTACAAATTATTTAAATCTGACAGCCGTAACTAATGTGATACACCGGCAACTAGATAAATTTACCCAATTTAATGAATTTTTATTATTTGAACTTTAAGACTGTTTTTCTCGATTTTTTTCAAATAATAACATTGAAAATTTTATACGGTCGGAAGCAGAATAAAATCTACTACCAAAATCAATAATAAAAAATATAGGTTGTCATTTAAAAAAAAGTCGATGACGTCATAACTTAAAAAATAAATGACATAAGAAACTGAAATTAGACTGAAAATATTTGCCGAAGTTAAAATCGCTATACCCCTTCGAGATTTTTTCCAAAAAAAATAATATCAACGGAATTACTGAATTTATGCGTTACTTAATTTCCACACTGTATATGAAATTTGTCAATTTTTAAATAATCATCCTCAATTGTAATTACTTTCCTATTTCTTTTTTCCCAATCTTCTTTGTTAATTTTCGACACTTCATTTTGAATTAACTCTACGAGATTTTTATCGAATATTTACTTTTCTGACGTTTTTCTTCAATTTACACCAAATTAATTCAATCGGGTTGAAAATACAGAAATATGGCTGTAATCTCTACACTTAATGGCCATAACTCTCCGCTACATTATCTATAATATATTTCCTCATATTTTTCATTTGCATGACTTCCAACGGTTGTGTGCATTATAATTCTCCTCATAATAGAGATCATGTTCTATTAAAAAAATTTGTAACTCCAGCTTAGTAGAACTCTTGTGAGGTATTTTATACAGTTGTCTCGAGAATGGTACTTCGCATTGTCAAGAACAATAATGCCATTCGGTTTTAATTTTAGAATTAGTATATTTTTAAACCATTCCTCAAATATTTCTCCCTCCATGTTCTTGTGGTATCCACGTTACAGTCCTCCATGTTTTTTCCGCACAGAGTCAATGCATTATCAACCCATCCATCAACTGATCCACAGTGTAATATAATCAACCAAGTCCATTTATTAGGGGGCAATGAGATTGGTTGATATTTCGTAGATTCATCAGTCCATCCTTTTTTTACGGTGTCATGAGTGTGATACCAAGTTTCATCTAGATAATAAATTGGTCTATTTTCTTTTATCTCTTCTAGATATGAATTTCGCCAATCCAATTATTCGTCTTCTTTCCATAATCGCCATACGTTTATTAATAGTTTGATATTTAAATCCAATTTTTCTCAGCCAAGTTCCTAAAGTTCTATTGGTATATTTTAGATGATAATCCATTTCTTTTAATTTTCTGTCTACCACGTCAATAGTTGAGATTTCATTTTTCTGATACGCGTCGTAAACTAAAGTTCATAAAAGTTTTGCTATCGATGGGTCCAGAGTTTTTGATTGACCGGCGTCGGATCTTTGTTTTCTTGAGAGGACACCTTCTTTGACCAGTTTGTGTATTGTGGGACGGGGAACGTTAGTCAGAGATGCTGTTTCACCTAGTACATCCAAATCATACAAATTAGGGTCATTAACTCGTCGCTTCAAAAGATTATTGTAAACATTACTTAAGGCAAATTTGTTTCGCTTGCTCGTTCAAATGTAACCGTTCTTTTCTTACTGAAAACACTAATGAACTTTGATCACTATCACTTTCATTTTCACAAACACATAAGATGCAAACGTAGAGGCCACCCACTCACACTGGTAGAAATTAACAATCTAACTGTGCAAAAGTCAAAATGGAACATAGATTCAGATTTAACATGATATATTGCGTTTATTATTTTAAGTCACATTTAATAATACTTTTATCTACATGGAACATGGTTTATAATACAGGGTGAGACAAAAATCTCGATATACAAAATATTTTAAGAACTATCAGAACTCTCATTCAAATTTTCCTGTACTAATTGTGCAGATTGCTCGTCAAAAGTAGGCTGCACCAATAGTCATTGAACTTCATTATCAAGATCCTTAATATTATATGATCGACTAAGATTGGTCCGAGAAATAGAAGATATTAAGGGATCTAGGGAAAATAAAAGAGTATTTAATAAGTCTGTCATTGTTTGCACTCGAGAAAATTTTCTTGTATGGTATTCTCTGTATCTTCGAACGTCTTTATTTCTGGCTTCCAGTGCTTCTTCCGAAAACATTCCGATAGGCAAAACAGCAGATTTTATAATATCTGCTCCATGGATAAGCAATCTATATAAACTAGAGGGCATATTATACCACATACTTTTCTGCAGTCGTACATCTACAGCATATCCACATGAAATTGTTTGCAGTATCACATTCAAACGCTTTATCAATTGTTCATCAATTCCCGTGATGGAAGATGCAAGAGCAGATTGGTCAAAAAAGCGACTGGCAGTATTACCGTCATTTGTTGTACCATATCCGGGTTTCGGGATGTCCACTAATAATCCCATTTTTACCCTCAATTCATTTTAAATATATTTTCTTGTTTCTTCAAACTTTTTTTTTGTCCGCATTTTTGCGCATTTGCCATTTTTTCACATCCCGACGATATGCGATGTGAAGAAGACACTCAAAGCACCTAATCCATGCGTGCAATGTAGAAAGCCCGTATTCATATTTCCTCGCATTTGAGGACTGTTGATGTTGGATAAATTGCAAATCGTTCATATTTTTCGGCATTACTCCACAGATTCCACACGTTTGACTTGACGTATCACTGATTACTCCAAACATTTTTCCATCAATCATCGTTAATTTGAAACAAGGAGAAATGATGATTGCCTGTCCACTAATAGAAACTTTGGTAGGCAATATAGTTTCTATTTGTTGTTCTATATTCTGTATCTCTCGGTTATTTATTTCTGCAGTTTCTTTCTCAAATAAAAGTTTTATAGGTCTGCAGAACCTGGTAGAAGATGGTGACGGCTTGTGCCATAAGATGGTATTAGATTTTGCTCGCAAGTGCAAGGGTACAATGCAAGCCGCAAATAAACTGGAATCCCTTTTTTGTTCTACATCATCTCCAGAGAATTTCTGTTTGTAGGCAGAGTGCCCAGAATTTCCATCACATCCCCACTTGAAAATTTTTGTTAGGCCGTCTGATAAGTCATCGATTTTTTGAGATAACACTTCGTCTTGAACCGTTGCTAGTCTGGTTATAGTGTGGTCAACAAGGGCCTGAACCGTTATTTCTGCAGATGTTTCACTAATTGCTATTGATTCCGCTTTAGGATAGCACTCCTTCTTTGCTTTTAAGATTGCGTCGTACGAAGGATATATATCTGCATTACGCATCTTGGCCCCAAATTGCATTAAGATACGTATGTTTGGTAAAATGTCCGTCAACAAATAATGCAAGTGCCTCCTCTGGTGTATATTTGATAGGATGTACGGTCGGAGATTTCCACTTTTTTTTAATTCTGTTGGACTTTTTTGGTGATGTTTGAGAAACTTCGTGGACTATATTTGCTGCATCTCTTTGTCCACCCAAACGCAAACTTGTTTCTGCCGCAAACATCAATTTTTCTTTGGGATAATTCTGTACTATAGGTAAAACTTTTCGTCTTTTTGACGATGCCGTCAGCTGTTGAAACTCTTTTGGTGGTCGTTCCATTTTGCTGCTAGATTGGTCCTGGCATTGAATCGGCAGATTGATGCTGTGGAAAAAAGGTGAAATTTCATCTAGCCATTTAGATTCACGCGCTAACATTACATGTATTGAACGACGAGATTCTGTCCATTTTTTGGAAATTTTGCTATTTAAATTATTAATTTGTCGCATAATCGTATCTTCAATTTCCCTGTCCAGTCCTAGTTTATTATAAACATACGAAAATACGGCTGAATTTTTAGCACTTACTGTCTTTTCTTTACTCCCAACATCAAACAACTCTCTCCGAGGTAGGGACATAGCACCTGAAATAATTGAATATTTTACATGACTGCATTTTCATGCAGTTAATTTTACTTTAGCTGTATACTAAAATGTATGACTATTATATAAAAAAATGTTCCAGTGCGAATACATGCGAATATACATAGTTTCGGTCCATTTAAATACAAAATATGTTAAATTAATTGTAAAAATTACACCCAAACTTTGTATCAACAATATTCCTACTAAAAAAATACCAATATTAAACCAATATCATGTAAAAATATACATACCTGTAGATTGAATCTCCATAGTTTTAAACCACAAAATACACTAAGGAACTTTAAGAACAGTGTGTTCACTTTAACGCATAACACAATACTAATTCAGGTAATAAATATTCCCATCATAAAATCCTTCTTTTATAAATGCATCCCCACCTATCTAAAGATCAAGCAATTTTTATATACCGCTAACGAGGAACGGGAGTTGGATCTAAAGTGCTCTGGCGGGCGCGACGAATTTTTTACGTAAAAGGGGTGCTCTTGCGCACATTTTGCCCTCATAAAGTTACATGGTTTGTCCGTGCGTTTTCGCGGGGGTGGGGGGTGAATTTTGAAATAATCGTTTTCTTCGAAAAAAATGGTTCCCCCAATGCAGGTATGGGACGACTAGACGAGTACAACGCCGTCGAGATCGCTTCGATAGCTCTTCCCGTCGCCGAGATATAGGACCCGAAAAATCCCCCCCCTTGCCGCCCAATGAGCAACAGGAGTAGCGTGCAGCGACGCGCCGAGCCCCGTTTTGACCCCGTGGGTGGCCATGGGGGCGACACGAGATGAAAAAACTTCCATTTAGGAAAACGCCTTTTCGGCAAATTCGCGGGCGGCGTGTCGTGCTACGTCGCGAACGACGCAAAAAAAGTCTTACGACCGAATTCGATCCGACGCTTCGTAACGGCGTGGCGGCCAATAATACACAAATTTTTGTTGCGACAGAGGAGGATGCCTTGCGATACGCCAAGTGTGCGCGTAGCGCACGCTTAACTAATGCACATATCAGAATTGGAGACGGGGGTTAGTCGTTCAGGTCCTCATACTGTTCACCCGTTTATACTGTTCACGCGTTCTCACTTGTTTTCTCAGTAATCACCGGTTCATTCAGGGTTGGAAAATGATAAAATTATTGGAATATGTACCTACTTAATTTTGGACTTTTGCACAGTTAGATTGTCAATTTCTACCAGTGTGCCACGCTCGAAACATTTTTGCATCAAATACCTTCTTAAATTATTTTCAAAAACACACCAGCAAATTAACAGATATAAAATAATTATTACTCATATTACACTATTACAATATTACACAACTCACCTCAACACGATAACCTTAAAATATTTTCAAAAACACGCCAGCAACTAAACAGATATTAAATAATTGTTATTTATCTTATAATATTATACCTACAATATATCAGCACTGCTAGAATGATTCGGTAACCAAATTAAGTGCGGCTCTGAAGTATCACAGAATGTAAGTGAAACTCCGCCTCGGTCGCGTGCCAGCAAAAACAACAGTCACCGTTCTCGCTTTAATGTAAGCGGTGTAAAAGACGGAAGATGTCATGTGTTATACATTTCCCGCCCACATGTCGTGTCTTGCTCCGCACGTCCCATCACAATATAGGTTTCGCTGACTATATTTTATTTTATCGATTCCAGAAATTTGGCAGATTTCTATCGTTGAGCTTTAGATCATCCAATTTGACAATAGATGTCTATCTAATGCACGAGTGGTTGACACACGTCAGTCTCCACCAACTTGGGACATCCTGTATAAGTATTTTTTTGTAGGTGAGACAGCGTTACATCTGGCATGTTCGAAGAATTATGCTGAGTTAGTCCATCATTTATTGAGACTAGGTGCCAATCCCAATTTACTGACAAACGAATTGAGGCAATCATCGCTTCATTATGCCATCAAGGAGAATGCCGGGGAGTGCATAAAGGCCAAGATCGAGTTTAATAATGAAGTCGAGGCCTTAGGTATGAAGCTTGTATCTAAAAAAAAAAAAAATTTTTATATTAAGGTTAGGATTTTTTTATTGCCTTGTTAGTACTGTGTATGACACAGTGTGTCCCAAATTCGTCGTAATTGCAGGGTATCTCCATTAATGTTACAGTTAGAGAGAAACATATCACCTACTCTTGGGTTTTTCTTTTAGTGGTGAGAAAGGAAATCTGTTATGTTCAATTGATTTACAGTTATAAACCAAAACTGAAATTTGTCCAATTTTATTGTAGGCTAAGTTTTCGCAATTTCTGTATGACATCCAGTGACATAGTCAAACTCCTTTGTATGTTTTTGGAAATAAACGAATGGCCTATTAGGTCGCCAGACCTCACACCATTTGACTTTTTTGTGTGAGGTTTTATCAGGAATGAATTAAATCAGTAATCACGGTATAAATATATATTTTTTGGGAGTAGAATTTAATGTGACCTTTGGCTGTTGGTGGTGTACACCATACGCCCTATTGACACCCAGTAAGTTTTTTTTTTTTTAGAAAATACTGCTGAACCAAGGATACTATGTAATTTCAATACGAGGGACATTAATGGTGATACACCAATTAGTTTGGCACTAAATGAAGGACATAATCATCTGGTGCCCATTTTAATCCAGGTAAGTTCGTATGTTATGGAAATATAATAATAATTATTTTCTAACTTTGACAAAAAACTTGTCATAGATAAGTATAACATATATCTTTTTAAACAGCTACCTTCCCGGCTATTTGCCTAATGCTGAATATTGATTTATAAAATAGATAATATGCACATTCTGTTCAATAGTGTTATTTTTATTTTGTTTGTTTAGAGTTTATTTAGCAACTTGCTATTATACAACCAATACATTGAGAATGCAACATTTGTGTAAAATATTTAGAAAATAAATAAAATATCTCTAATCTTAGGTACAATTAAATTAAATTACATGAGACTTAATAAGTAATCTTAACATATCTATTAATTTCTCTTTTAAATGTATTCAGTTTCTTTATTTGTTTTACATAGCCACCATTTTGTTGTCTTGTGTTGTGATTATGTCTTCGAATATATGTGATACACTCTTGTAAGTATTCAGGCAACAGACCCTCTCTTATTTTAAAAATAAATATCAATGTATTGTCACATTCTTTGTTTTACCGACATAAACGATATTCTCGATATTCTCAAAAATAAAACATAACCAGCTATTATTATTAAACATAAAGACACTGAGCAATCATTCTCTCAGACAAAGTTAGATGTAATGCGTAGCATTGACCCTATTGAATTGAATATTCAGCTATCAAAAGTTAAAAGTGTCAGAAATGGAGGTTTTCCTCCACTGTACACCCCTTAACAATCATCGCATCTAACATACAGACAGCAAAACTTAGTGGTCAATGTAGTACTGCCTTCTTTCTTGACATTCATAAAGCTTTTGACAGTGTCTGGCATCGTGGCATATCATACAAACTTATGGTAACCAACTGCCCCAGATATCTGCTTTTTCTCCTCAAAGACTACTTATGTGGAACAACTGTTCAAGTTAACATTAATGACCATTTATCACAAAACATTACAATCCATCAAGATATTCCACAAGGCTCTCCACTGTCGCCCTTCAGAACCAGAATATTTAAACCTGAATTTCTCCAATATGCCGATGATATCGCACTCGTAAGCCATAACAAGAACATCTACAAGACAGCAGAGGCACTTCAGCAACTAATGAACAGAACATTAACGTGGTTCAACAAATGGCGAATGAAACCGAATCCCCCTAAAATCTCAATACATCGTGTTTAACCATAATATATCCCCAAACACTCCAACAATAACTGTTGACAATAGCACAATATATTGTCAACCGGCAGTAAAATATCTTGGAGTCACAATAGACAATAAGTTTAATTTTAACAAACATGTCAAACTAGTCAAAGAAGAAGTGCATTGCAAGAAGCAGAAACTTCCGCAGCCTAACATATAAAAACCAAGGAATCAACAAAAAAAACTACTGCCCATATTTATAGTACAATCGGCCGTCCATTATTAGAATATAGCCACCCACTATACCTTAATACAAGAAGACCAGTCATAAAAAGTCTAAAAATAGCAGAAACATCAACATTGCGATCCATTACCAAAATCAGACACCCCAGAAATCCTCTCCATAACCCTCCCAACAACCTTCTCTATGAGATTATACAAATAACACCAATCAACCAAAGATTACAATCCATAACCACAAAATTTGCTAAGGAAATAAATAACATAGAAATAATACAAGCCCTTTGCAAAACAAGAGAACAAGAATTACCTAGCAGAATAAAATTTCCAGAGCTAACCCTATGGGAACACATCACCGCATTGAATAATATACAATGAAACAAATTTATATTAGTTTTTTTTTTAATACAGACATCTATACTGTAATAAAATGAAATGGTATGTAAATTATTTTAAACAGTTGTAACAGGCTGAAGGACCTCGGTCGATGGCCTTTTGGTGAAACCAATAAAATACTTTTATTATTATTATTATTGGAGGTTTCCTGATAGGATGTAAAAATAAAGAGGACAATGGAAGGCTTAAGGCAATGGTTGAAGAGAAATTATCTGAGTCATATAAGATTCGGGAAATTAATGGTATTAACCCCAGGGTCCGCATTGTTGGATTGTCCGAAAATTATCAGGAAGATCAACTGGTTAACTACATAAAGAAGTGCAACTCTGATTTGCTTTTTAAGTAATTCAGAATGTAAAATAATCAAACTTTTTCCTACTAAGAAAAACAAGAACGTATTTCAGGTTATCCTTCAATTAGACAGATTTTCATATGATAAAGTCATTAAGGCTATCAATTTATTTATATGTTATGATAGTTGCAGGGTTTTTGATGCAATTGAAATATATCGGTGTTATAATTGCAATTCATTTCACCATTCATCTAATAATTGCCTTAATCCCTTATCCTGCCCACATTGTGGCGAAGGTCACGATGTAAAACAGTGTAAGTCTAAAGTACGTTGTTGTTCTAATTGCTCGGTATTAAAAAATAAACTAAATCTTCACATGTCCACTAACCATGCTGCTTGGGACAAAGATAATTGTAAAGCATACACAGAGGCGCGTGATAAACTAAAAAATGATATTTTGTTAATTTCTCAATAGCAATCATTTAACACCACCTCGTTAATTGATTCCACTTCCACTGTCCGTACTCCCACTCCCACTAACAGTATCAACTCCACTTGCCTGCGCGAGGTGCGAGATGATTTTGTGATTTACTATCAAAACACCCGCGGGTTAAGAAACAAAACTAACACAATATTTAACTCGTTGCCCTTGCATGATTATTCTGTCATTGTGTTAACTGAGACCTGGCTCGATCCTTCTATTGATAGCAGCGAATTGTTCACTGTTCGTTATTCCTGTGTGTACCGCTCTGACAGAAACTTTTCAGTTAATACTTGGACGAAGGGTGGAGGTATTATATACTAGCTGTTAGTGATACTTTTACGTCTTCGGTTTTAGACTTAAATACTCCACAATTCGATAAAGTGCCTCAGATTAACATAGTGGGGGTAAAAATTGTCGCCAATTCACACTCCCTATTTATTATTAACATTTATGTTCCTCCAAATGCATGTTCCTCCAAATGCTCTAAAAGCGGATTTTGAATGTCTATTTGAAGCAATGAGGGTTAAGGCGCTTGAATTCACCATGAGAGGCGTTAGTGTAGGGTACTGTCTATGTCATGGAACGTTAATATTTACTATGGCTTTTTAACACTAGTTTTTAATATTTTATATAAAAATCAGCTGAAAAACGTTTAACACAATGATGGCAGAAGGGGAAAGTAGTAATTTACTTGCTGAGTATGGAAATTATTGTACTTATCAGAGGTGTCTTATGTCATTAAAGTTAGGTGTACATGATTATTACTTACGATTTTCTGTAGTAGCCTCCTTTGGTAACGCATAATCGTCAGGATTAAAATGTTTCTTACAAACACACGAATGTTTCGAAGGAGTAAAGTTATCTCTGTCAACCACTGTTTTAGGCGAGTTTTGTCTCTCGGAAGCATATGTCCGCCTTTCTTTCTGAACAAAATAACTTTTGACATGACCTTACTCGACTAGTGACGCCAACTGGTGAGCCTGAAGACGTTAGCCCTCATTGAATCTCTGAATTATTTGCACATTAATGACTTAATCATTATTGGTGACTTTAATGTTTTCAAACATGCTTCTTATTTAAATGATTCACAACCAAATGGATAAATATTACTAATAATTTCCTACACATATTTAATATGACCTAGCATAACTTCATTTTAAATGACAATAACAGAATACTTGACTTAGTCCTATTTAACAAAAACTGTCTTGTTGAAAAATCCCTTGATCCCTTCGTTAGCGAGGATAGTCATCACCCAGCATTAGAAATTTCTTTTAAACTTAGTACTAGTGTTAATTCAAAGCAGAACTTTCCTATGAATTATGGCCAATGTTACAACTTTAGAAAAGCAAATTTTTTACTGTTATATGAGTCAATTTTTAATATTGACTAGAGCTTTTTGTCAACTTTTACTAATGTTGAGGATGCTAGTACCTATCTCTATGGTAAGTTATACACAGCACGTTTGATCTTTGTGTTCCTAAATTTACTTTAAATTATAAGAAACGTTACACCCCATGCTTTACCTATGACATTATAAAAAATATCAAAATTAAAGCTAATCTCTTGCGTCAACATAAAAATAATAATTACCTAACTGCCCTCGACGACTTCAAAAATCTTAGAGCTAAAATAAAATTGGATATTGATATCTCATAAAAGAACTACACTCATTCAGCTGAAAATAACATTAAGCATGATCCAAATAAATTCTAGGCTAAAAAAAAATAAAAAAAGGATCTACTAGCATATCTAATAACATGTTTTATAATGATCAATTACTTGATAACCCTGAAGATATTTTAAACTCTTATGCCGATTTTGTTAGTAAATCTTTTTCTCCTATATCTGATGCATCCTTGAGCAATGAAGAGTCTATGTCTAGTTCACAGTTGTTTGTCCATATTCGTGAATTTGACGAAAATGAAATTTTTGTCGCATTGAAACAAATTAAACCCAAAATGACAACTGGTCCGGATGCAGTGCCTGCTTTTATCCTAAGAGGCTGTGCCTGCATTCTTGCTTCATCACTTAAAATCTTGTTTAATCTGTGTCTGAAAACTTGTACATTTCCTGAAATCTGGAAATATTCCAAAATTTATCCCGTATACAGGGTGAGTCTTAAGTGCGTAGTTATATTTAAACCACCGATTCTTGACATCTGTAGAAACCCACTGACACATTTTTTTTCTCTTAATTCCCACGTAAAATTGAGTTATCGACTTTCAAAAAAAATAAGATGAAATTGTTTTGGAACTGCTGATTACTAGAAACATTCCTCATTTTATCTGAAATAGTGCATTGACCTTTAGCAGTGTTGCCGCATTTCATATACAATTTAGCAGTAAGTTCGTTCCGGGACATAATTTTGAATGAAATAATTACCTACTTATGCGATTAAGTGCTCCATTTGAAATAATTTTTAAACTTTTTAAAATACCTTTTAATATAAGAAATGTACAAGTTTGCCTTTTTCTTGCATCAATTAAACTTTCTTTCAAGTGTCGTAAACTAAAACCAAATTTTCCGATAAACAGTAAACATGAAATGCTACGGACAATTTTGATTTCGTTTTTTCAAAGTTTATAAAAGAATTATTAAATTTTAACAAGTAGTGGTTACTTACCCTGCGATTATAATAATTTGAAGTAATCCTGTAGTTTATTAATAAATAAATCGTTTTCTAACAGTCATCAGAGACAACCACCTCTGCAGTCATATGTTCGGCTGGTTCATTGACCTGATATGTAGGTCAATGGGCGAGTTACACTAACCTATCTTTTAGGTACATTACATTACCAACCAATTTATGATTCAAATTACAGACATCAAGCATATTCCTATGAATTAAGATGGAAAATCTAGTTCAAATCAGTAACTAAAAGTCACTAAATAAAAACAACTACGTAACTTTATCTGTAAACAAAATCCAAGCTTTGACAAGAACTATTCTAATAACAAAAAGCACTTTTAGGTACTGTTAAAATATCGCAAAACTGAAATAAAAAAAAAGCACAAAGAGAACAACACGCACTTAAATCGAAACTAAACTTATTCTCGATTTACCTAAAACTTAATGTCAATGACGCTAAAGACGTTTACGTAAATTCACTCTGAACGATTTCCAATTATTATTCTCTCTATTGCTATAAGAATAACAAAGACAGCGAGAGTGAGTTGGCCTCTCCAGGTATATTTTCGTAAACCGCTATGACCGATACAAAAACAACAATTTGCTTGTTTACATATCAACATAGATTTATGAAAGGGGGAGATAGAACATAGTTCACGGCGCACGCTACCAATTCCCCCACTGCTGTCACCCACCAATCACAGACAGTGTGTCGGTATCTTCGACAGTTCGATCGCATCCATATTGTATTTCGATGTTCGTTGTGGAAGTGAGGTTTTGATTCAGTGACTATTTTTGTGACTATAGCGTGAAAAATGCCCAGATGCGTTATAAAAAATTGTGTTTACCACAAAACTGCAAACTGTGTGAGGGATAAATCATCTATTCATTTATTTCGGTAAGTTACTTAATAAACATGTTTGTTTTGGAGGCCATATTCGATTGTTTAAGGAGACAGAGCCGTATTTCCCATTTCCGTGTGATTTGCAAAGATAATTGTTAATTATTGCAATAATGTGGATTAATCAAAGAGGATTAATATATTTAATGTTGACAGTAGCACGTTTTATACGATTTTACATAATAGGTACTTTAAGATTGTATTATTTTTAGTGTTCCAAAGGATACTGAGAGAAGAGAGGCTTGGAGAGTACCTTTAAATTTGGAAAAAGAAGGTATGTTTGTGAATTCCAATGTATGCCACTTACATTTTACCCAGGAGTCTTATGATTTTAAGAAGTCACCTTTTTCACTCCATTTAAAACAAAATGTTTTACCTATTATGGACATTATGGTAAGTAGATTCGAAAGAAATATATAATATTAGTTTATTCAGATCACTAAAATAATTATTATTAAAAATACAGTAGGACCTACTTAAATTATTAAACAAACAGTTAATAGTGACCAAAAAATTACCTTTTCCGAAGTTCTCAAATATTTACTTACATAAAATTTTATAAAAATTAGAAACGTATTTAAAATTTTGTGCCTGAATTATTTTTACAATAATGTATTTATTCATAACTTTTGTTTATTTACTGTTTCCATATGAGCAGAAAAAATTATTTTATAAATACCTATTAAATTTATTCGAATATAATTAAAAAATTGGTTTGTATTATTTAGGTATACTATTATTTTCAAATATATTTTCTCGAGGATTTATTTTTGTGATTTTCTTACAGAAAAACAAATCAGTATAGAAAATGTAAAATTTTCCAAGGGCCTTTAATTTTTTTTAAATTCAGGTGAATGATGTTCAATAAAGCAGAGGGATAGTTCAATTAGAAATTTTACATTCTCAATATTCATTTATTTTTTCTGATTGCAAATTATGAAAATTGAAAAAAAATCCATAAAACTTAATATTTTTCGATAACTCCTAAAATGAAGTCTACAGGGGGCTCGACAGGGGGAGTGTCAATATATGAGGAAAAACCCTGTAGATAAAATATCAAAAGGATTTAAACAATATAAACAATAACACGTAGGTATAATACATCTTATTTTTTATAGGATACTAGTAAAAGCTTGACCGAAACTACATCTGTTTCGTCTCAACCATCGACGAGTGCTGCTATATCTTTGTTAAATGAACCACGGCCATCAACAAGTACTGGATTATTAGGACATAGAATGGACAGAATTGCCACAAAGGTCATTTACTAGTTTGGGTTTTGTGGAAAATAAAACACCCCCAAGTTCTCCTATTCGAGGGTATTCTAAAGTAAGTTAACTAAGTAAAATTTATTATTGATTACTATTACTAAGTATTTTAACTTATTGAAAAATAAAGTATACTTATTTAAAAAACATATTAAATAAGTTGTTCAAATTGTTCAGTCAGCATTGCCAGGGCCTTTATTATTTAATATTGGCATTCAGTAAGTAATAGAAGTATGTTAAATTAAAAAAAAAAAATAAACATCTTATGTAAAGTAAGTCTTCATTCAATCTATAATCAAAAGTCAATAATAGTGCCAATATTGTTTATTAATTATGTAAATTTTTTTAAGGTTAAACACCCCGAAAACTGAAACTTAAGTCTCAGTTGACTAAAGCTCGTAAAAAAATTAAGAGGCTTAGGACAAGTCTTTGCCATTTTAAGAAAAGAGTTGCTAGGCTTGCTGAGGTGATTAAATCACTCAGTGGCAAAGTCACCGATGAAACATTAGAAACTTTGTGTAAGATAGGACCTAATGAAGAATTTTTGCAGAGACAGATGTACCATAAACATAAGTACGGCGAACAGCTTAAAGCCTTTTCATTAACTCTTCTTTATTATTCTGTTAAGGCCTACAATTTTGTTCGTAATACTTTTAATTCGGCTCTTCCTCACCCAAAGACTATATCCAGGTGGTACAAAAATATAAATGGCGAGGCCGGATTTACAGCAGAAGTTTTCGACCTATTAAAAATCAAAGGACAGAATACAGATTATAAACTTATTTGCAGCTTAACCATAGACAAAATGGCAATTCGTCAGCATGTGGAGTGGGATGGAACGAAGTATTACGGATTTGTAGATTTTGGAGTAGAAACTGAAACTGACAGTCATCCTGTAGCCAAGGATGCACTCGTGTTCATGCTAGTTTGCATTAATGAGTCATGGAAGCTTCCTCTTGGATATTTTTTAATAGATAGTTTAACCGGTCAACAAAAAAAAATTTAGTGCTACAGTGTCTAAAGTTAGTCAATGAAACGGGGCTACTGTTGGTTTCAATATGTTTTGATGGAGCTACGAACAATGCTACGTTGGCCAAACAGTTAGGGTGTAATTTTGATCCCAAAAATATACAATCTACATTTGTTGATCCCAGTTGTGGCAGAAGAATTGCAGTATTTTTTTACCCCTGTCATATGATTAAATTGTTAAGAAATTTGTTAGGAGATAAAAAAAATATTATTGATAAGGGTGATATTATTCAGTGGGAATATTTAGTAAAATTAATGAAATTGCAAGATGAAGAGGGTGTTCATTTAGCTAATAATCACATATATTCTTTAAAAACCAAAAAATGAAAGTTAAATTAGCCACCCAACTATTCAGTACTTTTGTAGCACATGCTTTGGAGTTTTTAAACGAAACTTTAAAATTAGAGCAGTTTAAAGATTGTGAGGCTACAGTAAAATTTATTAGATGTATTAATAACTTATTTGACATCTTGAATTCCAGAAATATGTATCAGTATGGTTACAAACAGCCTGTTAACAAACAAAATTTTGAGGGTTTTAATAAATTTTTGTCAGAAACAGCAGATTATTTTAAATCTTTGGAATTAGCGATCGGCAAACCTGTTTGTGAGAGTGTAAGAAAAATGGGGGTAATAATAGGATTGTTGTTTTGTATCAAAGTATAAAATCTCTCTATAACAATATTATTGAAGAAAATCAATTATTGTTGTATATTCCTACTTACAAAATTAGCCAGGATCATGTTGAACTTTTTTTGGGCAAATCAGGGCAATGGGGGGTTGTAACGACAACCCAACAGCTAAACAATTTAAAGTCGCGTATAAGAAAATGCTTGTACACCTTGAATTGAGAGATTCTTTTAGAGAAAATTGTATTCCATTGGAAACAATTTCAGTTTTGTCTCCTTCTGATATTATTAATAAATCGTGTGGTAGACAGCGAATAGCAGAAGATATAAACGAACCAGAAATGGATGATGATGTGTATTACCACATTCTAAATATAGAAATATCAGAATTTAAAAATGAAATTCTTATTTATGTAGGGGGGTTATATTGTAACCAAACTCTTGAAAATTCTAAAATGTGAAGAATGTCTAGAAGCATTGTTAGGGGACAGAGCTGACTTTCTTATGTCCTTTATAAATCAGAAAGACAGGTCGACTCTCGTATCCCTCTGAAGATGTAATATTTATATGTCGAACTTCAGAGAAAATCTTTCAAATTTATATAAATAAAAGAAATAATTTAATAAATGTCAATTTATTAAACATAAAATTGTTAGATTTGTTAATTAATCAAAACTTATTTAAAAACCTAAATAATCATTTTAAAGAACAGAGTGCGTTTACCTGTCACTATAGCAATTTAATTAAATTAATATCTATATTTTAAAATTAGAATTCACCATTATAACAGCAATATGTTTGATAGAAGTAGAAGCATGAGATCTGTTTATAATAAATTAATATTATTTAAAGGACAATAATGTATATATTATTTTATATAAGTACACTATTTTTTATAATAAGATGCACATTTAAATAAATGATTGTTAGAAACTTTGTTTTTTTAATTATATTGATACATAGGTTTATAGAGTACTATCTATTATTTAAAATACACAATGCATAGGTTAGCTAATATAAAAATTGTTGTTTTTTTTTTCAATAAAATCACTTTATTTTCAATACTAATTTTTTTATTTGAATTATATTTTAGAAGCCAAAATAAAAAATGTATATGGTTTTAATAAAAATATTTAAATAGTCTGGATGTTCTTTATTATGTTATTTAAAGAAATATACCCAAAAAAACCTACAAAAAAAGCATCTTATATTTGACACAAAAGATTACATCTAGTTAAATAAAAAAATAAATATAAAGCTAAAACTTTCCTAAATACCTTATTTTTTAGTTCTTGCAAAGAAATTAGGAGTCAAAATGTTCTGTTTCTTGTTGTAGGTCTACAATATAATTAATATATTATTATGTTGTATACATAAAACCGTTTTATGGCATCGTAATGACAAAAAATACCGAGAAGAATACCATATAATTAAAATAATGCTGAAAACTAAAACAAAACTGTTACTGCTGCTAACCTCTAAATTGTATCAATTGTAGTTGTAGTTCGTGTTTACAAGTGCAGTGATAACAATTCAGTGGTGGCTGGTGGATTTAGGCTAAACCATTTCTCAATATTGGAGCATGGAATCCAAACATTATTTTAAGGCACGACTACCAGTACTGAATGAAAAAGTTTTGCAAAAAAAAATTTTTAAAAAAATTGAGGAAAAGTTACAAGTTACTTCTAGGCCATTAGTAAAATATTTGCAAACTATTTTTTTTCCTAATCAGAAGAAAAATTTATCACCCCGTTTTTTTCGAAAATTGTGATTTTTTGTAAAGTATAACATTTTAAAATTTAAATTCTTCATTGTGTAAATTTCAAATTGTCATAACTACAAAAAATCAAAATTTTCGAAAACAACAAAAAAACTGGGAGATAAATTTTACTTCTGATTACGAAAAAAAATAGTTTCCAAATATTTTACTAATGGTCTAGAAATAATCTGGATCGGCAGCGCATTTTTGTAACTTTTTTTCTCCATTTTTTTTTCAATTTTTTTTGCAAAACTTCTTCATTCAGTACTGGTAGTCGTGCCTTAAAATATTGCTTGGGTTCTATGCTCCAATACTGAGATATGATATAACCTAAATCCACCAGCCGCCATCGTAACAATTAATGTTTCGTCCGTGGGAAGATAGCAATGAGTAAAGTTGTGACATTGTGTGTGATATTTTTATTAGTGATTAGTGTTATTCTCGGAAACTGATATTATTTAATAGTTATTAGTGTGTGTTTTAGTCGTGTGTTTTTAATTATTGTTTATTATTAGTGATTTATTTTTGCTGTGTACCAGGGTATGTGGATTATTTATAGAAGAGATTATTTTATTTCAATTAGGTACGTGCAGAATGCCAATTTTTTATTATTTATTTCAGTATTAGAATTTTTTATAGTTTAATTTATTTATTAATGAGTTTAAGTTTTTGTTTTCAGAATTTATTGTTAATTTTACTAACATAGCCTCACCCAAACTAACACCCCAACCACTTCCTTCCTGGCAGGTAAAACTCATACCTCCACATGGTACTTGCTGGGCAACAATAATAATTTCTTATTTAAAATTTTTGTTGTTGGCTAAACTGGGCAAAAAATAATTCTATTGTGGATGGGTTATAGCAATTAATAATTTAAGTGAGTAATCATATTCAATTCATTATTGCAAAAATATTAAATTATCTGAATACGGTCCTGTCCCACCAGACTTGGACGTTTGATTGATTCATGGAACCAATCAGTTTCTCTCAAAAGTGAGACAGACAACTTATAACCTCGCATTATACGAATTGTCAACAAGGAACTTGTTAGACGACAGAGAATATACTCGCCTAGCACGTGGGTTCGAATCACAAACTTATTTATTTTTTTTTTTTTAAATAAGTATTTTTTAGTTCGTTAGTAAGATTTATATGAAGATTACATTTTTTCCTTGCACTTTATTATAGTTTGTTTATTTTTACTACATTTTTCCCTTGCCCTTTATTATAGTTTGTTTATTTTCACGGACATCGTCGGGTATGTAGTCCTAAGTCTGCATTATTTCAATACTCGCAACTGATGTTTCTGTGCCACGTGTTAAGTAAACCAATCTACCTTTCCGTTCTTTAAAGTATATGCTTCTTTATAAAATGATTATTTTCAATTTTGTTTCATTTTTAGTAAAGTGAAACCAAATTACCAGATGTGTACTAATTTAAAATAGATTTGTGCGGAACGCTGACAGTGGCAACACTGCCTTGAGTTACGTAATTTCTATGAACGGTGTTTACACAGATATCCAGTGACCATCAAAATGTCGGTTGCCGGAGGACGAAAAAAATTTTCAGAAATTCAAAATTTTTTTTTGTTTAAAAAAAATTTTTTTAACAGTGCCAATCAATTGTACTCGACGAAATATATTGAGGGTTAAAATATAACTACGCATTTAAAACTCACCCTGTATGAAAACGGTGACAGACTCGTTATCAGAAATTTTCGTCCAATTTCTATACTGTGTAATTTTTGCAAAGCTCTTGAATTTTTACTGCATAGTAATATTTACCGTAACATTAGTACCAGACTCTCACCTTACCAACACGGTTTCATGAAAGGGCGATCCACCACAACCAACCTAGTGTGTATCACACAATTCATTGCTGAATCAATAGATAAGCAGGCGCAAACTGACGTTATCTACACAGATTTCTCTAAGGCATTCGACAGACTCGATCATGGGATACTACTTAAAATGTTTTTGGTCTTTTTGACGCATTACTAACGTTTTTTGCATCTTATTTATCTAATAGAAAGCAATATGTAGTTTTAATGGGTCTGTCGACTACCTTGCAACATCATGAGTTCTGCAGGGATCTGTACTTGGGCTACTGTTATTTAACATATTCATCAATGACATAGTTGATCAGTTAGATGTCAATTGTCTTCTTTATGCAGATGACTTAAAAATTGTTGGTGTAATTCGAAGCATGAGCGACTGTGAACTAATCCAATACAACTTAGATAAAATTTCGAACTGGTGTCAGTTAAACAACTTACCCCTCAATCCTCTAAAATGCAATGTAATGTCATACACGTTAAAATCAGTTACTCTAGCTTTTGAATATAAACTAATGTGATTTTAGAGCGCCCTATAACTTTCGTGATCTTGGTGTAACTTTTGATAGTAAACTCTTGTTCGTAAATCATATTGAAACCATTGTGTCTGAGACATACAAAACTTATGGATTTATAAATGATAATAATACAATAATATAATATAATAATAATAATAATAATAATAATAATAAGGGGTGCAAAGGACCGGCAACCTCCACGCTGGTGCACCCTGGACAGGCAGAGGCAACTCTGTCTGACAAATGCCGGCCGGGGGGTACGAAGGCTAACCACCTAGTACCCCTTTCCCTTCTGGTTCCTTATAACCTAAGAAGAAGGGCCCCTCACGACCGACCCCAATCGGATGGGGGTCAGAGACAAGTGGGAGGGGCCTCACCGGAACGTCTCAATGATAACAACCGCAACGGACAAGGACGCTTTAAGTGGACGAGGGAACTTCGGGATGACTTGCTGACCTGCCGCGAGAGTAGCGAACCTGAGCGAAGGGGATACATGGCGCGATTGCATGCACTTTGGTGCGAAATGCATCCAGAGCATCGCGCCTTCTCTCAACAACATCTGAGAGATCAAGTATCCTTTCTGATCAGGACAGGTTACGTAAGGGCACCCCGTCAGCTAGAAGAACTGCCAGCCGCAGTCCCACCGCGGCAATTACCAGCTGATGGGGAACATCCTTTAGAGTTCACCGATGTAGACTTAAGGACGAGGGTTAGCCTTAACACCAGGGCTAACCTAAAGCCACAAGACCTGGCTAGAATGGACGCGGTCATCGATGAGGAAATTCCGGAAGATGTAGACATCTGGCAAATCAACTGTGCCGTGTACAGCGCCGCGAAGCAACTCGTCCCCCGTGAGAGGTCAACCAATCACGGGGTCGAGAAAGCCAAGCGGCGTGTACAAAAAATCGAAGGCAAGATACAGTCGGCCAGACAACACGCTTCTCGGATCCAGAGTGTGGTGGAATATAAGACGACTGGTAGAGTTTTTACTCCCAGGATCCGGCGCACAGCTGCCGGATTAAGACGTCAACACCATACTCTAAATCTGACAGTGATGCTTACCATCAAGCAGCACTGTCTAGATAGGATCCGAGCGCTCATGGCGATAAAGAAAACATTGAAGAGGCGGGTGAAGAGTATGGAACAAAACAATTTGTTCCGTACGAATCCTTCCCGCCTCTTTCAAGAGCCACAGCGTGTTGTCGAGAACCCGCCGACTGTAGAAGATGTCGAAACCTTCTGGAAGGGAATCTACGAAACGCCGCGTCCATTCAATAGCGACACTCCATCAATTGCACACTTCGAGGCTCTGTGTCACAGACATCTTGAAGAGCCAGAAGAAGTGTGCCCGGCAATCAGTACGGAGGAAGTCCAACAAGCACTTGTTGGTACCAAGAACTTCGCTGCCCCGGGCCCAGACGGCATTAACAACTGGTGGTGGAAGAAATTTCCTTCCACTCACCGCCGTCTGGCGCGAGTTTTCAACTCATGGTTGAACGAGGGGCAGCAGATTCCGGACTGGTTCGTCGAGGGACGTACTGTGCTAATCCCCAAAAAGGGGGATCTTTCCGACCCGAGGAATTATAGGCCGATCACTTGCCTCAACTCCTGCTACAAGATATTTACACGTATCTTGTATGCTAGGACACTGAGGTCTGTTGATCCGGTCTTCCAGCAGATACATGAACAGCGTGGTGCCAAGAAGGGCATGGCAGGTTGCAAGGACAGCCTGCTGATAGACCGCTGTATTACACAGGACTCTGTGCAATACAAGCGGAATCTATCGATGGCCTGGATTGATTACCGCAAGGCATTTGATACAACATCGCATGAGCTATTGTTGTACTTGCTCGAATGTCTTGCGGTACCAGCACCACTAGTGAGATGCATAGAACAGCTGCTGCCGCTCTGGAAGACCCGCTTCACCATAACATCAGGTGCACAGCGGGTCACGACAGGGCAGGTGGCATTTAGGAGAGGAGTTTTCCAGGGTGACTCCCTGAGTCCTCTCCTCTTCTGCATCTCACTGCTGCCGTTGTCTGTTGGGCTCCGCCAAACCCGCGGATATCAATGTGGGCCACCCAGCGACCGGAGGCATAAGGTCACCCATCTATTTTATATGGATGACCTTAAACTTTATGCCTCCGGAGAGCGCGAACTACAAAACGCTCTTAGGGTGGTCGAAGAATATACGCGGGCAATTGGTATGGAGTTCGGGTTGGACAAATGTGCAGTCGTCCACCTCAAGAGAGGACGATGCGGGGAATTCCCTGAAGATGCGCAGCTCGCAGACGGAAGCATCCTAAGACATCTGGATGCCGGAGAGACCTATACATACCTGGGTGTGCAACAAAGGCACATCCAGGATGTAACACAAATAAAGGAATCTCTCCGCGGCAAGTACAGACACCGCCTCCGAAAGATTTGGTCTTCCGAACTTTCGGGGAAGAACAAGGTGTCTGCAACTAATATGCTTGCAGTTCCGATTCTGCTCTACTCCTTCGGAGTAGTAAAGTGGAGGGTAGATGAGCTGCGTCAATTAGACAGAGATACCCGCAAGATGATGAATATTCACAGAAGTATACATCCTAGATCGTCCGTTCCTCGTGTGTACCTCCCACGTCAACGGGGGGGGCCGAGGACTCTTGAGCCTGGAGTGTACGCATGGCAGAGTAGTACTGAGTATGGCATGTAACATACTCAGGAGCTCAGATCCCCTCTTGCGGTTCGTAAAACATCACGAAACTGTAGGAGTGGGAGCAGGATTATTCAAGGCAGCAAAAAGAGCCGCAGATGAACTCGGTCTCGCATTTGACATCAGGCGAGGAGGCCGGCGAGGTGCTGATGTTGAGTCAGTCACCGAACTTCAGCCAAATCGTCTGAAAGCCCGAATAAGAGCTGCCGAACAGGAAAATCTGTTTCGGCAGCACGTCGATAAACCCCAGCATGGTGTCTTCTATAAGAACATCGAAACACTGGGTTTATCGACCAGGCTGACCTTCGCCTTTCTAAGGTCAGCAGGGCTTAAGTCGGAGACCGAGGGATTCATTATGGCCTGCCAAGATGGTGTTATCAACACCTTGGTCTACCGTAGCCGCGTGTGGCGTGTAGAGGTTCCTGATATCAACTGCAGGACCTGCCATCAGGCGCCGGAATCGCTCATGCACTTACTTTCTGCATGTCCCATATATGCGATTTCGGCCTACATCCACCGACATAACGCGGCTTTACGAGTGCTATACTACCATCTAAGGCACTCGTACGGGGTAGACCAGACACCAGTGCTGCCTTACGTCCCCGGAGATATTGAGTCCGTTGTCGAGAACGAGAAATGCCGGATTTACTGGAACTACTCGTTCCCGACTGTCAGGCTAATCCAAGCCAACAAGCCTGACATAGTCCTCCTCGACCATCAACTCAAGGTGATGTATGTTATCGAGTTCTCGGCACCTGCGGAGAAAAACATCACCTTGAAGGAGGAGGAGAAACGGACCAAATATCGCGATCTCCGGTACGAGCTCCAAGTGCTGTACCCAGGCTACTCGGTCAAAATGGTCGTCCTTATTATTGGTGTACTCGGAGGGATAAAGCCTACGCTGCTCTCGGAACTGAAGATCATACCGGCCTGCCGAAAACCAGCTGAGTGGCTGGCAGGTCAAATGCAGAAGGCGGTCATTCTGGGTTCTCTCCGTCTGCTTAGGGCACACGATTCTGGTATCTACAGTCACTAACCCTGCGGGATGTGGGGAGTGGCTGTAGTTGATGCGCCGGCGCGACTCCCGTGAGGCGTCGGAGGCCACGGGAGGACTGACCGGCATCGGGAAACCGAAAAAAAAAAAAAAAAAAAAAAAAAAAAAAAAAGTACAAGTACAGACACCGCCTCCGAAAGATTTGGTCTTCCGAACTTTCGGGGAAGAACAAGGTGTCTGCAACTAATATGCTTGCCGTTCCGATTCTGCTCTACTCCTTCGGAGTAGTAAAGTGGAGGGTAGATGAGCTGCGCCAATTAGACAGAGATACCCGCAAGATGATGAATATTCACAGAAGTATTCATCCTAGATCGTCCGTTCCTCGTGTGTACCTCCCACGTCAACGGGGGGGGCCGAGGACTCTTGAGCCTGGAGTGTACGCATGGCAGAGTAGTACTGAGTATGGCATGTAACATACTCAGGAGCTCAGATCCCCTCTTGCGGTTCGTAAAACATCACGAAACTGTAGGAGTGGGAGCAGGATTGTTCAAGGCAGCAAAAAGAGCCGCAGATGAACTCGGTCTCGCATTTGACATCAGGCGAGGAGGCCGGCGAGGTGCTGATGTTGAGTCAGTCACCGAACTTCAGCCAAATCGCCTGAAAGCCCGAATTAGAGCTGCCGAACAGGAAAATCTGTTTCGGCAGCACGTCGATAAACCCCAGCATGGTGTCTTCTATAAGAACATAGAAACACTGGGTTTATCGACCAGGCTGACCTTCGCCTTTCTAAGGTCAGCAGGGCTTAAGTCGGAGACCGAGGGATTCATTATGGCCTGCCAAGATGGTGTTATCAACACCTTGGTCTACCGTAGCCGCGTGTGGCGTGTAGAGGTTCCTGATATCAACTGCAGGACCTGCCATCAGGCGCCGGAATCGCTCATGCACTTACTTTCTGCATGTCCCATATATGCGATTTCGGCCTACATCCACCGACATAACGCGGCTTTACGAGTGCTATACTACCATCTAAGGCACTCGTACGGGGTAGACCAGACACCAGTGCTGCCTTACGTCCCCGGAGATATTGAGTCCGTTGTCGAGAACGAGAAATGCCGGATTTACTGGAACTACTCGTTCCCGACTGTCAGGCTAATCCAAGCCAATAAGCCTGACATAGTCCTCCTCGACCATCAACTCAAGGTGATGTATGTTATCGAGTTCTCGGCACCTGCTGAGAAAAACATCACCTTGAAGGAGGAGGAGAAACGGACCAAATATCGCGATCTCCGGTACGAGCTCCAAGTGCTGTACCCAGGCTACTCGGTCAAAATGGTCGTCCTTATTATCGGTGTACTCGGAGGGATAAAGCCTACGCTGCTCTCGGAACTGAAGATCATACCGGCCTGCCAAAAACCAGCCGAGTGGCTGGCAGGTCAAATGCAGAAGGCGGTCATTCTGGGTTCTCTCCGTCTGCTTAGGGCACACGATTCTGGTATCTACAGTCACTAACCCTGCGGGATGCGGGGAGTGGCTGTAGTTGATGCGCCGGCGCGACTCCCGTGAGGCGTCGGAGGCCACGGGAGGACTGACCGGCATCGGGAAACCGGAAAAAAAAAAAAAAAAAAAAAAAAAAAAAAAAAAAAATAATAATAATAATGTTTATTTAGGGGTGCAAAGGACCGGCAACCTCCACGCTGGTGCACCCTGGACAGGCAGAGGCAACTCTGTCTGACAAATGCCGGCCGGGAGGTACGAAGGCTAACCACCTAGTACCCCTTTCCCTTCTGGTTCCTTATAACCTAAGAAGAAGGGCCCCTCACGACCGACCCCAATCGGATGGGGGTCAGAGACAAGTGGGAGGGGCCTCACCGGAACGTCTCAATGATAACAACCGCAACGGACAAGGACGCTTTAAGTGGACGAGGGAACTTCGGGATGACTTGCTGACCTGCCGCGAGAGTAGCGAACCTGAGCGAAGGGGATACATGGCGCGATTGCATGCACTTTGGTGCGAAATGCATCCAGAGCATCGCGCCTTCTCTCAACAACATCTGAGAGATCAAGTATCCTTTCTGATCAGGACAGGTTACGTAAGGGCACCCCGTCAGCTAGAAGAACTGCCAGCCGCAGTCCCACCGCGGCAATTACCAGCTGATGGGGAACATCCTTTAGAGTTCACCGATGTAGACTTAAGGACGAGGGTTAGCCTTAACACCAGGGCTAACCTAAAGCCACAAGACCTGGCTAGAATGGACGCGGTCATCGATGAGGAAATTCCGGAAGATGTAGACATCTGGCAAATCAACTGTGCCGTGTACAGCGCCGCGAAGCAACTCGTCCCCCGTGAGAGGTCAACCAATCACGGGGTCGAGAAAGCCAAGCGGCGTGTACAAAAAATCGAAGGCAAGATACAGTCGGCCAGACAACACGCTTCTCGGATCCAGAGTGTGGTGGAATATAAGACGACTGGTAGAGTTTTTACTCCCAGGATCCGGCGCACAGCTGCCGGATTAAGACGTCAACACCATACTCTAAATCTGACAGTGATGCTTACCATCAAGCAGCACTGTCTAGATAGGATCCGAGCGCTCATGGCGATAAAGAAAACATTGAAGAGGCGGGTGAAGAGTATGGAACAAAACAATTTGTTCCGTACGAATCCTTCCCGCCTCTTTCAAGAGCCACAGCGTGTTGTCGAGAATCCGCCGACTGTAGAAGATGTCGAAACCTTCTGGAAGGGAATCTACGAAACGCCGCGTCCATTCAATAGCGACACTCCATCAATTGCACACTTCGAGGCTCTGTGTCACAGACATCTTGAAGAGCCAGAAGAAGTGTGCCCGGCAATCAGTACGGAGGAAGTCCAACAAGCACTTGTTGGTACCAAGAACTTCGCTGCCCCGGGCCCAGACGGCATTAACAACTGGTGGTGGAAGAAATTTCCTTCCACTCACCGCCGTCTGGCGCGAGTTTTCAACTCATGGTTGAACGAGGGGCAGCAGATTCCGGACTGGTTCGTCGAGGGACGTACTGTGCTAATCCCCAAAAAGGGGGATCTTTCCGACCCGAGGAATTATAGGCCGATCACTTGCCTCAACTCCTGCTACAAGATATTTACACGTATCTTGTATGCTAGGACACTGAGGTCTGTTGATCCGGTCTTCCAGCAGATACATGAACAGCGTGGTGCCAAGAAGGGCATGGCAGGTTGCAAGGACAGCCTGCTGATAGACCGCTGTATTACACAGGACTCTGTGCAATACAAGCGGAATCTATCGATGGCCTGGATTGATTACCGCAAGGCATTTGATACAACATCGCATGAGCTATTGTTGTACTTGCTCGAATGTCTTGCGGTACCAGCACCACTAGTGAGATGCATAGAACAGCTGCTGCCGCTCTGGAAGACCCGCTTCACCATAACATCAGGTGCACAGCGGGTCACGACAGGGCAGGTGGCATTTAGGAGAGGAGTTTTCCAGGGTGACTCCCTGAGTCCTCTCCTCTTCTGCATCTCACTGCTGCCGTTGTCTGTTGGGCTCCGCCAAACCCGCGGATATCAATGTGGGCCACCCAGCGACCGGAGGCATAAGGTCACCCATCTATTTTATATGGATGACCTTAAACTTTATGCCTCCGGAGAGCGCGAACTACAAAACGCTCTTAGGGTGGTCGAAGAATATACGCGGGCAATTGGTATGGAGTTCGGGTTGGACAAATGTGCAGTCGTCCACCTCAAGAGAGGACGATGCGGGGAATTCCCTGAAGATGCGCAGCTCGCAGACGGAAGCATCCTAAGACATCTGGATGCCGGAGAGACCTATACATACCTGGGTGTGCAACAAAGGCACATCCAGGATGTAACACAAATAAAGGAATCTCTCCGCGGCAAGTACAGACACCGCCTCCGAAAGATTTGGTCTTCCGAACTTTCGGGGAAGAACAAGGTGTCTGCAACTAATATGCTTGCCGTTCCGATTCTGCTCTACTCCTTCGGAGTAGTAAAGTGGAGGGTAGATGAGCTGCGTCAATTAGACAGAGATACCCGCAAGATGATGAATATTCACAGAAGTATTCATCCTAGATCGTCCGTTCCTCGTGTGTACCTCCCACGTCAACGGGGGGGGCCGAGGACTCTTGAGCCTGGAGTGTACGCATGGCAGAGTAGTACTGAGTATGGCATGTAACATACTCAGGAGCTCAGATCCCCTCTTGCGGTTCGTAAAACATCACGAAACTGTAGGAGTGGGAGCAGGATTATTCAAGGCAGCAAAAAGAGCCGCAGATGAACTCGGTCTCGCATTTGACATCAGGCGAGGAGGCCGGCGAGGTGCTGATGTTGAGTCAGTCACCGAACTTCAGCCAAATCGTCTGAAAGCCCGAATAAGAGCTGCCGAACAGGAAAATCTGTTTCGGCAGCACGTCGATAAACCCCAGCATGGTGTCTTCTATAAGAACATCGAAACACTGGGTTTATCGACCAGGCTGACCTTCGCCTTTCTAAGGTCAGCAGGGCTTAAGTCGGAGACCGAGGGATTCATTATGGCCTGCCAAGATGGTGTTATCAACACCTTGGTCTACCGTAGCCGCGTGTGGCGTGTAGAGGTTCCTGATATCAACTGCAGGACCTGCCATCAGGCGCCGGAATCGCTCATGCACTTACTTTCTGCATGTCCCATATATGCGATTTCGGCCTACATCCACCGACATAACGCGGCTTTACGAGTGCTATACTACCATCTAAGGCACTCGTACGGGGTAGACCAGACACCAGTGCTGCCTTACGTCCCCGGAGATATTGAGTCCGTTGTCGAGAACGAGAAATGCCGGATTTACTGGAACTACTCGTTCCCGACTGTCAGGCTAATCCAAGCCAACAAGCCTGACATAGTCCTCCTCGACCATCAACTCAAGGTGATGTATGTTATCGAGTTCTCGGCACCTGCGGAGAAAAACATCACCTTGAAGGAGGAGGAGAAACGGACCAAAGTGCTCCAAGTGCTGTACCCAGGCTACTCGGTCAAAATGGTCGTCCTTATTATTGGTGTACTCGGAGGGATAAAGCCTACGCTGCTCTCGGAACTGAAGATCATACCGGCCTGCCGAAAACCAGCTGAGTGGCTGGCAGGTCAAATGCAGAAGGCGGTCATTCTGGGTTCTCTCCGTCTGCTTAGGGCACACGATTCTGGTATCTACAGTCACTAACCCTGCGGGATGTGGGGAGTGGCTGTAGTTGATGCGCCGGCGCGACTCCCGTGAGGCGTCGGAGGCCACGGGAGGACTGACCGGCATCGGGAAACCGAAAAAAAAAAAAAAAAAAAAAAAAAAAAAAAAAAATGTTTATTTCATACAAAAATATACAATTTCGTATTAAAAACAAGAAGAAGTATACTACATAAATAAACATAATACACCACAAAATATCCTAAGATATTTGAGCGTGGGATGAACATATCTATAATAGCAATTGTAATGAGTAATAATATAAGAAAATATTACAACTGGAATAAACAATATTGTAACTTATAAAAAAATACTGCTTAGTATATAAAAAGGCTCAATAAGCGCCAAACTTAACATCTATAAATACATATATACATGCATGTGTACATTCACATATATATACACATATACATACATACACACATCTATATATACTCTCATATTTATACAATATATACAGATACACAAGCACACATACACACACGCTTACAAAACATATACAATAATACTACATACATGCTTACATACTCTTATACACACATATAATATCTAGCTAGATAGGTCATATACTATAGATATCCCTGTAACAATCCGAGTTGGTTTTATTGACTCTATTTAATATTTGCCAAAATCAATAATAATGATTTAATACCAATATTAATAATGAAAATGATATCTCTGTTGGAGGACAATTTTTGATTTAGTTGTTTTTTAAATCAATTATAGAATAAATATCTTCTCGTTTTTGCAGTAGTAAATATCTCTTACATTCTTTTTTTAAATTTATTTAACGAGTTTATTAATCTTAGTTCAGATGGTAATGAGCTAAAAATCTTGGGACCCAAAAAATTTATGTTTCTTTGCCCTATCGTTTTTTTCGCAAATTCAATGGAAAAATTATGTGACTTTTGTCTTGTACTGTATCCGTGAGCTGGTAATTGTAACAAATGCCTGTTTTTGTGCATATAAATGCAGACATTATAAAAATAGTTTTGTCTTATATCAAAAATTTCGATTTCATCTAGTAATCGATTTGTGGGATACATAACATTTTTCTTTAAAATTATTTTAAAAAATCTTTTCTGTAATATCTCCACAGATTTTAAGTGAGTTTTTAGTAATCCTCCCCATCCAATTATAGCATAAGATAAGTGCGGACTAACTAAGGCATGATATAATGTTTTGAGATCGTGTGTTTCCAGAATATTTTTGAGTTTGTAAAATAAATATATAATTGATCTAAGTTTACTTGTTATGTATTCTGCATGAACATCCCATTTTAAATGACAATCTATAAATGTTCCTAAATATTTAACACTATTTGTTGAATTTATGTGTATTATTTGACCATCCTCGTTGATCTCTAGTGTATTATACGCTGGCAAATTCTTTTTATATGAGGAAAAGGGGAGAAAAAAAGTTTTATCATAGTTTATGGTAAGTATCTTACTGTTAAACCATTTTTTAATAAGTGTAAAATCTGTTTCTACCTTCTGCTTTAATCTAATCCAATCTATGTCTTTATAATATATGACAGTATCGTCTGCAAAAGTAATTATTTGTCCTTTAGTTTCAAGGAGAAATAAATTATTAATATAAATAATGAATAGTAGTGGTCCCAAGACAGTTCCCTGGGGAATACCATATTTAATAGTTTTCTTATCACTACATACACCGTTAAGGGAATAATACAAACTATTTAAATTCATTGGGAAACAGAGTATCTTTTTTCCTTCTTCATAAAACCAGTCTCTGAACAAGAGGTTTGTCATCTTATTGATAAGTGCATCTAAATCTAGAGATTATTATGGTCTAAATAACGACACAATTAAAATGGCAAAGGAAGAGCTCCTTCCATTTATAACTTATTTTATCAGCATGTGTTTTAAATATGGCATTTATCCGGACTATCTAAAAAAATCCAAAGTAACCCCTATATTCAAAAAAGGGGATACCAGCCCAGCAAGTAATTATAGGCCGATATCAATTGTACCAATTTTATCCAAGTTATTAGAATTAGCATTTAATCTCAGACTCATAATGTATCTAGAAACCAAAAATTTGCTAAATACTAGTCAATATAGCTACAGAAAAGGTAAATCCACTATTAGGGCCTTAACGGATATGACTGTTTTTATAATGGATGCATTTCAAAAACGGAGATATGGTTACCGCAGCATTTTTAGACTTGTCTAAAGCTTTCCATTGTGTATCTCCTAAAATATTGCTGATGAAATTAGAAAGCTATGGAATAATAGGACCCGCTCTATCATTCATAAAACGTTACATCACGGACAGATATCAATGTGTATGTAACAATGGTGTAACGTCATCTCTAAAGCCCCTTAAGTTTGGTGTCCCTCAAGGATCGATACTTGGCCCTACTTTATTTATCTTATATATTAATGATATATCAAATCATGTATCTGGCAAGATTTATCAATACGCTGACGACAGCACTTTACTTGCGGCCAGTGATAATATGAAAGATCTTATAAGGATGTCGAATGATGCACAACAGCAAGCCAGGAGGTATTTTAGTGATGTGAATTTAAGCCGAAATGACAAAAAAACTCAAAATCTAGTATTCAACTTAAATACACATATTCATATTGATAAAAATGACCCTGTCAAATGTTTAGGACTTGTTTTAGATAGCAAGCTAACATGGGAAAGTCACATAATTAGTATGTCGAAAAAATTGTCAAGTATCATATATCTGTTAAAAAGAATAAAAAATCTAATTAATCATGATACAGTTTTGTTAGCATATCATGCCTTGTTTCACAGCGCTATGTGCTATGGAATTTTATTGTGGGATTGTTCTGCACATGCCGTTAAAATATTGAAACTCCAAAAGAGAGCTATCAGAGTCATTACTAACTCAAAGTATAATGAAAGCTGCAGACCATTATTTAAAAAACTAGCAATTCTAACTTGTACAAATCAGTATATCTTTGAATGTATACTATTTGCAAGAAACAATGTTTGTCATTATCCAATTCAAAATTACTATAATACTAGACATAAACCTATTTTAGCTCCTTATTTCCGCTTAACAAAGAATGTAAATTCTTTTAGATATCTATCGATAAAACTGTATAATAGACTACCTAATGACTGGAGAAATCTGAATGATATCAGTTTTGCTAGGAAAGTTAAGACTTTTCTGAAAGAAAATGTGTTCTATGAGATTAATGAATTTATCACTCATTTTAATAATTTGTAGAAAGTTTCTGTGTATTTTATTCTATTAGTAGGTTGTAATGTATTTCATGTTAATTTTACAGTGTAAACTGATTTTATTTGTAATGTCTTTAGTATTTGTATTTTACTTGACGAGTGTAAACGATATTGTATTGTCACACACAATAAATTTCCCTCTCTCTCTCTCTCTCTCTATAATCCGTTGTAGTCGTGACTTTACAGATACGAATACCGTAAAAAATACTTTATAATTGTTTTGTTAGATCCAAACTTGAATACGCTGCGATTGTGTGGTATCCACACTATAATATACGTACTGAAAATCTGGAATCCGTTCAGCGTAGATTGCTCAAATTACTTAGCTGATGGAGTACTCACCAATACAACTCGCCAATACAACAATCATTTCAAAACTTTAAAACATTCGGACACGTCGTTATTGTGACTATTTCAGAGCCCCGAAAGTAACTGGGAATCTTAGTAATTCTAATGTAATAAATATAATAATAATAATAACAGCTCGCTAACAATTTTTTTACATATGAAGGCGGTCAAAAAAAAATTCGGATCGTTAATTTATAGTTTACTTCATATCTAGAACTATCTGAAAGATGTCTTTTTAAATTCAGGGAAAGGCCGACGTTAATGTGAGGAATGGAAAAGATTTTACGTTGCTCCACCAAGCCATCCTAAGGGAGGACTCCAAAACGGCCATATTCCTGCTGGACAATGGCGTCGACATCAATGCCAAGTAAGCGTTAAGCTTAGCCTAATAAAAAAAATTACAGCCCTAGATTTTCACATAACCTTTTTGTTTATTCAATTTTTTTTTATGTTGGGCTTAAATCAAAGGAAATCTTGCCGATTACAGTCATGTATTCAATTTGTAAAAGACAATGAAATCACAAATAGCGACGTTTATGATAAGCGAAGCTCTAGGGGTGTAATTTTTTTCACTCACCTAGTATATTAAATGTCGTGTTAATTTTTTTCTAGGACTGCCGAATATGAAACGCCTCTGCAACTTGCTATTCATTGTCGTCTGGGAGATGTAGTGGATGCCCTTTGTATAAGAGGGGTCGATATGTCTGCACCCGACAGGCTAGGTAACTGCGCTTTGTGGGCCGCCTTGGACTCAGGCCAAGAAGACATCGCTAGTATTTTAGTAAGGCATGGGGCTGACACGGACTGCTGGGGCCTTGGACCTGACGATTGTCGACAGACATTGCTGCACAGGTAAAAGTCCTCTGTATTTAGTAATAAAGCATTTTCTACGTATTCATTTTGCATGCCTTGACGTTCAAATTTAATAATAATAATAATAATAATAATTTATTGCACAAAAAAGAAATTACAATCTTTCTTTTTGTAACAAAAAGCGGTGGTTCAATCACTAGGATTGTTATTCTCCACCACTTATAAGTAACTTAAATATAATTAAAGACACGTTGAGATTGGTTAAAATAAATAGTAATTGAAAGTAATTAGTTCAATTTTCTTTTGCTTAATAACACTAGAATTAAAGTTAGTTCAAGAAATTTATATTCTGCTCTACTCGACTACTCATGTTGTTGTTATAATTTTTTTTTTTATTGTAATACAAATTTTAATACATACAGTTATTTATAATACATTAATTTACAATAATTTAAGTAAACTTATAACGACATTACACCAATTATAATTATAATTACACTACAATATGAGTAAGCAAAAATAAAAATGTATAGACGTAATAGGTAGATTTGCCCGCTGAGTAGTTGTTTCGTTCAAATCATATTTAATACTGAAGATATGTAATTTAGAGGTGTTTTATTTTTAAATGCATATACTATACATAGGCTGTAAAAATATAGTGATTGAATGTTGCAAATTTCTTCAGTATAAAACCAATTTGTATATCTTCTTTGTTTTCTAAAAATAATTTTTAATATATACTTCTGAGCTATATTTAGTTTTTGTAAAGAGTTTCCATATATTCCTCCCCATACTATGATACCATAACGAAGAAGTGATTCGACAAGAGACTTGTAAATAATTAGCAATAGTTTTCTTGAAAGAAATTCTCGCACTGGTAAAATTTGAAATAAGCTTTCTTACTTTTTTCGATAGATAATCTACGTGACTACCCCATTTTAGATATTTATCAATGATTATACCCGAATACTTGATCTCATTTGCATCTTTAATTTCATCTTTCATACCAGTGACTTTTATACTGGTAAAATCTGCTCTATTAGCTTCAGTCAAGGAGAAGGCCAGGTCATGGGTCTTGTTAGCATGTAACAGATGGTACGTATTTAACCAGTTTTTAATTTTTTCCATACCCAATTGAACAGCCACTCTAGATTCCATCCATGAATTCTCACAAAAGGTAACAACCGTATCATCAGCATAGTATACAATTTTCTTGCATGTGTTTTTAAGGACAAAAGAGAATTAATCTAAGTCAAATATAGCACTGGACCAATTACTGTCCCTTGGGGCACGCCTATTGTCACATTCTCTATTTCACTAAGAATATCATTTAGTTTAACACATTGATTTCGAATTGTCAGGTAACTGCCAGAGATATCTAACACCGCACCACGAATACCATAACGTTCCAAAACATTCAGTAGTTTTTCATGGTTAACGGTGTCAAACGCCTTTGCTAAATCACTCTAATAATGTAAACTTTTCCATATTTACAGTAACTAGTTTAACTAAGATATTCCACGTTTAATAACTCAAAAACGGTATATGGTAGGGGTAACATATGGTATATTTTTGAAATCCGGAACAAAGGATCATTCCAAAAATTTAATAATATACAGGGTATTTAAAAAAAATATATTATTTTTTTGTATCCCCTGAAATCTGCACGCTACTGTCCTTTTGTTGGCATTTTAACAAAATTTAGTCATAACCACACAACTTTTATTTAAAACTTTTTTTCTGTGGGCAATAATAACGATGATAAGGGGTGGGTAATTTATATTGAATAACCCTGTACAAGGAATATCTTTAATGACCTCAAAAACAAGAATGCTAGTTGATGGGATATTTCATTAAAAAAAAATTTTCCAAAAACTGCCAGATAATGTTTTGTAGATTTTGGCTGATGTTATTAATATTTCTTTTGAAACGGGCATTTTTCCATCATGTTTAAAAATAGCAGATGTTATTCCATTACACCGGCACACAAAAAAAAGTTGTTTGTACATTTGACGCCACCTACCTCCCGACATGTATTTCGACCCGCTGAATCCGAATTTGAAGTCAGTTTGGCCGTACACCCTCAAATATCGAGTAAATTGAAAAACCTTAAAAAATAGCGAAAATTGGCTGTTTCGGTAATAAAAAAAATTTTGTGGATCTAAACCAAGCCTAATTTTTATGTATTTCGATCCGCTGAATACGAATCTAAAGTATATTTAGACCATAAGCCGTTTTAAATCTAAGTAAATTGTAAAAAACCCTCGAAAATTGCTAAAAATGGCAAAAAATTGTGATTATGTTGATGAAAAAAATTTTCATTCTGTTTATACGTCATTTTTTATAGATTTACAATTTTTCACATTTTCAGATTCTAAACTTGTATTTTATGCATAAAAAAATACAAGAAACGTATTTAATCGTGTTTCATAGATTTTTTTCAATTTTTTTCAACTGCAATTTTTTGCTATTTTATCGGTTTTTTGCGATTTTTTTCAGATTTTGAGGGATTAATGGGCCAAATATATTTCAGATTCGGATTCAGCAGATCAAATTACATAAAAATCCTCTTCGATCCGGGTCTACAAAATTTTTTTCATCAACATAATCACAACTTTTTGCCATTTTTAGCATTTTTCGAGGGTTTTTTACAATTTACTTAGATTTAAAACGGCTTATGGTCTAAATATACTTTAGATTCGTATTCAGCGGATCGAAATACATAAAAATTAGGCTTGGTTTAGATCCACAAAATTTTTGTTATTACCGAAACACCCAATTTTCGCTATTTTTTACGGTTTTTCAATTTACTCGATATTTGAGGGTGTACGGTCCAAACTGACTTCAAATTCGGATTCAGCGGGTCGAAATACATGTCGGGAGGTAGGTGGCGTCAAATATACAAATAACTTTTTTTTTTTGTGCCAGTGTTATTTAAAGGTGGGGACCATAACTCGTCTGCAAATTATAGGCCTATCTCGTTGCTACCCAGGTTAGCTAAAATAATAGAAAAATTGATTCAGATGCGAGTTTTAAACTTTTTAAATATGCATAAACTACTCTGCTCAGAACAGTTCGGTTTTCAGTCTTCAAAAAATACTAATGATGCTATATTTGTCTTTTTAGAGAGCTAGATCTTGAACTTAACGAGGGAGAAGTTGCTTCAGCAGTATTCTGTGATTTATCTAAGGCTTTTGACTGTGTGAATCATGGAATACTGCTCAGGAAGCTTGAAACTTACGGGTTTCAGTCATATTGTTGTTCCCAAAAAGTGATTTTTAATGATATGTTGTCAACACAAAATATAGTGCAATCTAGCGTGCCACAAGGGTCCATTCTTGGCCCTATACTTTTTTAAATATATTTTAACGACCTTGCGTTTTTAAAAATTGAAGGAAATTTCACTTTTTCGCTGATGACACCAGTATACTTGGCACAACAAAAACATCGTTGATCTATAGGAGACTATTAATATTTATTTATTAATAATCAAAAAGAGGTAATTTATTGTCTTTTAACATACCTAAAACTAATATTATCACTTTTAAATGCAACCTAAACGAGGTATTCCTGGATCTAGTTGTTAAAAACCAAATGGCTAGTAGATTTTTGGGTTTGTGGATTGATAATAAATTAAAATTTGCGGACCATATATTAATGTTAGCTTCAAATTGTTATGCAATTAAAGTGATGTCAAATGAATTAGATATGGCTACCACAAGAAATGCTTATTTTTCACTCATAGAGTCTCACTTAAGTTATGGCATTTGTTTTTGGGGTTTCTGTTTGCAATATTTATTCAATATATTTTTTGTTCTGCAAAAAAAGAGCTATAAAATATGTGTAAAGCGAAAGTAAGAGACTCATATAGACCATTGTTTTTGAAGTTTAAAATTTTTACTCTGGCCTGTATATTTATTTTAGAGACCGTATGTCTTATGCATAAAAAGTTTAAACATGATATAAACACCAGATCTGTACATTAATACACGTAATAGATTTAACGTCACACTTCCTGTTCCTTCATCTACTCGGACAAAAAAACTCGATTCTTTATGATAGTAAAAAGATATTCAGTCATCTTCCTGTAAACCTGAGGCAAATTGTTAATGAAAACAAATTTAGAAATGAAGTAAAGAAATTATTGATTAAAAAGGCATATTAATTCATTGAATGATTATTTTCAACTAAATTGTTTGTTTGCTCGACATACATGATTGTTTTATATAAAATTTCTATGCAGGATGTGTGCTGTACACTCTTTTAGGGACACCCTGTTTAGTCCTTTATATGTGCTGTACTTTCGGGTACTGTTTTATCTTTTACCAATGTTTTACATTAGGATTAAAGTTTGACTTTGTCAACAAAAAAACATTTGTATTTTTTCAGACAGTAAAGAATTTTTGATTGATTGATTGATATCCGTACACATAGCATCACTTGTTGCTTTTTACCTGAACGGAAACCAAATCGGTGTTCAGGTATGATATTATTTTGGTCAAAAAATTTTACAAATCGAGATAATAATAATAATAATAATATTTATTCACCAATATAAATATACATAATAATGTACATTTGGCAAGTCACTAATTTAAAAAAAAAAGTAAAAAGAAAAAACAAGAATAGTATACAATAACAATAAATAACAATGTCAATTTGACACAATGTCTGTAAAACAATGTACAAATTAAAATACTTAATAATACATAAAATAAAATTAATGTCAGTAAGGCAATATACAGATTAAGCAACATAATAATGAATAAAATAAGGATATATGCACCTAATATTGAAATATAGTCATTTTAATTTAAAATAAATAAGTTAAATGAAGTAAGATCATCAGATGGACTTTAATAGAATTTTATAATTTACAAGTTATTTTTGTCAAAGAACTCATTTATTGAATAGAAACCATTTTTTAATAATAATGTTTTGATTTCTTTTTTAAATTTTTGAGGAGGAAGATCCCTTAAATCATTTGACAAGTTATTAAACAGCACAACAGAGTTATAATATGGTGAATCTTTGAAAGTTGTTGTCCTATGGATAGGAATTAACAGTTTATCACCTTGCCTTGTACTATATAAATGTGTTTCATTTAAACTAGGGAATACATGGAGATTGTTTTTAACAAATAATAAACATTTGTATATATAAATACAAGGAGTGGTGAGAATTTCTTTTTCAATAAAGATGTTTCGACAACTCTCTCTATAATTCATATTAAATAGTAAACGTAGTATTCGTTTTTGGATAATGAATACTCTTTTAAAATGCTTAACCCAAGCTGGTATATTAAAAGAGATATGTGAGAAGGTCAGTGCATAATAAACATTTAACAAACCAGATTCATTAAGGGTATCTTTCATTTGTAATATTGTGTAATAGCTTTTATTTAACTGTTTACATACATGATCAATCTGAGACTCCCAAGTTAACTTATTATCGATATAGGTGCCCAAGAACTTAGTGCCATCAGCGAACAGAAAATGTTCTAACATTATTGGCCTTCTTATATTAAAGTTTACAAACACAGTCTTAGTGTCATTTAGCATAAGTTTATTGCGATCACACCATGCTTTCATATCATCAATTACTGGGTGTATTTTACATTGAAGTTCGTCTAACGTCATAGCAGAGACAGTTACTGTTGTATCATCTGCATACGTAATAGTAGAACCATCACTTATATAATCTGGTAAATCATTTATATATAGCATGAACAATAATGGTCCCAGTATTGAGCCTTGTGGGACTCCCAAATTTATGTCATATGTTTCTGACTCAGCATTATTACATTTTACCACAAGTTTACGCTCATGCATGTAAGACTCAATCTATTTTAATAAGCTTCCCCTGATGCCAATATTTGCCGGCTTGACTGAGAGCATATTTTTATTGACCGTATCAAATGCCTTTGATAAGTCGAAGAATAAGGATACAACATATTTGCCCTCATCAAGCTTCTTGTAGGCGTGATTTAGGAATTGATAAGATGCAGTTTCAATCGATTTCCTTGCCCTGAAACCATGCTGATGTGTTGATAGTATCTTCGACAAAAGACCCTACTCTAATATCTACAATTTTTTCAATTAATCTCGACAGAACACTTAAGAGTGATATTTGACGGTAGTTTTCAATATAATTTGTCTCACCTATTCTGTGGACAGGTATTACACAAGCCTTTTTTAAAATGCTAGGAAACACTCCTTGTTCGAGTGATAAATTAATTAAAAATAGTAGGGGATCAATTATATCATTATTTCAGACATTTATCAAAAATCACTCCAAAATTATTAATGACACTAATAGGTCGGTAATTACTAATTTTTGTTTTGTCACCATCTTTATGAATGAGAGAACTACAGTGATTTTGAATTGTGTTATTTATTCACATCCTGTATTTCTGCAAAAATTAAGAATTATGTGATATTCTTTATCTTAAGGGCCATTGATGAAAACAAAGAGACTGCAGCCATATTCCTCATCCAGGCAGGTTGTGATCTGGATTCCCCAAGAATGCCCGGATCGAACGGAGAAGGAGGCGATGAAGCCCGAGACAAATTATCTCCGCTGCATTTGTGTTGCCACTGGGGCCTGGAAATGGTCGTGAGGGTAAGTAAAATTGCCCTGTTCAACTAATAATGTGTACAGGACATTGTAATTCTGCCAAAACTTAAATTTTTTAGACTTTGGTCGAGCACAGAGCAAATGTCAACAGCCGTGATGTAGAAAATAAAACTCCGCTTCACGTCGCCATCGAAAATCAACATCACGAAATTATCTCCCTCCTGTTGAGCGTTCCTGAAATCGACCTGAGCCTCAGAGATAAATCTGGTTTAAGTCCGTTTGCTACAGCATTAACGTTTAGAAACAACAAAGCAGCACAGGCTATTTTAGACAAGTTACCTAGTGCTGCGGAACAGGTAAACAACTTTTTGTTTGAGATTTACACTTTCTCGATGACAATTTCTTTCCCTTACAGTTTGATTCTAAAGGTCAGAACTTCCTCCACATCGCCATCAAAAAAGGTGACATCGAAAGTGCGTTATTCTTACTGACCGTGCAGGTAGACGTCAATTCTAGGGTTCAGGACCCTATGTTGACTCCGCCCATCCACTTAGCAGCTAGATATGCCAATGAGACGCTTGTTCGAAGTTTGATTTTGGCTGGAGCGAGGGTGGATGATAGGGATGCGCAAAAGTAAGTGGTATCGAGGCAAAAGATGTGCAAGAATTGTACTAGGTATGTGTCGTTTGTTGGTGATTGATTATTGTTTTTAATTATAGACGAACCGCTCTCCATGTAGCCTCAGAGGCGGGGAATGCTCCCGCCGTGTCAGCCCTACTACAAAATAATGCTGATTACGATGCCTTAGACGTGGAACATGATAACGCCCTCCACATTGCTGTAAGAGAAGGGCACTTAAACGTGGTCCGGACTCTTTTAACGGAGTCCTCGATAGATGCAGAGGCTGTTAATTTAAAAGTAGGTTATAGATAGTGTCTATTTTTAATAATTTTTTATTTTTATAAAGCTGTATTTTTGACCAATAACCTAAAACTTTTTCCAAAAATTCTGGAGTTTATAGTCACGATGAAATTAACACCTCATTTTAAACAAATTTTAATAAATGAGCAACATGGTTTTTTTAGGGACGCTCTACCAACACAAATATATTAATCTTTGAAAATTATATTGTGTATGCCTTGGAAAATCAATGTCAAGTTGATTCAGTATACCCCGATTTCTCAAAGGCTTTTAATTGAAAAATTAGGTGCCATGGACATATATGGTACATTGTTATTATGGATTGAGGATTATCCATCCAACCGTAAACGATTAATTAAAATTAGTAATGTTCTGTCGTCTTGTAAAAATGTGACATCAGGTGTTCCGCAAGGAGTACATTTGGCTCCCTTACTATTTAACTGTTTTATATACAGTGTGTCTCAGTTAAGAGTGCAACAGCGTAATAATTCTTTTGTTGTTTGCCCGATCTAAATCAAACTGTTCTCAAAAGATTGAGGTCACCAAGGTCTATTTAAGACCACAAAATCACTTTCCATCTTTAAATGCAAGGCCATCTACGATGGTAAATTATATGAAAGAAATCAACAAATCATAATAGGCGTTTTTTAATCATAAAATGTTATTAACAAAACTTGTTTGAAATCATTCAAAAACCCTGGATCCAAAGTTTTGTTAAATTCTAAAAAAAATGAGGTATAGATGAAAAAAATTTCAGTCCTAAATTTCTCGTTTTGATAAACATGCTCTGACTCCTTTGTTTCTGCTAAATTGTAAATGTCAGATTAGTGGTCCAGTAAATCTGTTGGCATTCTGTCTGATTTTTTGTATTCTAGCATATTTTATTTCAATTAAAATGCTTACAACTGCAGAAAAAGTGGAAATTGTTAGATTAGTTGGTGATAATTCTTGTACAGCGAGGGAAGCCATATTATACAAACTTATGGTAACCAACTGCCCCAAATATATGCTTTTTCTTCTCAAAGACTACTTATGTGGAAGAACTGTTCAAGTTAAAATTAATGACAATTTATCACAAAACATTACAATCTACCAAGGTGTTCCACAAGGCTCTCCACTCTCGCCCCTGCTCTACAATATATATTGTTATGATATATAACTTTAATTCAGAACCAGAATATTTAAACCTGAATTTGTATATTCTCCAATATGCTGATGATACCGCACTCGTAAGCCATAAGAAGAACAGCAGAGGCACTTCAGCAACTGATGAACAGAACATTAACGTGGTTCAACAAATGGCGAATGAAACCAAATCCCCTAAAATCTCAGTACATTGTATTCAACCATAATATATCCCCAAACACTCCAACAATAACTGTTGACAATAGCACAATTTTAAATCTTAAAAATGATAAATATTATAAACTTTCTTACTGTCTTGTTAACTTTCTATATATTTCGTTTATTGACGCATATACAGTGTGGAAATTAAGTAACGCATAAATTCAGGAATTCCGTTGATATTAATTTTTTTGGAAAAAATCTCGAAGGGATGTAGCGATTTTGACTTCAGCAAATATTTTCAGTTTCTTATGTCATTTATTTTTTAAGTTATGACGTCATCGACTTTTTTTTAATGACAACCTATATTTTTTATTATTGATTTTGGTAGTAGTTTTTATTCCGGTTCCGACCGTATAAAATTTTCAATATGTTATATTTGAAAAAAATCGAGAAAAACAGTCTTAAAGTTCAAATAACAAAAATTCATTAAATTGGGAAAATTTATCTAGTTGCCTAAGTTTGACGGAAAGTTATCGATGGCACATTCGTTTTTATTTTGAAATTATACAAATAGTTGAAAAATCAAACTAATGTGATACACCGGCAACTAGATAAATTTTCCCAATTTAATGAATTTTTGTTATTTGAACTTTAAGACCGTTTTTCTCGATTTTTTTCAAATAATAACATCGAAAATTGATTTTGGTAGTAGTTTTTATTCCGGTTCCGACCGTATTACATTGTAGACTGTCATTTAATTATCACATTGAATACATTTCTAATAAAGGTCTCAAACTTCTTGGTTTTAATAATAATAATAATAAAAGTATTTTATTGGTTTCACCAAAAGGCCATCGACCGAGGTCCTTCAGCCTGTTACAACCGTTTAAAATAATTTACATACCATTTCATTTCATTACAGTATAAATATCTGTATTAAAAAAAAAAAAACTAATAGATTTGTTTCATTATATATTATTCAATGCGATGATGTGTTCCCATAGGGTTAGCTCTGGAAATTTTCTTCTGCTAGGTAATTCTTGCTCTCTTGTTTTGCAAAGGTGTATTATTTCTAAGTTATTTATTTCCTTAGCAAATTTTGTGGTTAGGAATTATAATCTTTGGTTGATTGGTGTTATTTGCGTAATCTCATAGAGAAGGTTGTTGGGAGGGTTATGGAGAGGATTTCTGGGGTGTCTGATTTTGGTAATGGATCGCAATGTTGATGTTTCTGCTATTTCTAGGCTTTTTATGACTGGTCTTCTTGTATTAAGGTATAGTGGGTGGCTATATTCTAATAATGGACGGCAGATTGTACTATAAATATGGGCAGCAGTTTATTTGTTGTATCCTTGGTTTTTATATGTTAGGCTGCGGAAGTGTCTGCTGCTTGCAATGCGCTTCTTCTTAATTCATTTGACATGTTTGTTAAAATTAAACTTATTGTCTATTGTGATTCCAAGATATTTTACTGCCGGTTGACAATATATTGTGCTATTGTCAACAGTTATTGTTGGAGTGATTGGGAATATATTATGGTTGACCACGATGCATTGAGATTTTAGGGGATTTGGTTTCATTCGCCATTTGTTGGAAATTATGATTGTACGTATCTTCTGAATAAAATTCACTTTAAGGTCCCTCGCTAAATAAGTCACTCGCAACCGTGACTTATATTAGTAATAAATTTCATAGAACAAACTATGGCTATTTCTCATCTTCATTGTCAAATTTTAAGAAAAAAATTCCAGAGTGACAACTTATATCTTAGTCATGAGAATTACTTATCTCTTATATCTGTATACACATATTAATACCTTATAGACATTCTTATGTTCATAATTATCTTTCTTTGTAATTTGTAATGGATTTACTCCATAAATAAACAATAATAATAATAATAATAAAAGGCCCAATGTCTGCTAATAATAATTTCTATTTAATTTTACAATATTTTTTAAGGGTCGAAATCCTCTGCACGAACTTTGCAAGTATGGGAAAGACAACGCTGCAGCTATTTGTGATCTGTTTTTAGAGTGCATGCCGAATTATCCCATCAACACACTTGACGTCATGGTAAGACTGCAATTTCTTTTATTTTTAGTGCAATTAAAAACTTGATTATTTATAATTCCAGGGCAATTCACCTCTGCTTCTGGCTTATATGAAAGGCAACGGAAACTTATGCAGAGCCTTGGTGAAGGCGAATGCATGTCTGGCATCGGAAAACAGCGAAAGAATTACAATTTTCAATTATCAGGTATCACTATGGTTTACATGATTACGATGTGGTGTCTTAAACCAGAATAAGACTAAATCTAATATTTTTTTTAGGTCCCTAGCAAGCAGCTTCTCAATCGGCTTCTGGACCAGCTGTCTCAGCCCGCCACTTGGACGAACACCGATTCGTGTCAAGAGTGTGGCAAAAACTTCTCGATAACAGTCAGAACGCATCACTGCAGGCATTGCGGTAGGGCGCTGTGTAGCAAATGCTCTGACCAGGAAGTTCCCATAATCAAATTCGGCGAGATGAAGCCCGTAAGAGTCTGCAGGGTTTGTTTTGACGTTTTGAAAACTGGCGCAAGTTAGAAAATAATTTTCTAGAATCACTCGAAGCATTGTGCGGGGTGTTAACGTGCTCGTTGCTTGGTTGAGGTGCGGTAATGAAGTTTGGGTTGATGTTAACACCCCGCATGCGCTTTAAAGGCAATTTTTTATGAAATTCTTTACCAAAGCTTTAGAAATTAATCAGATTAATTTTATATGAATTTAACCATGTTTATTTTTTTAGTAAGCTGCCATTCGAAAAGACTTTTCAGTATTGCATAAGCGCAAATACAATACGAAATTAAGTCAATTTTTTTCTATAGACAAATCGGGGCAAGGATTTTTATAATTTTTAATTAATTTATACAGGGTGATAGTTTGCGCGGATAAATTTTGCGAAGTTAACTTGCAGTTAATTTTAGTTAAGTATGTTCGGAACACGTTGGTTGTGCTTTCTAACTAAACTTTGAGAATATTGTTTTTTTGTGACCTTCGATAGCCGCACTTTCTGTTTTGATTAGTTTTAGCATAGGTTGATCTATCAATACTTTTCAAGTGGCATCGTATTGTTCTATTATCACTTTTCATGCTATTTGTTTGAATTAGCGACAGCAAATTTCAGTGAAAACGAGATCCATGATAGTTCACTTGTAATCAGGGTTTGAAAATATCATAATATTTAAATTATTATAATCGTATCAGGCGATATACACTATTGGACAAAAGTAAAAAAAAACTATTATGATAAAATCAAATTTTTAAATATATAAAATAAAATTGATAACCGCGGAATTTAAAAACCATTTAGTTTAAAGGGTCATAGTAGGCTGCTATCACAGGTGAATTGAGATTGTTTTCAAGTGTCAAATAAGCTAGTACGTAATAATTTAGTTAAACAGTGTACTTTATTACCTTGACAGAAGTAAAGCAACTTTTACGAAAATTATTTTTTATTTCACTTAACACAAAAGACAAATATAATAATTTAATAGGATATTCATTGTTGGCTATAATTTTTTGGCAACGATGCGGCATTGATGTAATTAAATTTTCGATAGTAATAATCGACATATTCGTTCAAACTTCGTTAATTTTATCAATTAAAGACAGTTTGTTTATGAATCTTGTGGTCCGAATCCGACGTTCAACCTCTTCCCACAGGTTCTCAATGGGGTTGCGGTCCGGTGATTGTGCCGGGCACTGCAGAACTTGAACATTGTTCTCCTGAAACCACTCCTAAACTAGGCGAGATGTGTGTTTACGATCATTGTCCTGTTGAAATATAAATCACAAGGGCATCTTCCACAGCATAAGGCACCATAACGTTTTGGAGTATGTCCCTGTATACCAATCAATCCATAGTCCCAACTATGAAGTGTAATGGACCTACTCCACTCTACGAAAAACAACCCCATAAAAACCCACTACTTTTTTTGTGCTTTAGTGTTGGTGTAACGTACTTTGGGTGAAATCTTATATTAACCGGACACCTTACACGTTTCATTAAATGAACTGTACAGTTCAGATGTTGTCGTACAAGTGCAAGCTTGGCAAGACGATTTCTTTCAGAAACCAGTAGTTTCTTGGCTGGACGTCTGCTGTAAAGTTTCGCTCCAACTATTCATCGTTGAACAGTCCTCAGACTAACTCTCAGTTCAGGAATTTCAGAAGTTATTCTTGGTCCTGACAACCTTTGCAATTTGTATTTCAACAGGACAATGATCCGAAACATCTCGCCTTGTTCAGGAGTGGTTTCAGGAGAACAATGTCCAGGTTCTGCAGTGGCCGGCACAATCACCGGACCTCAACCCCATTGATAACCTGTGGAAAGAGGTTGAACGTCGGAATCGGGCCACAAGATTCCTAAACAAACAGTCTTTAATTGATAAAATTAACAAAGTTTGGACGAATATGTCGATTATTACTGTCAAAAATTTAATTACATCAATGCCGCATGGTTGCCAAAAAGTTATAGCCAACAATGGATATCCTATTGATTATTAAGTTATTATATTACATGTGTTGTTTTTTGTGTTGCTAAGTGAAATAAAAAATGGTTTTCGTAAAAGTTGCTTTACTTCTGTCGCGCTAATAAAGTGCACTGTTTAAATAAATTATTATGTACTAGCTTATTTGACACTTGAAAACAATCTCAAATCATCTGTGACAGCAGCCTACTATGACTCTTTAAACTAAATGGTTTTTAAATTCCCTGGTGGACAATTTTATTTTAGATATTTAAAAATTTGATTTTATTATGAGTTGCTTTACGTTTTACAATAGTGTATTTCCGATATACAGTGGCAGCAGACTAATTGGAAACGACAGCAAATAATAATTCAATCTTTTTTTATTCTGAAATATATATATATAAGAAAATTCAAATACTATTTCGATGTTACTATTGTTAAATTGTATATTTTTTATTTTTATATAAAATAAAAAGATGGACATTTTTTAAAGATTTATTCCTTATTTGAAAAAACTACATTTTTAGGCGGCAAACTAACTGGAAATGTAATAATAATATTATAAATTTTCTAACAACAAATACATTTTTTGTAAATCTAATGATTAATACGTAGTTGGATACCCATTAGCTGCAATAACTTTCAAACATTTTCTAGGCATACACTCTGCTAAACGTTTAAATTTCTCTATTGGAATATGTCCGTGCCTGCCTCGTGAAGTCAAATAATTCGTCAAAATTTTTAAAAGTTCAGCCCTACCTGATTTTTAACTATCATCCAGAAATTTTCTATGAGGATAAAGTCTGGGCTACTAGAAGGCCACTGTAATACTCCCATATGATTATGTTGAAGCCAGGCAGTTATTCTTCTAGCAAAATGCTTAGGATCATTGTCATTCTGGAATTTACCTACCGATACATTTTCTTCTGCATAGGGTTGCACGATGTTTTCCAGTATATTATGTATAAAAAAGATTGAATTATTATTTGCTGTTGTTTCCAATTAGTCTGCCGTCACTATATATCAGATATACAAGGTTCTTGAAAAAGATTGTGACACCGTTTAACTGTAGTTCAAAGCAAATCGATTCAACATAAAAAGTGGGGGTCTAACTTTTGGTTTTCAAGGTGCAGGGTGTTAAAATCAAAATTTTGTTTTTATTTTTTTGTCTATTTCAGAAATTATAATACATATTGATTTAAAATTTGGTAGAGGTACGTTTTTGAGTTCCATGATTAAAATTGTGATATTGCACGCATCAAAATTTATAGAGGACGCTAGGTACAGTAACTTTTTCTGCCATTTTAAACTATGATTTTTTTGACGGTAGGTTTTGGACATTATCTTTGAGTTATAGTTGCTGAAATACAGAGGAAAAAATTAATAGAAAATGTTAACTTTAATAATAATAATAATAATAATAATAAAGTCAATTTATTTCAGAAAACAGTACAAAAAGTACATACGTTTAGGAAATTTCGTCAATAGTTAAGATTGTACATATAAAGTACATAAAAGAAAAAAATATATATAAAAAATTTATAAATAGTCGATATAAAAAGACGCTAAAAAACGTCAAAAAAAACAAACAAATTAAAAAAAATAACATCAATAAAACAACATTATATGTATATAGACAATTATAGTAAAATGCAAACTAGCACCTCGATACGAATTCTTGAATCGTGTAACAGTTTTTGTCAAGAAGAAATAGCTTTACAGCAGTTTTAAATTTAACAATTGTAGGTAAACATTTAATAGTTTCTGGTAGTAAGTTATACAATTTACAACCATTGAAAAAAAGACTTTTTTGATATAATGCTGTATCGTGTTTCAGTCGCAAAAGATTATCCTTATTTCTGGTGTTGTGACTATGTTGGGATCTAACATTAGAGAATTTTGATTTATTTTTATACACAAAGCACGATATCTCGTACACATATACAGAGACTAGAGTAAGCACTTTTAAAGACTTAAAGGCATCTCTACAGGATTCATTATACTTTAAGTTAGTCATGGCTCGTACAGCACGCTTTTGTAGTACAAAAACACTGTTCACTTCGGTTGCTAATCCCCTGTGAACTATAGCATATTTAATGGTAGAATGGAAAGAAGCGAAGTATAATTGTCTTAAAATAGATAGACTACATTGTTTTGATGCTACAGCTAAAGCATAACATGTTTTAGATAACTTACTACAGATATCTTGTATGTGACCATTTCAGACTGCAGTCTATTCTCAAACCTAACAATTTGGTGTTACTAGAGTAACCAATACTCAGTGAATTATCCAAGGTAATGGTATTTTTATACGTAATGTTAGATCGTGTATTCCTAAATATAATGCATGTTGTCTTATCTTTATTAATACATAATTTATTTTTCTGAACCCACATATTAATTTTTTTATACATTAAAATGGCACCGTTTTCAGCTTCAGATATGTTATTAGTCTTTATTAGAATGTTAGTATCATCAGCATATGAGACTGTTAAACACAAGGGATGTTTAATATAATTTAACATGTCATTAATATAAATATTAAATAATGTGGGCCCCAATATAGATCCTTGAGGAACTCCACAACTGATGTCAGACACGCTCGATACAACATTTTTTATTTTTACTTGCTGGGTTCGATTTGCCAAATATGATGTAAACCAATCGTGAGCGACGCCTCTAATTCCGTATTTCTCTAATTTGGTCAATAGTATAGAATGATTAACACAGTCAAATGCTTTAGTGAAGTCAATAAAAAGTCCCAGAGCAATCTGTGACTGATCAAGTGTAATGACAATATCATTAACAAATTCGCTAAGGGCAGTATCTATACTTTTTTGCTTTGTAAAGCCATGCTGACTACTCGAAAGTGTATTATTAGCTGTAAGAAATGGTATTAGTTGTTCATTCACTGACAGTTCGAACAGTTTTGATATACTAGGTGAAAGGCTGATTCCCCTGTAATTTATGACTAAGCGAGAATCACCTTTTTCGTACAAGGGTATTACATTTGACACTTTTAATCTCTCAGGATACATACCCTGTTCTAAAGAGAGATTTATTATATGAGTGAGTGGTGCAATTATATAAACACCAATTTGCTTTAGCAGTGAATTGGATATTTCATCAGTTCCCGAAGAATTCGAGTTTTTTAATTTGTGAATTAGTTCTAAAACATCTTTTTCAGTAAGGGGCCGTAAAAATAATGAGCTGCTATTGGAGTTTTTTATATTGGATTCAATAAATTGATAATCAATACAGAGTGATAAGTCGGAAATTGCATTTTTGGGACCTGATATAAAATAGTTATTAAAAGTTTCGGTACATTCATTAGGATTTAGAATTTTACCATTATGTTCAATTTCGATACGCGATTTGTTATTTCTTGATTTACCTAACGTATTATTTATTATGTTCCACATTGTTTTGGTTTTATTTTTTGAAGTTGTTACCAATTGGTCATTTTTTGCTATATATGCAGAAGATAGTAATTTGCGGTACTCATTATTAGCCGTTTTAAACTGTTCTTTAAACTGAGGGTACTGTCGGCTTAAATCTGCTAAGAGAGAAACGCGATTTTTTGCCTCTGTTATTTCAGAATTTTGTGAAATATTTGTACCAACAGTAGATATTTTAATTTTGGTTTTAGATTTAGAAACCGGGAAACAAATCTCAAAATAGTACAGAACTACATCCATAAACAGATCAAAAGCTGTATTACAGTTCAGAATGCTCAGTACTTCACTCCAACTGGTGTTACTTAAATAAGAACAAAAACTTGATATGTTACTGTCAGTGAAAAAACGTTTATAGTCAATTTCATGATCAATGGTTTCGTTAATTAGTATTTTTATGTACTGGGCAAAGTGATCTGATAAATTACTTTTTATTATGTTAGCCTCGTATACTTTATCAGTATCATTCACTAAAAAATTGTCAATACATTTGCTAGATGTAGAGGTTACACGAGTCGGCTCATGAATTGTTATACAAACATTATAGCAACTTAAAACATTTTTTTAATTCTCTTAAAAATATTGTATCTGAGTTAAAATCAATGTTAAAATCGCCACCTATTACTAAAAATTTATTACTAAATAAAAACATATCTAAAAGTTTACCAAACTGATTAAGAAAAATCTGATAGTCTCCAGTAGAAGGACGATATACAACTAGCACTACTATTTCATAACCAAGCAGTTCCACTCCACAACACTCAAAAACGTTACACACGGAGGATTCTATACAAGAATTTACGTTTTTTGTTTTTATATAATTTTTGCAGTAAATAAATACACTGTATCTTGAAAACAAAAAAGTTAGACCCATACTTTTTGAGTTAAATCAACTTGATTTGACATCAAGAACCTACAGCTAAGTGGTGTGTCAATCTTTTCGAATCACCTGTAGATGAATATGAGCATGTATATCCTTGGAACCCTGTAATTAATAAACGCCCTGTACATGAATAACAGTGCGATAGTGAAGTTTTATACACTAAACTTGTAGTATTGTCCCACCCTAAATTTGAATGTACTGGATTCAGGGGTTTCAGAGATATTTCAAAAAATGTTCGCTCTATAAAGGCCATCAGGGAAATTGATTCGTCCATAACATCATAAAATTCTTACTCTTAAAATTTATTTCCTGCCAGTTTACACTCTTTAGTGTAAATTATAATATACCCTGATAATCTTTACTGTTTACAAAATTTTATGTCCTTAACTATGATTTGTCTATTTAGAAAAAAATTAACAAAAAAAATTCTTTTTTTCCATCTTGCAACAAAAATATTACAAAATAACAAAATATACATTCCTATACTCATTTTTGTAACTTTTAGGTTTAATTTCTTTATAATATTTGTAACATTTATAATTATACAGGGTGTTCCTTTGCATTTCAGCAAAAAGAAAACGTTTGTATAATCAGAACACCTTACAAATTTACAACAATCCCAGAGTGAATGGTAGAAACTCATCGGGGAATACCCTCTAGTGCTTACGTTACGAAAATTGTATGCAATTTCTCCAACATGACTGTTTTCGTGACATAAACATAATATAAATGTTGCGCTATGTTTATTTTTATTTATAAGTTTTGTTTGGCTGGTTATTCTACCGTACTGGGGCGACCTCGAACTTTGTAAGATTTTTTTTATACAGGGTGTTTCATAAGAAAATGTACAGGTTGGGCAAATTTCGATGTTTGTGTAGGGTAACTCGGTAACTGTAACAGATACAAAAAAATGGAAGACACATTCTCGATCTCTTTTTTTGAGATAAATTCACTTGCGAAAACAAAAATTTGCTATCGTCTTTTGTTTTCGACTTTTTAGACATCAATATCTTGATTGGTTGTAAAGTTATGAAAAACATCTTTTATATTCTTCATGCACTTTTTTCTGTATAATACAGTGGCGTCAAGAAAATTTAAAAAAAAGGTGCAATTTCGAGTTATGGCATAAAGTTGTATTTTTTTAAATGGGAATCAGTTGGCTATGGTTTAGTTAAAAAGGGAATTTTTTTCTGTTTCAAACTATATATCATATGTGGGGTCGCTTTAGATGTGTAAGTATTTAATAGTGAAAATAATCTTTTAGTAGATTACTTTTTGGGTTTTTTATATTTATTCCAATTGTTTTATCTAAGAGAAAACAATTTGTCGCCTATGGTATAAACTTGAGCAATTGAAGTCATTATGGGTTATTTGGAACCACCTGGGTATCCCACATCCACAGTTAACGTATCGACATTTCCTTATGAAACCCCCTCTATATGTATCTTAGGGAACGATTTATACACATGGTGTTTCAAGATCACTTTAACAAACTTCGCTAGCATGGTCAGTGCCTAAAAATAATAAGATTTGATATGGGTCCAAAGTGTTTCCTAAAAGAGCTCTATGGGATAATGTTTTTCCTAAGTAACTCCGACATTGCTTGCAAGATCCTTGACCTTATTAAAATTTGAAATGTATTTAGGCAATGTTAGTCAACTATTAATGGTAGGATACAATTTCATTCGTGTATAGGTGGCACCCATCACAGCATTTTGTGTTTTAGTTGTATTGTAAGTAATTTTAACAATAGACAACTCATTTTATTTCTAAATATGTAATGTACGTAATTGAGAAATAGATAACAAATTTGTGTGGAGGATGAGTGGGATTTTAAGAAAAGTCGACTAATCCCAGTACGGTAAATAGCTGTAATTTGTTGGATGCTAAACAAAATGTACTCTATGTTATTTTAAATACTCCCATATTTTTTATTACTATATATATTATATTGTGTATTCAGAAATTTTATTGTAGATTTTTTGGCTGTATTTATTTGTTAATTAAATTTAATAAAAAAATTTAAATCAACGTATTTTAATAATTTAGTGACTAGTACCGCAACCGTTTTGAGGAGTATAAATTAAATAAAATAAAGAATTTGAACGTAAAATTGATTGGTATCTAAATATAATTTTGTCCATGGATAATAACAAGAATATGCAGTGTTAGTCGAAAGTATGGACACATTTTTGCCATTCTGGTGTGATTTTTTTTGCTTTGACAATAATTGGATATCCACGTAAATTTTGGTAATTTTAAGAATGTTGTACCATTTCCGATTGATATCGAAATTATCATCAACTTTTTTTATTTTAAATGTATCTCCACTACACCCCGTATATATTTTCATATTCAGCAGGGTTTAGGTTACATCAACAGCTGATAGAATAAAATGTGGTGTATAGTGATAAAATGTAAAATCCAAATTCAAAACTATATTCTAATAGGAATATACCATTCACCAAGTGCCAGTACCGCAGAGTTTTTAAATATATTAGGAAGTACAATAGAAGAGTATAGCTCTGATGCAATAGATACTATTGTAATAGGCGATTTTAATATTGACATGTTATGTAATACATTTTACCAAAGACAGTTATCACAAATTATTACAGCAAATGGACTAAAGCAATTAATTAATGAGGCAACCAGAATCACAAACAATAGTGCAACACTTATTGATCTATTAATAACTAATCACGATGACATATCATTTAAGGTAAACCATTCTCCAAAAATAACAGATCATGCCTTCATAACAATAAACCTACAAATATCAGATCATGAACTTGACAGAACTACTCGGCTGTTAAGAAACTCTAAAAAAGTATGATGAAACCTTTTATCAAAACCTATTGATAAATACTGAATGGAATAATAGCATTACAGATGTTAACATTCTGGCTGAGAATCTAACCAATACTATCACTGGTTGCTTGGACACAATTTGTCCAATAATAGAAATTGTATTACCTATTCAATATGCAGATAAAAAGTGGATCACGGAAGACATATTACAAGCAATGAGAGAAAGAGATAATGAATATGAGGCAGCTCGGATAACAAATAATGAGGACAACTGGAATGCATATAAAGAAAAAAGAAATAAAGTTACAACAATGATAAGAAAACAAAAACAGTGTTACTATGAACAAAAAATAGACAGCTGCAGAAATGACTCAAAACTAATGTGGAACACACTGAAACAGATTACTCGGACAAGAAATCAGAACACACCTAAGTACATTAAGTTTAACGATGAGAAAGTATACAAAGAGTCGGACATAGCTGAAAATTTTAATGTTTTCTTTATTGAAAGTATCGCGGATATTACTCAAAATATACAAAAAATATAACAAGTATGAAGCTAAAGGTATTAGAGGGGAAAATGCTTTTAACGAATTTAAGCAGATACAAATGAATCAGTTGAAACAACTTGTTTTGAATTACCTAATAAAATGGGTAGCGATGGAATATCAACACAGATAATTAAAACTTCGTTTCAGGTTATTGGAAATAGATTCCTTAATGTTATAAACAGCTCATTGCAAACAGGGGTCTTTCCAACCATTTGGAAGAGCTCAGTTGTAACACCAGTTCCAAAAATTACAAACACTATATTGAGCGAACAACATCGGCCTATAAACTCATTACCCATATTGGAAAAAATGTTAGAGTTGGTAGTAAAAGAACAATTAATTGGCTACTGTGATGCAAACAATATTTTAATACCTATGCAATCCGGATTCAGAGAAGCACATTCATGTGAAAGTGCACTACAATGTATACTAGATGATTGGGCAAATGAAATTGACAGTGATAATATTATTGTGGCGGTATTTTTGGACTTCAAACGCGCATTTGAGACTATAGATCGATGTCTGCTTCTATCTAAGTTAAAAAATATTGGTATTGAAGGCAAAGTGCTAGAGTGGTTTACGTCATACTTGACTGATAGGTATCAGAAGACAAAATTTGGAACAAGTGTATCTAGTGATAAGAAAACAGAATTTGGAATGCCACAAGGTTCTGTACTTGGACCGGTATTGTTTATTATTTTTATAAATGATATTATTGAAGCCATTATGAACTGTAAAATACATCTCTTTGCAGATGACACAATGTTATATATATCAGGGAAAAATATCAATGAAATGGTAAGCACGATGAATAATGACCTTAAAAATGTATATATGTGGCTAAGTGATAACAATCTCAAAGTAAATATTGATAAATGTAAATGGATGGTACTAGGAAAAAAGTGTAAACTAAGAAAAATAGATAATAACAACATTAATATTAAATTAAATAATGAAATGCTAGACAAGGTAAAGGAAATAAAATATTTAGGAGTAATATTAGATGAACAACTAAGCTTCAAAAGTAATGTAGATTACATTGTAAAGAAAGTAGCAAAGAAAATAAATTTCCTACGGCGAATATCCAGGGATGTATCAATGTTTACAAGACTAACAATCTATAAAAGTATAATTGCACCACATTTTGAATATTGCTCAACCCTATCACTATATCTAAATAACAATGAACTACAGATATTACAAAAAATGCAAAATAAGGCAATGCGAATAATATTACAATGCAACAGGTATACTCCAATAAACAACATGTTACAGATACTAAATTTCATGAATGTAAGACAAAGAATCTTACTACGAACACTACAATTTGTTTATAAGATAATAAATTCTACCTTACCGAGATATTTATATAGCAAAGTAACGTATGTAGGAGATATACATGATCATAACACCCGGGGAAGAAATGACTTATACGTAGGAAGGCATTATTCATCGATAGCTCACAAATCACTATTTTGTAAAGGTTTTAAGGAGTATAATAATTTACCATATAAAATAAAAAACTGTAACGGACTTAAACAGTTTACACATCTATGTGTTAATTTTCTAAGGAATTTACCTTAACAAAGTTTCAGTGTCACATTATTTCTTGAAGGTGTTCCTCCATTTAACGATCCACCCTGTCATATTAAAGAAGAAACTAGTTTAAACGTATTTAATAGAGAAATATGTAAATATTTGTTATGTGATAATTAACTACTGTATAGTTCATATTATGTCTGTGCTGTAAAATAGCTTATGCTAAATAAAGACTTTATTATATTATTATTATTATTATTATTATATTAAAATTGCCGACTCACTCCGATATTACTTTTTTTTTATACTTCACCCTACTACACCAGATGAAATAGAAAAAGCTATTATTACAACAATTTTAAAACCGGCAGCAGGTATTGACAAGATTTCTGGTAAAGCTCTAAACGTAGTCAATAATACCATAAGTATTCCACTTGCATATAATTTAAGAGTCGTTCTGTGAGGGGAAATACCCATATGCATTAAAAATTACCAAGTCAATCCCACTCTTAAATAAATAAAAGCTTCAGAAATGAGATAACCATACGTGGAACTTCCCGATCGGTTCTCCAGTATGGCTTTTAAGATATATCGGGTGATTATAAAGTAAGGGATATATTTCAACTTATATATTCTTAACAAATCAAATGAATAACAAAAAGTAAATGGAATCTAGTTGCTTATATAATGAGATTTCTGATGTCAAACACTAGTTACCGCAAATGTTCGATATGACCTCCATTTTGTTGTTGTAAAATTACCAACCGTTCCTCCAAATTGTATACAGCACTATTCAACATTTCTGGTTGAATTGCACGAATTTGCTCTCTAATACTGTCCTTTAATTCCTCCAGCGTTTTTGGCCATGTTCTAAACACCAAATTTTTTAAATAACCCCACAGCCAGTAATCCGCTGGGTTAATATCAGGCGATCTTGGTGGCCATGAATTTGCAAAATGTCTGCTTATAACACGATCTTGAAAAACCGCAGTTAACAATTCTTTAACTGGTTGGTAAATGTGCGGAGGTGCTCCATCCTGCATAAAAATCAAGTTTTCAATTTCTTCGTGCTCGTTTTGCAACTATGGAATTGCATAATCCCTTAACATTTGCAGGTATCGTTCACCAGTAACAGTTACAGATACGGCCTCCCCATTCTGTATTTCCTCGAAAAAGTATGGACCAATGATGAAATTAGCTGTGAAACTGCACCAAACGGTGTCTTTTTTTGTCATGAAAGCCTTGCTGAATGATTTCATGTGGATTTTCTGTTGACCATATTCGACAGTTTTGAGTATTAATTCCACCATTAAGAGAGAAATGGGCCTCATCTGTCCATAAAATACAGGATAAGGATTTCGGGTTCAATTTCCATCTGAGCCAATACGTGTAATGAAAAATCGTACCGGAGAGCAAAATCTGCGTCCTTTAATTCAAACAGCAGTTGCAGTTTATAGGGGTACATTTTTAGGATTTCCGTAACATTTTCCAAACCGTGGTGTATGGCATTTGTAATTGTTTTGATATCGCATTCACAACTGATTGCTAGCGGATTAGTATTGGCTATGTTTTGATTTTCCTGAAGAACTTCTGCAACTTGGACATCACTAATCCTAGGTCTTCCTGACCTCGGAAGGTCTTTTACAGACCCTGTTCTTTCAAATTTGCTAATCAAATTACGATACGCCTTCATTTTGCACAGCCCTGCTCTCAAACCCATTTTCGTACGAAGTCTTCGTAATCCAGTAGTGTAATTTTTACCGCCTTCATAATAACATTGCACTAAACCAATTCTTGTTTGCAGATCCATATTGAAATTGTTACAATTTACGTTACGCGAGTTTTATTTTGAGAACAATCCTCTAAATTACGATTATTTCGTTTGACACTTGTATCAATAGTTGTCACGACAATTCTTTTGTTTTCCATAGATACACTAAAATCCAATTATTGAGGCAACTAGATTCTGTTTACTTTCTGCCGCTAGCATAATTTCTTAAAACTATATAATAATTTAAAATAGACCCCTTACTTTATGATAACCCCATATTATAATATATTGCAAACACCTACTGAAACATTCCCAAACTACAAAAACATATTAAGTGCATTTTATTCATTTTAAAATGGTTCATGGTAACTTAGTTTTGTCAGGAAATACAATATACATTAAAATGTAATGCGTAATAGATTCTTTTAAATTACAGTAGGTATATTGGTAATTTACATTACTGAAGGCTAACGGACAGCCCTAGTGTGGAAGGGAGAAAACATAACAGGATCAAACAGTATTTTGCATAACGTGGATTTATTCGGACATAGGTACTAAAAATACACAGTTAAATTGTCACATGTATTAAACCAATGGAGCTACAGTAAATTCTTGGATTTCCGATATTGCCGATTTACAATTTGATGGTAGACCAATGTATTGCACTAGATGTAACAAAGCAATTTTGTGGTTATGCAACACAAATATTAATAGACATATTTCCTCAGAAAACCATAAAAGGAGCATAGGATGTAACATACCGTGGTCAAAACTAGACAATCCACTTTGTAGATAATTTTTAGAAAAATGCATTAGTGGTAAATATGGCAATGTTAAAGTGCCTTCGGGGTCTACACTAAGAAAAATATTTATCAACGGAGTGTGTAAATACTAGACAGAAAATTTTTCTGAGCTTAATAGGCTTAGCGTGGACAAAACCACTAATGCTTGCGGATTTAATGTAGCAAATGTTTTAGTGGGTACATTAAAGGAAAATTGTTCAATGAGCGGGCACTTGATTGCCTCTAAAGTTTTAGAAGCTACAAATTCTCGCACTGTAGCGGAGGTAGTGAATTCAAATCTACAAGAGTTTTGGGGTGACAAATATGTAGAAAATAAGGGCAATTTCGTATTATTTCTTAACGATGGAGTGAATTATATGAAAGCTACTGGAAGAATTTTGAAGGAAACATAGAATATACTTCATGTAACATGTTTAGCACATGGTCTTCAAAGGATTGTTGAAGCTATTAGGGGGTGCTATACTAATGTTTATAATTTGATATCTAGTGTAAAGAAAGTTTTGTCTAAAGCACCAAGTTGTGTATGGTTATATCATGAAATTCTATCAAATACTCCATTACCTCCACAGCCCATTATAACAAGATGGGGAACTTGGCTAGAGGCAGCATCGTACTATTAAGGTCAGTTTGAAAATGTGAAATCCCTAATACAGCAGTTAAATCCAAATGATGTAAATAAGTAAGGAAGTAAGTAAATCGTTTATTTCTACAGAGTAATAGAATACAAAGACGTTTGGTCTGAGAAATACGTCAATTACTTCAAAAGATTAAACAGTACTCAAAATAAAATATTACACATAAATTTACACATTACACAAATTAAAATGATCAAAATATATTATTTAGATTAGGAGAAAAGTATTCATCCAAAGAATAGGGTTCAATCACATAAAAAATCACGAGCATGTTTTAGGAGCATTTTGTCACATTGAATATTTTTTATATTAAATGGCAGATGATTATAGAACCTTAAGCAACGGTAGTATGTCCCTTTTTCATATAGTGTTCTTTTATGCATTGGAAAGGTAAAAATTTCCTCGGAACCTGGTGCTGTAAGTGTGGGTACTCAAACAAGAGTTAAACTTATTGCGATTTTTAACTAAAGACTAGGCATTCATAAATATAAATGGCAGTAAGGGTCAAAAATTTATTAGCCTTAAATTTGCCTCTGCATGTATTTCTGGCTTTCATGTTTAGCATAAGCCTAATAACTCGCTTCTGACATGAACAAATTCTACAAAGCTCTGAAGAACTACCCCACGTAACAATACCAAATTTTATTAGAGAATAAAAGCATAGTACAATGTTTTTACTACATCATGATCCTTTGAGACTCTAATTGCATAACAAATAGAGGACAATTTGTTAGTTAAATAATCAATATGAGTTGTCCACGGCAGGGTATCATTAATGTGAACACCTAAAAATTTTACACATGTAGAAAACCATATTTTTTTACTGTCTAAAATGATGTCTTGGGGAGTTCTGATTAAATTGTTAGTTTTAAATAAAATAGCATCTGTTTTACTTTCATTTAGAATCAAGTTGTTTTCGGAAAACCATTGTTTGATTGATTTCAGTGATGAATTTCCTGTTTCCAAAATTTCCATAAAATCTTGACCTTTACTCAGCAAATTTGTATCGTCTGCATAGTTTATAATAAGTTGCTGATCCTTATTCGATACTATATTTGATATATCATTTAAAAAAATTATGAATAATAGAGGACCGAGAATACTACCCTGCGGAACTCCCACAGACAATTCCAAGACACATGACCGAACCTTTTCTTTTCTATGATCAAGTTCAACTAACTGTTTTCGCCCTGTTAGATAGGAACGAAACCAATTGTGAACATTTCCCCTAGTGCCATATTTGTATAACTTGCTCAGTAATATCTTATGGTTTATGCAATCAAATGCCTTAGAAAGGTCCAGGAAAATGCCACAGGATACATTTCCATCCTCTAACTCTTACAACACACTATTGATGAATTCGAATAAGGCGGTGTCTATCGATTTTCTTTTTTAGGTAACCATGCTGGTTATATGAAAACAGGCCATACTTGCTAAAAAAGGAAGTTAATCTTGTAGATACTACATATTAAAATATTTTTGAGAAGCAAGTTAGAAGACTTATGGGACGATAATTTTCTAAGGAGTTAAAATCTTCTTTTTTAAATAAAGGTTTGGCTATTGCAATCTTTAATTCATTAGGAAAAATACCCACTTCAAGGGATAAATTTATTAAATGACTTAAGGGTTCTGCAAACTGATGTGCACAAGCTTTTAAAACACTAACTGGAACCATACCAGTACTTCTTTTGTTTTTCATGTTTCTTATGATTGATAAAATTTCGCTAGGTGTAACGGGACTAAAAAATAATGACCTATCTTTATTATGAAGAAGACCATTATAGAAATAAGTATCGTTTAGAGGCTGTTGGGATAATAAGTTCTGTGCCATATTAACGAATAGATGGTTAAAATTGTTGGCAGTATCTTCAGGATCATCTGTCTGTAGAAAAGTTCTTGACTTGGGAGGTCTTGTTATGTCATCAATTGCCTGCCACATAGCCTCTTAGCTATAGTTTGATACATAACTACTTGTTGTTTAAACTCTAATATTTTAGGATCTTTAAGAAAAAATTTATTGTTTTTTTTGTCACGAACTTTTATTTTCGGGAAGTAAATATTAAAATAATGTAAAAAAATTGATAAAAACCAAGAAAAACTGAAGTTGATATCATGACATTGGTACACTTCATACCAGGTCTCTTCACCAAGTTTATTACAGAAATTTAAAATATTTCCACTATTAAAATCCCTAGTTTCGGCTTTTTGTGCCAGAACTTGGGACATATTACAGACGCAACAGGCATTTATAGATCCAACTGTTCAAGAAAATCTGGAAACCATACACAGAAGTTTTTCACGAATTTCTAGACCTTCAATATCAGCCAACATCCGAATTTACTACAGTTTATGCAATAAACATTGTGTTTGATCTTCGACAATATATTTTTCAATTACAGGGAGAAATTTCTGCGAGGGTACAAAGAAAATTCCAAACTGATCAACATAAATAAGGAATCCATGTTCATATACCCTACCTCTGCTGAAGAAATATACCATTTTGAATATAAGAATTTAATAATTTTTCATGTTTTGTTTGAACAAATAATAGTCACTAGAACTAACGGTTAGTTAATAATAAAAACAATTTATAGTAAATGTTCAAACTGTACTCCTTGTTGTAGTTGACAATACCCTAAACGATGAGTAAAGTGTTGCTAAACCTTGTTTATAGTTTCCTGAGAAATGTGGTTTATTTCTGTTCTAATTATCTCTTTTAATTTAACAACGTTGTTCGGTTTGGTTTTATAAACTAAAGTTTTTACATGGCCCCACAGAAAATAATCTAATTAATTGTGGTCCGCTGACTTTGGTGGCCATTCGATGGGTCCATGTCTACCAATCCACCCGTTCAGAAATATTTGGTCAAGATACCTTCGAACGTCTGCTGCATAATGAGGAGGCGCACCATCCTGTTGATACCACAAGGTTTCATCAACATTTCCAGGATTAATTCTACTAGAGAATAAATTTAATAACGTTGGTATAAGATAGCCCATTAAAAATTGGATATATGCCAGTCCGTTTACAGTTCATCGAAAAAATAGGGTCCAATGATTCTACTTCTTACAATTCCTGCCAACACATTTACCTTTTGTGGATACTGCGTGTGCTGCTCCCACATCCATCGAGGGTTTCCCTTGCACAGTATCTACAATCCTGACGATTCACTTCACCATTTAATTTGAAAGTGCATTCATGGGAGAAATATTTTTTCATCAGAAGAGGATCACCATTGCACATATTTCATCATTGTTTAAAATTGTATCCTTCGACCTGCATCATCACTTAGTTCTTGCACAAGCTGAATCTTAAAGACATGCCATTTTTTTCATTTTAATACTGTATGTACTGACGTTTTAGTACTGCAAAACAAACGGGTGATGGCGAGCGGTGGGATTGCGCCGCCGTTGACCAAATTTCAACATTACCCCACTCAACTATAGCAGAATAACAAATAATAATAATAATAATGTATCTTTATTAGCTAAAAAAAAGCTACAGTTGGACCATAACAATATATATAACATAAGTACATTAACTTTTCACTAGTTTATCTTAACTCTATGCCTATAACAAAAACTGTAAAATTATTACCAATCTTTTTGTATTCTAATATAACTTATCGTAACATTACATAACCTACTCCCAATATAATCAAAATTCTTTTTTAATATAACTAATACATAATTTAATGAATATATTATATTTTTCACAATATTTTATTTCCATTGGCGAACCGTTAAATAATTGAATACCATTACAAAACAAAGATTTCGATTCCTTTAAATTATCATATCTCTCTACCACCATATTTACACTACATGTGTTACAACCATGAGTATCTCGGATGAAACTCAATTTATCACATAAATACCTTGAAGCTATACCGTGCTTTATTTTAAATATAAATTGTAGTGATTTTAAAACTGTACGTTGTCTAATGTTTAAAAAATTAAAACATTTATCATTGTGTCAATAGGAGTATACCTGTTACATTTTAATATTATCCTCATAGCTTTATTTTACATCTTATGTAACTGTTGTATCTCATTGTTATTTAAATATAGCGGTATCGTTGCACAATATTCAAAATGTGGACCTATAGATTTATATACTAATATTCTTGAAACATTGATAAATAATTTGAAAGTCTACGTAAAAAATAAGTCTTCTTTGCAACTTTTTTAATAATATAGTCACTGTTACATTTGAGAGACAAGGACTCATCTATTTAAAAACTAAGTTATATCATTTCAAAAACATTTTCTAACTTTTTATTATTTAATACAATACTTTCACCAATTTGTAGTCGGCTTAGTACATGTTTTTTGTCGAGAATCATATATTTACATTTGTCGATGTTTACTTTTAAGCTATTCTCATGCAACCACACGAATATATCTTTTAAATCTTGGTTAATAGCATTACTAACCTCATTTAGATTCTCTTCATATAAATAAATTAATGTGTCATCTGCAAATAAATGTACCTTACAATTTTTTATAGATTTCACTATGTTGTTTATAAATAATAGTACAAATAATAAAGGTCCTAGCACTGATTCTTGCGGTATTCCGAGGTCATTATCTATTACGTTAGACACACTATTTATGTCTTGTTTTTTGTCTTCTCTCCGTTAGGTAGGTTTCAATCCATTCAAGTACAGCCCCCCCAATGCTCATTTTTTCTAACTTTGATATCAATAACTTCCGATTTACCGTCTCGAATGCACGTTTAAAGTCTACGAACACTGCCACTATGATTTGATCTTTACCTATTGTCTTAACCCATTTCGATATAATGAACTGAAGTGCCGTTTCACAGGAATGGCTTTCTCTGAATTCAGATTGATTTTCCATTAAAATATTATTATCCATGCAATGTGTAATCAATCGTTCTTTTACTACCAATTCTAGCGTTTTTTCATATACTGGTAATGTGTTAACAGGTCTAAATTCTTCACATATTATTATATTAAAAATTTTTGGAATGTGTGTAACCACCGATATTTTCCATTTTTTGAGACACATTCCTTTTTGTAATGGGCTATTAATAACATCTAAAAATCTATTACCAATTACTTCAAAAGCAGTTTTTATAAATCTTGTGAATATACCATCAATACCTGATTTATTAGTAAAGCTGCAAATCGTTTCTGTGTATCATGGTCGTAGAGTACAGATGTATTTACTGTCGCCGGCATTCACCTTGACCGCGAAACTCTTTCTCCAGTCCAGTCTATTATTAGCTTTCGAGTTGTGTACACGTTAAATCACTTGGGCGTATTGCATATTGTTTTTGTGTTTTCATTTTATTTGTTGATGCTGTATTGTTGATATTGATTTAATAATAAAGCATGGCAAACGTACGCAGGGGTAGAAAACGGCCATTTACTGACAAAGTGAATAAATTCATAGGTGAATTCCCGGATTTATTCTTTGATAGTGCTAAAATAATTTGTAAAGTGTGCGAGAAAGATTTGATGTGCTGGGATAAGTGTGATTGTGGACTTCACGTAAATAGTGTACACCATAAAAATAAAAAAAATGGCATGCCTTCGACAACACAGTTTATGTTTGATTTACTATTAATGCTGATTGCCTGTGATATTCCACGGCACATATTCGATAAACAACCATTTCGAGAGTTCTGGAATAAATACAATGCCCAGGTGAACTTACCAAGTCGCACAACATTATGTAACTATCTACCAACTGTACACGTAGACATGGTAAATAAGATGAAATGTGAATTAAAAAATACACGGCTGTGGTTATCTGTTGATGAGACAACAGATTGTAAAAAAAAATCTATTTTAAATGTTATAGTACGAGTACTGGACCCTCTTAAACCGACAGTTCCACTGTTACTAGTTAGCAAAAGACTAAGTCAGTGTACTAGCGAAACAATTACCAGGGTGGTGCTGGAGACGTTAGAAAAATTTGAACTGTCAAAAAGTCAAGTGTTGATGTTTGTGACTGATGGCACCGTGACAATGCGTTCGGTAGGCCGTTCTTTGTAAGAACAAGGTTGTACGTTTATACATGTTACTTGTAAAGTGCATGCTTTACATCTTGTGGCAGAAACTATTCGAAAAGGTTTTCCAGAGGTGGATGCATTAATAGCAAGTACAAAAAAAGTGTTTCTTAAATCTCCTAAACGTCTCCATGCATTTCATAGTAAGTGTCCCGGTATTTCTGAATCACCACAGCCGATTCTTACACGTTGGGGAACATGGTTGCAGGCAGCTTTTTATTATGCTGAATATTTCCAACAAATAAAAACTGTGATACTACAATTCAATCCAGATGAGGCTGCAGCTATTAAGGAAAGCCAGACAAAATTCGAAGATATTTCCGTTGAAATAGCTTTAAAAAATATTGTGAAGAAAAGTTCGCAAGTGTGTTAAATAAAGACACCGGTTTTACCAAATTAAGACAAATATGTGATGGTGCAGCCCCAGATCCGTTAAGTGCGTTCAAAGACTATTTTACGTATGTGTGTATTACATCAGTAGATGTCGAACGGTCGTTTTCAAAATATAAGAATATATTTTCACCAAAGCTAACATCACTCATGGAGACAACCATAGAAACATACCTGATGCTGCAAAATGGCTACACATCTTCTCCAGTTTGTGATAAGCAAGCTAGTTAAGAGGGTAAGTTTTACATACATTTTTATAAATTGTAACAGTTTATTGTTTCTCGTATTAGTTAATTTCGCGTACGCCACTGTACCACGGAACATTTTTGATAGCCCTATTGATATGTATAATACATCTTATATTTTTATTTACATGAATAACTTTTTAAAAACTTTTTTTATTTGATTAGAGTCAGCGTTGACTCTTGAAGAAATTAAATGAATTGAAATGTAAAAATGTTTATTGTAACATAGTGAGTATAAAACTGAACTGACAAATGTGGTGAGCTAATTTATAACCTATTTAGTTTATGCTGGATAAGCATTTACAACAATTCCCAGACTTAAAACAAAGCAAGTGCTAAATAAGCAATTTGTAATTCTAAGAGAGAATTTGTTATCTGCAGCGTAGGTGTAATATGATACTCTAAGATAATATAAAGTGAAGCCAAAGTCTTGTATAAGTTAATATACAGTGGCGTAGATATTATACAACATACATATTTTAGCACAACTACTGCGTTAATAGCAGTAACTGATAAGTCAAGCCCGTGATCAAAATAAAATTATGGTTCTTTACTGGATATGTCTAAGGCATTTGACAGTGTAAATTTTGAGCTTCTGCAAAAAAAACTAGAAATTTATGGTATTAGTGGTGTCATAAATCGTTGGTTTGAGAACTATCTATATCATAGGTTTCAAATAACTAAATTAACTGATACAAACTTATCTCAGAAATTGGAATTGTTATCGGGAGTTGCACAGGGCTCTGTCCTGGGACCTCTCCTTTTTAATATATTTACATCTGATTTGCAGTTTATTCCACAATATTCAAAATTACATTTATATGCTGACGATATCCAGCTATACATAACTCTATCCTTAAATGATGTTTGGCAAAAAACTGAAAACTTGAATTCGGATCTAAGAAACATCCTAAAATGGTCTCAAAACAACTATCTCCGTATGAATCCAAACAAAAGTCAAATAATTTTAATGGGATCACAGCACAGGGTAAATAGTATAAGAGAACTAAATCTGGTTTTTAAGTTAGGAGAGTCACAGTTAGAAATATAAGATACTGCTAAAAACTTAGGAATCTTGTTTGATTCACAACTATCGTTTACAAAGCATGTTTCAAAAATAATTCCGTATGACTCTGCTATGGGCATTACGTCTAAATTCTATTTTATTATATAGATAACTGGGACTTTGAGTATCAATTATTTTTTTTATTAGGCAAGAGTAGTGAAGAAATCGACGTTCGTCTAGTCGTAACATCTTTAACTCCTTAAAATAGGAAGTTATGTGTTCTCTAACTGGCACTTTACATGCAAATCTTACACAACAGTTTTGAATGACTTGAAGTCTCCTTTTGTCCACTGCATTTAAACACGGTCCATATAAACAGTCTCCATAGTTAAAAATCGACAAAACTAAGGTTTCTACAAGTTGCACATTAATCCTCGTTTGCAGTAAATCTTTGAATTGATAGAGATGTCTAAGTTTCAAGTAAGACTGACTGATTATTTTTGAAACATGCTTCTTAAACGATAGTTGTGAATCAAACAAGATTCCTAAGTTTTTAGCAGTATCTCGTATTTCTAACTGCGACTCGCCTAACTTAAAAACCAGATTTAGTTTTTTTATACTATTTACCCTGTGCTGTGATCCCATTAAAATTATTTGGCTTTTGTTTGGATTCATACGGAGATAGTTGTTTTGAGACCATTTTAGGATGTTTCTTAGATCCGAATTCAAGTTTTCAGTTTTTTGCCAAACGTCATTTAAGGATAGAGTTATGTATAGCTGGATATCATCAGCATATAAATGTAATTTTGAATATTGTGGAATAAACTGCAAATCAGATGTAAATATATTAAAAAGGAGAGGTCCCAGGACAGAGCCCTGTGGAACTCCCGATAACAATTCCTGAGATAAGTTTGTATCAGTTAATTTAGTTATCTGAAATCTATGATACAGATAGTTCCTAAACCAATGATTTACGACACCGCTAATACCATAAATTTCTAGTTTTTTTTGCAGAAGCTCAAAATTTACACTGTCAAATGCCTTGGACATATCCAGTAAAGTAAGAACCATAATTTTATTTTGGTCACGGGCTTGACTTATCTCATCAGTTACTGTTATTAACGCAGTAGTTATGCTAAAATTTTTACGAAATCCCGATTGATTAAATGGCAGTATATTATTGGTATTAAGGTATTGGACTAATTGTTCATAAATGGCCCGTTCTGCTAACTTCAAGGATACACAAAGAAGATTAATATTTCTGTAATCTGAAATCTCTTTTGGAGAGATCTGTACGTGTTGATCCATTCAAAACTTTCCGAATTATAAACAACTGAAAGTTTTCGCTATCATCCCTTAAATTTTACTTATAATTAATTTTTTTCAGGAATTTCATATTTCTGATTGATAGATGAACATATCTTTCAAATAAGCCTTTCTCGAGCTCCCCGAGACCGTACTAAGAACATATGGATATAATTTTGGAGAAATTATTACTAATCATTTAATAACGATGAAATATTGTAAAAGTTTCACTTTATTAGAGGAAATCATTCGTTATGACAAGTACGCCTCGTTAGGGCAGAAAATAGACTTGCGGCAAGAGAGCGAGTGCTGGGGAAGTGATCAAGCTAATATCTGCAATCTATATACTATATATTTGGTAGTTTTATACTTGTTTTCATAGATAACTTTAACTTAGAACTTGAATGTGTCTAATAACAAAATAAAAATAGATATAGAACTTACATATTTTAAACGTTTATTTTTTCTAATAACATAATGACACCATTTAAATAATAAAGCCTACAAATTCGTACAACCATCTAAACGATTACTTCAACTTGCTAAAAAGTTCTGGCGTAACACAATGATCAATAGCATGAAGTAAATTGAAAAGTTCCTCGGTACAAGTTTCAGTTGTACGGGTTCTAGACCGTACTCTGTCATTGCAAGTTTCGTATAATTCAGCCAAATGCTTGCAGTGTTCTGTTTCCCTGCATTTGTCCTAAGAAAAATACCTACATTAGCATGTTATGGAAAGGTGAGGTTATAAGAATTTACCCTTAAAGTTTGTTGAGGGTCTTCTAGTTCTTCCTCCTCCTGGGCTTTTACAACGGGCAGTTTCGAAATGAATTTATCAAAGAACATGTTTAAAATTCGCGTAAAATGTCTCTTTCTTTTCCAGAAAATCGACTTTACGTAAGAGTCCAAATCAGGATTTCAGGGCTGTCCAAAATTACGACAGCGATTTGTGATTGGTTAAAACTAGTGTCAAAAGCTAATATCAATACGGGATACTATTCAAAATATACGAGTCCAAGATTATAAATCTGGGATAAGTCTGCGTACACAAGGAAGTTAATAAACTAGTTAAATCTACAACTTGTACACCCAATATAGTAATATGTATAAAAACAATGAATAAAATCGAGAATTAACCAAGGTTTCTTTATATAAAGGTATAAACATTGCGACTAGGTTGGTGATAGTTTTCTTACGTCACGAAAGTGGGGACAGACTCAAAATAAGCTCTTTGCCAGTGTTACAGAAGATAGTTTTGCTACGTGGCACAGCATCCAAATAAATTATGTTAATAAACAGATTCTAGTCATTCTTAATTATAGACAAATAGAAGCAAATAAGTTTTTTCCGACACAAATGAACTATAAACAATACAATACACCAGATTTATTACTTTCATTCTTTACTATTCAATAATTAAATATTATTTTACAATAAGAAACACCACCAATAGGTTTGTTCATCAGTGTAAGAGCTACCCTAATTATGGTATCATCAAGCAAAATGTTGCAACTTAGATCTTATAAAAATGGCAACTACCGAATGATTTTTAAGCTCGCAAGGCGTGTAAATAAAATATATTGAAAGCAACATCCAAAATCATTTACCTCAAAATTTTGTCTCTATAGGTACGAGAAATATTCATAATCTGTAATAGAATCTCCTACTCCATCTGACATTTTTTGCCGGTTTATTGAATTTCACCCTAAGCTGTTTAGATTAAAAATTTGCAACTGGCGAATAAATCTAATAATTTTTAAACATTGAATCCTGTCACGTAACGAAATTTGTTCATTTGCATAGACATTGTATAGGTACGATTAATGTGATTCACGGACTGTTCTCTTTATATTGTGTAAAAGTAAATTAAAATTAAAATTTACCTCTGCCTTAACTCGTGAAACAGAGTAAGAGCGCTAATTTACCATGAGCGTTACTCTGAAAATCAGCGCCATCTTGTAGTTCATGTCTCGTTTGGTATTTTTAGAGGCTAACTTTTCATTTTACAAACATTTATTATAAGTACCACAAAGTGTTTAGTAGTATTTAGCAATATTTGTAAAATATACAGGTATACTTATGCATAAAAATTGGATTTAACTAATATTATATTATTTTACGTACGTAAGATGGCGCCTAAACTTGGCATATGCCTCCTTAAATACGAGTGACTAGTATGGATTACTCCATAGTGACTAGTATTCACTTACATCAAGTTCTGATTTCTCAATTCGACAGGGATTCGTTGTTCTATCCTTGTTTCTGCCTTACGAAATTATATCTTTTATCTCTCTTAAAATTGCTATCCCAATGAGTGTTTCGAATGTAACTACTGGAACGAGGCGAACTGATCTACACCACATTAGTCAAATATGTTCAATATTTTAAATGAAATTTAGTTAACTATAAATTAATTATTTTAAAACTACTTAAAATATAAGCACTGTTATTTATAAAATAGATCCTCTAATTATTTAGTGATTGTATCGCAACATGTTTTAAGATTATTTTGATTTGTGTAATTTATGTGTGTTAACTGTGTTATGACTAGCCTAGTACCTTTTTGACATAAACGGAGGTTATGAAGTTTTGTGCATCTCGCTGTGTGTTTTTTTACGTAAAATCGCGTGTTTTTCATTAATTTAAATAGACTTCTGAATTATAAATTAATGATATTCACTTTGTTAGCAGATTCTTCATAATTATTTCGGTTATATTAACATGCCCGCCTTTTTTATTTTCGAACCCAGTTGATTCCTGAATGTTTACTATTATTTATTTATTAATTTTATAGTTTTACATTTAAATCTATCAGTAGGGGTAAGTATTCGGTTAAATATCAAGTTGACTTAGTATTCTAAGCAAAGATTATTATATTATTTTGCAGAATTATGAATGGAACTACTATGGATCGTCATGGACAAGTCAACCCTAAGCAACCAAGGAATTACAAACTGCTTGTTGATCCTTTCCTTGTTAAAGGAGCTGCCAAACTCTACAGATATGACGGGGTGGTGCCAAACGATCCGTCTTACCCTCCTGTTATTCCTAGAGATCCGAGGTCACATTTGACACGTATCTGGACCAGGCTTGAGACATTGGATCTGCCCGTTCCTAGGTATGTATTATTTTGGAAGCAAGAGGCCTTAAAATCACCTGAATTAAGAATAAAATCTTATTTTAATTCATCAACCAAATTTTTATAAATGTTATCTAGATTATTATCCAGTTTTTTGCATAAAAAGTTTTAGCAATACGTTAATTACGAAAATATTGATCAGCAATATTACAATATGTAACAGTTATGTTTCATTTTGAAAAATCTTATTGACATAATTATGTTTGATTTAGTAAAAAATATTTTTTATGGTGAAATTGAATTTTCTCCAGATTTTACCCACAGCGTTTGTTTGATGGTACATTATGAAAATCTAGTGCTGAGTTCATTTTAAAGAACACTGTTTTTGACTTTTCAACAGTATTTCACTTTAAAACTAGATATTTTGTTTTTGGTCTGATTGATACTTAACCTCACTTTATGTTTTTCGTATTTTCTCAGATTTTCATACATTTTTTTTAAATAATTTTGTGGAATACTTGGGTAATAATGTTTAAAGCAAAGTTATCGGATATAGCTAAACAGTTTTTGCACTTAGAAAAAGACTTTTTTGAAAATCTGACATTTACTGAACTTTTTTTAATCAGTTTCGACTTGCTAACAAAATTATGTTTCCCTTATTGAAATTAATGGTTAACAGTCGGCAATACTAACACATTTATTAACTTGTAATTTATATGGACGTACTTTGAAAAATATAAAATGAACATAACCTCACATTATGCAAATTTTACTTTTAAAATTTTCACGATTTTAAATAAAATCCTATTTAGTCGAAGCAGGGATTGTACAATATGAGAAATGGTCGTTTTTACTTGAAAATTATCAATTTTTTTGGAACCATCTAAAAATATAACATTACTTTGTCTAATGAAGTAGTAAGTGTAAGTGAGGAACAATGTTGATTTTTTTTTCGTCCGGAATTTCTTTAAAAATGTAAGTAATGGTTTTTCAAATTCAATGCACTTATAGCAAAAACGAATTTTCTCATTTTTTTTTTCAAAATTTGTGTCATACCATTATACAAATACACTTTGTATCATGTGTAAAAAAAAGTTGTCAAAGAAGTAGGAAAAAGAGGAGGAATAATTAAACAATATTAATTTTTTTAAAATCAGATTATTTGACTCGTACATTAATCAGAAGGCTTGAAGCATTGTCAAGACTTCTTTTAAGTTATATTTATGGAATAAAACATCACTACGAATAAAAGTACATCATTTGATGAAAGGCAGAGTCAAGACGATAAATCAAGAACCTTTGTTAGATTTACTTATACATTTAACGAAGTAAATTTCAAGCATCTTGATATAAGTGAGGTCAGCAAATAATAAAACCGTTATCACTTTCAGATTTAAAATTGACGTAAACTATATAGGCGAGCCACCTTCGATAGAGGTCACTATATTCCACTTAAACGACAATATCGACAAGCAGTTTTTGCGCGACATGGTGCAGAAATTCGGCGTAATAGAAGAACTGTTCATATACTATCACCCTGTCACGAATAAGCACCTGGGGATCGGACGGGCAGTATTTGAATCGATAAAGTGCGCAAAGACTTGTGTGGAGAAGCTGAATAAAACTAGCGTCATGGGTAAGATCCTTGAAGTGTTCCTGGATCCGTTCGGCGAACAGTGCAAGAAGAAGTTCGAGGAGTATACGGTGGACAAAAAAGTAACGTCTACACCTGCTGTACCCATTGCAGAAACGACTCCAAAAGTAGAAGAGAAGAGTAAAAATAATGATGACAAACCGTACGATCCTGCCGATAACGATTTTGACGAGAAGGATCGTTATAAAGGCAAAGAAAAGGAGAAAGAGGTGGATGATTATGATTCCACTAGTAAAAAATCAAGAGATAGGGAACGAGACAGGGACAGGGATAGGGACAGAGAGAGAGATAGGTACAGCAGTAGGAGTTATAGAAGTAGTGAATTTGCAACGCCTAGTAGTGGGGATATGGGTTACGGGACTGCACCAAGTGAATTTTCTACTAGTTTTGGGTCGGCTGGGACGACGCCATTAACGTAAGTTTTGTCTTTTACACATTGAAAATCAAATGTAATGTTGCTATTGCAGTTATGACTATCACAGTCACACAATACCGCCCATCCCCAATCAGTATCCCTTCGCCACGCCCACCTACCATCCGATGGGTGCGCCTCCACCTACTGTCTGGCCGGTAGCCACTCCACAATGGCCTCCGGATAGTTGGGAGAGGTCGCCAGCCAGCTTGGCACCTCCACCTAAGTGGCCTGAAGAGAAGCACTCGTACAAAAGTAAGGACAAGGATTGGAAAGATAGGGATAGAGAAAGGGATAAAGAACGAGAACGGGAGAGGAACAAAGACAGGGATAGGAAGAGGAATAATAGTAGTGTTACGTCTAGTAGTAAGAATAGAAAGGAAAAAGAAAAAGAGAAGGAAAAGGTTAGTGTGTGGAATTTGTTACAATTTAATAATTCTGGTACTAACATTTTTACCACATTTTCTATGCCTTTTTCTTAATGTTTCAACAGGAATAAATCGGTTTTTTTTTCCTTTTTAGTCAAATGGTACTTAATTTTTTTGTAGTAATCTGTATAACATCAAATGGTACTTTAAGGGCCAGTTGTTACGACGTGGTTTAGCCAAGGTTCAAATAAATTTCGTTTAAAATCCAAGATTACGATTGTTACAACTATCGTAACATTGGATTTTAAACGAAGTTCAGTTGAACTTTGGCTGAACCACATCGATACAACCGACCCTAAGTATCTCAAATCCAAGTTTAACTATTTCCACCATCTGAAAAAATGGCATAAGTTTATAACGAACAGTTAACATCAAAGTGGTGGTTAATATTTTACGGAAAATTAGCAAATAATATTTGAAGGCCGTATTTTTATTTTGTATGCAAAGAGTTTTAAGAGGTTAGTATATGTTAATTAGGAGAAAATGCAAATAATAAACACAAAATAAACTTATGTTTGATTTTCACAATTTAATTAACTTATGACAATTGTTTCGCCACACAGTGGCTTCATCAGATGGTGAGTACAAAACTAAATTCTTTCTTACAAAGTGAGGGTATATATATATATTAACTAACTAATCTAGGGTAATAAAATGGAACGGTGATAAAATAAGGCACAAAATAATTTGGAAAATATTTAACAGTGGTGAACAGTTTAAATCTAGCTGGTCATTTAAAATAATATTACTCTTTTTTTAATTTATTGATTTCTAATGTCTCTAATAGTGACAATTTTAATCCTTTATTTTCTGGGTGTAAAATATCAAAATCATTATTAAAAGAATGATTGTCCTCTAGCAAATGGTTGGCATACGTCGAATCTAATTTATTGTTATTAAAACTGCGTTTATGTTCGGACAATCTTTTTCCAACATTTCTTCCCGTTTGTCCGATGTATACTTTAGAGCATGTACCACATGTAAGCTTATAGACTCCACTTTTTTGTTCTTTTTTTAGTTTTATCTTTATTGTTCTTAATAAATTTTCCTAGAGTGATTAGTTTTAAATGCTATTTTAATATTATGTTTTTTCCTAAGTTCAACTGATATTTTTTCGGTAGGTTGGCCTATATAAGTAAGGGTTTTATATCTTAAATCATTTAATTCACTGATTTCTGCTTTTGGATAAACTGACTTTATTGCTATATTATAATTTTTCTTTTTTAAGTAAATTGTTAACCAGTTTCTTTAAAACCATTATTCACTGCTATTTGTTTAATAAAATTTAATTCATTGTTGTAATTATCTTCAGTTAAAGGAAATTTGGTTAATCTGTTTATCATACTAACATAGGCAGCGTGTTTATGTTTTACAGGATGTGTTGAACTATTATATATCGTAATATCTGTGTACGAAGGTTTATAGTAAATATTAAATTCATGTGAATTATTAATTTTTGTGATAGTTAAATCTAAAAATTAATCGAATTGTCATTTTCATATGCTACAGGAAATTTTATATTAGGGTGTAAATTATTAATAAATTCTACAAAAGTATTTAACGTCTTGTTGTACCTGTTGTACATGCGATAATATCATTTACATATTTATACCAGTATAAAAAACTTTTACTTAATTTGTTTTTATGTATTTGTTTCTCAATATGATCCATAAAAATTTCTGCTAAAATAGGACTTAATGGGTTTCCCATTATTAGGCCCTCTTTTGATGTGAATATTTCGTTGAATTGGAAATAATTTTAGTTTAGACATGTGGTCAGCAAATTTAGTAGTTCAGATTTTACAACGGGGTTTGTGTTATTTCTATCTAGTAAATTTTCTATAATTTTTATGGTATCTTTTGGCGGTATACTAGGAAATCAATTTTGTACATCAAAAGAAATAGATTTAGCATTGTCAGGCAACTTAATATTTTTAGTTCTATTAATTAACTCATAGGAATTTTTAACACTAAACGTTGATTTAAATTTACATGCATCTACTACTATATTTATTAGTCTATTCGAGAGTTTGCTAGAAGGTGCTGTTAAGTAAGAAACAAATTAAATAAATAGCAGTGAATAATGGTTTTAAAGAAACTTTGGGTAACAATTTACTTAAAAAGAAAAATTATAATATAGCAATAGAGTCAGTTTATCCAAAAGCAGAAATCAGTGAATTAAGTGATTTAAGATATAATACTTATATAGGCCAACCTACCGAAAAAATATCAGTTGAACTTAAGAAAAAACATAATATTAAAATAGCATTTAAAACTAATAACACTTTAGGAAAATTTATTAAGAACAATAAAGATAAAACTAAAAATGTACAAAAAAGTGGAGTCAATAAGCTTACATGTGGTACATGCCCTAAAGTATACATCGGACAAACGGGAAGAAATTTTGGAAAAAGATTGTCTGAACATAGACGCAGTTTTAATAACAATAAATTAGATTCGACGTATGCCAACCATTTGCTAGAGGACAATCATTCTTTTAATAATAATTTTGATATTTTACACATAGAAAGTAAAGGATTAAAATTGTCACTATTAGAGACATTAGAAATCAATAAATTAAAAAATAGTAATATTATTTTAAATGACCAGCTAGATTTAAACCGTTCACCACTGTTAAATATTTTCTAAATTATTTTGTACCTTATTTTATTACCGTTCCATTTTATTACCCTAGATTAGTTAGTTGATATATATACCCTCACTTTGTAATAAAGAATTTAGTCTTGTACTCACCATCTGATGAAGCCACTGTGTGGCGAAACAATTGTCATAAGTTAATTAAATTGTGAAAATCAAACATAAGTTTATTTTGTGTTTATTTGTAAAATGGTTTTTCTTCATCAAGTAAAGGTCGAATCAATCAACAATAATGAAAAATATATCATACAACAAATTGGCGCAGCTCGTGCAAATTCAATTGAATCAGTTATTTCTTAAACAACCTATAAGTCAGTTTAGGCAATTTTTTGAAAAACGAAAAAACCTCCTGTAGCCAGTGACTTAGAGTATTTATGCGCTATATCGCTTATGACACATCGAGTCGACTTTATGGGATATGCTGAATTACGGTATTTTGGCATCAATTGATGAAAAATGACAGACTTGACAAATTCCCGTGTTTAACTCATTTTGACCTAAAATTGACTGGGTGTTTAAGAAATAACCGATTCAATTCAATTTTCCGTTTTGGAAAATTATTGGGAAAGTTTTTCAAAATGTAAAATTTTCCAACGTTAAAAACAGTTATACTAATAGTTTTTGTTAATATAATTTTGTGTGGTGCCTTTAAATTTTGGCCTAAGGCGAAATAACCTGTATTGTAAATTGATCAATTTTGTCTAAGAATGGTAATAATACCGCTTTCCTCATCATTTGGCTGCCATTTTTTCAATATGGTGGAATTAGCTCACTTATGCTCAGGGGGAGACTTTCCATATGTTATACAGTATACTCTGTTCTCTTAAACTTTACAGCATCAGCCAGGATAGAGAATAAAATACGCACTGAGTCTTGGTGCAGACAGTAGGCAGATGTACAGAGTGGGAAAATTTCGATGTTTGTATAAGGTAACTTGATAACTGTAAGAGATATGTCTCTTCCTTGAGACAAATTCACTGGCGAAAATAAAAATTTGCTATTGTCTTTTGTTTTCGAGTTATAAACAATAGTTTGATTTTTCAACTTTTAGACGCGTCATTATCTTGGTTGTTTGTAAAGTTATGAAAAAACAACTACATTCTTCAGGCACTTTTTTTATGAATAATACAGTGGCGTCAAGAAAATTTAAAAAAATGTGCAATTTCGAGTTATGGCATAAAGTTGTATTTTTTGAATGGGAATCATAGTTGGCTATGGTTTAGTTAAAAAGGAAATTTTTTTCTCTTTCAAACTATATATTATATGTGGGGTCGCTTTTGATATGTAAGTATTTAATAGCGAAAATAATCTTTTAGTAGATTACTTTTTGTTTTTTGTTTTATTATATTTATTTCAACTAGGTGTGTGTCATCTATGACAGTGTTTATCCGTTTGTCAGTAAATTGCATATTAATAGTTTTGTTTCTGTCATAATTACACCCCATTTAATCATAAAAGTAAAGATGACATGAATAATAGAGGGATCCAGATCAAATCCTGTTGTTATTAGACAAGGAGTCCCACAGGGTAGCATACTGGGTCCTACATTATTTACCTTGTACACTGCAAGCTTACCTGATGTTATAAATCACTGCTATACATCTTTATACAGATGATACGCAGCTTATAAAAACATTTGAACCAACAGAAGCTAGTTATGCTCTAGAGGAAGTTAATGCAGATTTAGGCAGAATATTTAATTGGTCAGAGGAACATGAGCTAAGCTTAAATGCTTCGAAGAGCTGCTTCTTAATAATAGGTACTAAGGTCTTAATAAATAAAGTTAATTTATATAATTTTACCACCTTGCACATAAATGGAATAGAAATACCTCGTAAGGATTCAGCTAGAAATCTAGGAGTCGTATTTGATGCAAACTTAAATTATGAGGAACATGTTACCAATAAAATAAGGGTCATTTATATGAAACTTAAATCACTGTATAAATTTAAATTTATTTTCTCTGACAAAATCAAGTACAAACTAGTGGAATCGCTTCTTTATCCACATATCGAGTACTGCATAACAGTCTATTACAGTTATTTAACTGCAGAATTTAAAAATAAAATGCAACTAGCCCAGAATTCATGTGTTCGTTTTGCATATGGTATTAGTAAATTTGACCATATAACACCTACTTATAATGTAAATTCCATCCTAAAAATCGAGTTCAGGTGGCTACTACTTTTTGGTGTGTTTCTATTCAAAATTTATGCAAGCAAAAAACCTGAATATTTGTATGAATATGTAATACCAAGACAAGAACTGCACAATTTAAATCTGCGAAATATAGTAAGATTCGCCATACCTAGGCACAATAGCAAGAAATTTGAGTGTTGCTTTGCATATTTAGTTGTTAATTTGTTCAATAAAAGTGAATTTTATAATATGATGCAAAATAGATCAATAAGTAGTTTCAGAAGGACTTGCAAAGAAAATATACTAAATACGCAAAAAAAGCATGCAGCATTACTTGTATATTGTATGTATATTTTTCTGTTTTTTTTTTCACTTCATTTTTGTTTGTTATGTGTTACAGAGTGATGTAAACATTAGTACTAAGTAGTTTTTTGTAACGGAGTATGTGGTGGCATGGAAGAACTTATATACGAATGTCACCTTTTTGTGTTTGTATAATGTTTTTGTACATATATATAATTCACAATAAATATTTTTCTATTCTATTCTATTCTATTCTAATAACAATTGTGATATTGGATCCGAAATATATTTCAATCGCTATCCAGAAAGAAGACAACCTAATAAAGCTATTTTTGAGAGGTTCATTGAAAATATCATTAATTGTGGGTCCTTCAACAAACCAAGACCAAAAAATTACAACATTGAAGATGCTGAAGGAATTTCTATAACTATAATTGGAATAGCGGATGCACATCCTTCTATTTCAAGTTGTCAAATTGAAGCTGATTCTGGGATTTCAAGACGTCGAGCTTTGGGTATTTTGAAGACATACAAATTCAGGCCTTATACAATAAGGAAAAAATATCACCTGCAACCAATTAATCTTCAGCGACGAGTGGAGTTTTGCATATGGTATCGTCAAAAAAATCAACAAGATCCATTCTTCTCCAAAAATGTAGTTTGGACAGATGAAGCCTACATTAGCAGTACAGGAATTTTCAACAGGTATATCATGCAACGTTGGTCTGATATGAACCCTCACCGTACTGTTGATGTGCGATCTCAAAGATGCTTTGGTTTTAGTGTTTGGTGTGCTCAACATGGCAATTGTGTTTTAACATATGACATATATAAAGAAAATCTTAATGGCCAATGGTACTACGAAATCTTAAACTAGAAAATTATTGAGGAATTTATGGATAATCTACCCTTAATTGAGGCAAGAAATCAGTTATTTCAACAAGATGGTGCACCACCTCATAATATTTATTTATTTATTTATTTATTTCATTTACAATCTACAGATATAACATCCATTTACAGATTGTAGTATAGGAAAAATACACTATTATTACTGTAATCAATAATGTAAATAGAATAATCGTGAGAAAAAATAGAATAAAAATAGAAGAAAAAACTAAAACTAAACTAAAACTAATTAAAAACAACACTAATTGAAAACCAAAAAGACATATTTTCCTCACATTAAACTGAGGAAAAATGCTTAAACCTAATTAGTTTAATCTAGAAAAAATTATAGGACAGGAAATACAAAAAAAGAAAGCTAAATCAAATAGGTAAATTATTCCTTATGTCCTCCATAATATTATTTTTGAATGTGGTCAGCAAATCACTAAAAATATCACAACAGTCTTTGTGTAAATTAAAAGCAGTACACATTGAATTTACAGGTGAATTGACATGATAGTTCTGCCTAGGAGTGGTATAAGTAAATGTTCTGTTAAATCGTGTTTTTGTACAGGTATACAGAAATTTATCGAGCTAAGTAACCACTCATCAGATATTTTAGAATTTACAATTTTATAAGGTAAAAGATATTTGACACAATACGTCTGTTAGCCAGAGAGAGTAGGTTATATTGTTTCAGATTCAGCAAGTATTCACTATTGCTAGAGTAGTGTCCTGTTAGTATGAACCCACAGTATTTTATAAATTTCTTTTGAATATTTTCAATCTAATGTACTTAATATAATGCGGATTCCAGACTATGCTACAGTACTCAAGTTTTGATCTGACGAAACTATTATAGAGTATTAATAATGTTCTTTGATTTCTAAATTGCTTACTGTTTCGCAAAACAAAACCAAGGTTACGATATGATTTATTAACTATATCCATGATATGATCATTAAAGCTCAGTTTTGTGTCAAATTTGACACCCAAGTCAATGGTATCAGTCACACGTTGCAATAATTCATTATTCATTGCATAATTGAAATTAAAAGGATGTTTTATATAAGCAAAAGTCATAATTTTACACTTACTTACATTAAATGGAAGTTTATTAGTAATTGACCATTGGTATATGTTATTTACATTTACTTGAAGTGTGCAACAGTCATCAATATTTGATATTTCTTTGAATAACCTCATGTCATCTGCAAACAGTAAAATCCTGCAATCATGTATGCAATCAACTATATCATTGATGAACATTAGGAAGAGCAAAGGTCCTAGATTAGACCCTTGGGGAACCCCAGAAGTTGCAACATATTCAGGAGACTTGTAATTGTTCACAGAGACATATTGCTTACGATTGCTCAAGTATGAAGATATTAATTTTATAAGAGCAGTAGAAAAGCAAAAACTAGTTAATTTGGGTACAACAACTTGATGGTCAACCTTATCAAAAGCCTTAGCAAAATCCGTGTAGATTATGTCTACCTGATGGTTTCTTGACAAGGCTTCAGAAGAGTTTTGAACAAAGTTAATTAGATTCCCACATGTCGACTTCTGCTGTTGAAACCCATACTGCCTTGAAGTAATTTTGTTTTTAACTGCGTTATATATGTGCTTATAAAGTATAGATTCAAAGATTTTTGAAATATTTGTTAGTATGGCAATAGGTCGATAGTTACAGATTTCATCTTTGGGACCTGATTTGTGTACCGGACATATTCTAGATTTTTTTAATACATCAGGGAAAGTATTTGTTTTGAGAGATAAATTGAATAAATAACATAGTGGCGCAGCTAAAACATCTTTACAATCTTTCAAGATGTAGGCTGGTACATTATCGTGACCTATTGCCTTACCACATTTGAGATGTCCAATGGCTTCCAAGATTTTCATCAACACTGTCTTGCACAACATTTTCATTCATACTTGAGCAATCGGTATTACTGGGGGGGATACCATCTGATACTGTGAAAACAGTTTGAAAATGGTCAGCAAATCCATTTGCAATATCAGCACCATTCTTTAATTTATTTCCATTAAAATTCATTTCGGATGGAATACGAGAAAAAGATTTTTTTGTTTTGTATGTACTGCCAAAATATCAGGACCATTTCAGTATTATTAAATACCAATTTTGGAAATAACTGGATGGGACGTAACAGACCAGTGAGGTGGCCACCACAATCACCTGACATAACACCACTGAATTTTTTCTTTTGGGGCCACATTAAAGACAAATAAGAAAACCAGTACCGACATAAATGAACTCAGAATTTTTTATAGATTGTGTGAATATCATTTCAAATCTTTATATTTATAATGCAGTTCGAAGTGTTATGAAGAGGTGTAATTTATATATCGAACATAACAGACATCAGTTTGAATATTCACTTTGATTTGACTTTTTATTTTGTAATTGTAATGTGTTATAAAATTAGATGTAAATATTTGATTTTTTTGTCTTGGCTTGTTGAAGGACCCACAATTAATGAGATTTTGTTTTAACTTCTTAAAAATAGTCTTATAAGGTTGTCTTCTTTCTGGATAGCAATTGAAATATATTTCGGATGCAATATCACAATTGTTATTACTTTGAATAAAGCATTCTAGCATATCATATTTCTCGTAATTTTCGTAAGACATCTTCACTTTTATGCTTAAATGGGGTGTAATTATAATGGAAACAAAATTATTAATACGCAATTTACTGACAAACCGATAAACACTGTCATAAATAACACACGCCTACTTGGAATAAATATAAAAAAACGCAAAAAGTAATCTACTAAAATATTATTTTCGCCATTAAATACTTACACATCAAAAACGACCCCATCATATGATATATAGTTTGAAAGAGAAAAAAAATTCCTTTTTAACTAAACCATAGCCAACTATGATTTCCTTTAAAAAAAATTACAACTTTATGCTATAACTCAAAATTGCACCTTGTTTTTAAATTTTCTCCGCCACTGTATTAATCAGAAACAAGTGCCTGAAGAATGTAAACGTTGTTGTTTCATAATTTTACAAACAACCAAGATATTGACTCGTCTAAAAGTCGAACTTTTGTTTATAACTCGAAAACAAAAGACGATAGCAGATTTTTGATTTTGACAGTGAATTTGTCTCATAAAAAAAGGTCGAGAATGTGTTCAATTTTGTCGTATCTGTTACAGTTACCGAGTTACTCCATATAAATATCGAAATTTGCGCACCCTGAACACAAGCGCAAAGTTCCTATAGGTGTTCATTTTCATATTTATTTTATTTCATAAGCATCCGTCGTAGTTGGACGTTTCTCTCACTTAAGTCCAACTCAACACTGCAAAGTTAATGTGAATAGAGTATAGAGCAACTTAATGTACAAACGTTGTGTGAAATTTGATGTGGAGGTACTTTTTAACATGTAGAATATAATTAGATGTAGAGGCATCTCAGCAAATTAACTTAGCGGCCGCCATCTTGGAAGAAGTAAAAAAAGAGCTCAATTTCTTGGATATATCTCAATTATGTTCAATCTGACAAAATAGTGCCCACTGTGAAATTATAGATCATAATATTCAAAAAGCTCTTTACTACCTTATCGTTTCTGGATTTAAAGGTTTTGATTTTCAATAGTTCATGTTTTGGCCATATTAATGGGCGATATCTCTCCCTCGGTGCAATTTGCACAATATCTTATTGAAACTAGAAGATATAGGATATTGACAGTGACACAAGATGGCGGTACCAGTGGTTTTTTGTAGATAACAATTTCGAGGTCATTTTAAGGTCATTGTATATATATATTTTTTTTGGAAGGTATTTTTCTTTTGGATTTCGATAGAGTAAATATGTTAAATAGTTTTTGAATCCACGGATAGGGATATGGGGGAGCAGCGGCCATGATTTACCAAAAAATTAAATAAATATAAACATAAAAGTTAAATCATTTCTATGTAAAATATTATACTATTTATAATTCCTTAATAAGTAAATTTGAAAAAAAAAAAATGCTAGAAATTTAATAATCAGTGGTAGTACACCACTTTCGGGATATAATTCATTAGCTGCTTCTAAAGCACGATTCTTTTCGCTTTCTGTTAATTTATGCTTTGTTTTCGTAGGGTCTAGAATGAAGGCAAGCAAATGGTATGAGGTGATACACTGACCGTATCGGTATCTAAATGTTTGCATTTGCCTTAAGTTAATTTCAGTTTCGTCAAAATGCGACTCACGAATTTTAAATTGTTCTACGACGTCTGATAAAATTGCATCGTTTCTTTGAAGCCTATCAAGTGCAACACATATAGGTTTTAGTAGTGAAGTAATCTTCAGCAATTCTTTTTAAATAAATGTTTGATATTTTCTGTCTTACTATGCTGTCAATTTCATTTTTATGTTCCTCGCTAATTTTAAAAAGTGTGGGCCATGATTTAACGAAACCCTCTAAGCAGTCGGCAAATGAGTTCCATCTTACATCAGAAGGTAAAGTAAGTTTTTTTCCTCCTTTTTTTTTGCATATGTGGCAGAGGCAAAATGATTGTTTCGGAAATATTTCACAACTAACGTAACGTGTTCCTTAATTTCACTAATTTCCAAATCCTTACATAACAAGTTTAAAATGTGTGGAGCACAACCGTAAGTAATAACATTTAGTTCTGTTGACTCTTTAATTTGGTTTCTCAGCATTCATATTGGCAGCATTATCCGTCACAAAACTGCTTACTGTACAGGTATAGTCAGTGTTTAGAGTTTTAATTAAGTTTGTTGCAAGTTCTGTTAAATATACAGATGTATGTGGATTTCCAGATGTGTCTATCGTGTCTACTAAAAAGGAAGACCCATTTTCCGTAGTTACAGTTGCATATATTATTGGTTCATTGTGTATGTTGGACCATCCATCTAATGACAGACAAACTGAACTTCCTGATAAATCTTTAAAACATTTACTTTTTTCCTCGTTAAACACTTCATCGAGCAGTCTGTTGGACACATCATGTCGAGATGGTGGTACATATCCCGGTCGTAAAAGCGTTATTGCCTTTTTTACTTCAGGTTGTTCAATACACATGAAACTGCTGTTTGTCGCATAAAGAGCTCTAGCAATTTGTTTATCTATTTCTTCTTTATTAGACTTGGTCATACGTACAACAAAAGTTGACAAAGATCCAGAACTGGAGTCAGGCCCTACTTTTCTTTTTTACTTAATGGCGTAGAAGATAAGAGCGGCTGTGGGGCACTATCTTCCTCTGCATCTTGTTGTAACGTGTTCAATTGTATCTGTAATAAAAAACAAGATTGTTATGTTGTTTAAATCCAGTTACACACAGACAGGCATAGATACTATACTTTATTCTTAAAACTAGGAGTGAATGAAAGTCACATTTGCACAGGGAAAGTTACTAGAAATCTAGAAAATGCACTAGATCATTTTAACGTTAAATTTGAATCTAACACTGACATAGTTTTCCACGAAACACCAAAACACTATAGTAAACTACACTCGACGCGCGTTGCGCCAACTAAGTTGGCATCATCTGGAGATGATCAAAAACAGTTTTATTTATCTCCAGATGATGCCAACTTGGTTGGCGAAACGCGCGTCGAGTGCAGTGTATAGTGTTTAGGTGTTTCATGGTAAACTACGTCAGTGTTAGCCGCATCAAAGTTTACAACCCATTCCAGAAATAGACCGACGTTAAATAAGTAAATAAATAAAAAAAAAAGGTTCTCTTAATATGTTGTCTTATTAAGAAGTTATAATTATAAATAAAATAACACTATATTTACATTGGACACTGTTCTTGAAGTATTTGAAGTAAGTTCTTGAATTATTTGTTTCTACACTTTCTACATTACGCGAAGCACATTTTTTTCAGTGGATTTTCAGTTGGTCCACAAGCCCTTGCATTTCTACATTACGCTTTTTACATGTAGCTCTACTACCACTTTTTCCATCTAGCCTACTTGATTTTTTAATAAAATATTGCCAAATAGGATCAGTTTTTCTTCCACTTCTATTAGAGGACATGTTAAAAAATTATTTAATATTTAAATACTATAAATATAATCACTCAGACTCGCTTTCTCACTTGTTACGCGTTACGCGGCAGATTAGCAAATAATGGCAATTCGCATCATCCCCGCGCATTATAAAGACCGGCGAATTTTCAAGTTCTGACAGGAATTTTCATATATGCTCTAGCTTATTTTACAATTAGATACAATTTATTCCATTTGTAAGTTTAAACAAAAAATATCTTTGTTAATATAAGTACTAAATACATTGTTAATGTCAATTATTAGGATGTTTATGTAAAAAAATAAATAAAAATCAAAAAAATCATAATTTTTTGATTTTTTTTTTAAATCGTGATTTTTGATTCTTTTTTAAAAAAAATCATGATTTTTATCAACCTTGGTTTTTTGTTTTTGTAAAGCTATCATTAATTTTAGTTATTTTTGAGCTTTCACACTTTCGCATTATGCCGGTCCTGATTTGTTTTGTTTTCCTTTCCTTAAGAACGAATCGATAAAAGTTAAAAAAAATATACAGTTATGTAGGGAATTGAAAGACCTTTCAAAAGATGTATTACTCGACCCCCCTTGCCATTTGAATTTTTTGAGGGTGTGGCCGTGTAGAGTAGAGGGATGATGATAGGTATACAAGTATTACATTAAAATATGCCCCCCTTGGAAACATGGTCGACGTGTTTCACCAATTTTTCAAAAAAATTTATCCAAAGTTATTCAGGGTGCGTACTTTTGGTTGGGACACCCTGTATATGATGTTGAAAGAATACGAAATAGAGCACTAAAACTATTATACTTTAAAGAAAATAGTGTCTATGATTTAACAATACCTAAACCTCAATTATTAGAAAGATATAACCTGCCTAGTCTTGAGAAACTAAGGAAAATATGCTTTGTTACATATTTACATAAAATAATGCATGGCAGAATTGACGACTCTTCTTTTCTCCCAATGCTACATCTGAATAATAATAATAATAATAATAGCCTTTATTTATACATCAGTCTCACAAATAGGTACATCAGTATTTACAATATATAGAAAGTATAAACGGTGTATATCTTTTACAAATATAACTGATTCTATTAGAGTTTAAAAATGTACAAATAAGGAAAGAACATCTTTAAGATACCTGTACGGGTATGTCTCCTGTACATGTGCTTTAAGGGTCACAATTATTTAGTTAGTATTTTATTTTAGGATTGAGGCGCTATTGTTCACATTTAACTATTGAAGCTTAAATAAAACGAAAACAGAGCTAGTTTATTATACTTCTGTGTCATAACTATTTTTCCTTTTCGAAAAAAAATAAGTGCTCCAAAATTAGAATGTTTTTAAAAAAGACGCAGATTGTGAAGGTAAAACAAATACATGAAAAGTCAATAGTTAAATATTTACAGGTTTTCTAAAATTTAAAATTTAATTTTAACCCCTGCCTTAGTACAGTAAGAATAAGGTCGCGGCGAGAAAGAGATGGAATAGTTTGACTGGGAGTAAAACGTGCCACTAATGTCTATTTATATATTTGGATTTTAGAATAGGTACCTACCTGTACCAACTATCTGCCTACTTTGATTGGATGCATACTGCATACCTATTCGTACATAATTTAATAACATATTTTGATATTCAAATTTACTCAAATATAATCGAATATTCGAGTACTCGAGTATTCGAATAATCGAGTATTCGATTATTCAAATATATTCGAGTATTCGAATATTTCGAATATTCGAATAATTTCCCATTAGAATAATTCGTATTCGAATACTCGAATATTCGAATACTCGAATTATTCGTAATCGATTCCCAGCCTTAGTATAATGTATATTAACTCCTTGTTTCCCTCAGTACCCTGTAATAGGGCTATTGCCCGTTGCGTACTTAAATAAATAAATAAATATCTCCTGAAACTTAATAAATGCAATAAAACATTACTTTTGTATATACATATTGATGTCAAATTAAAAGTTAGACCTAGACCAATGTAGTGGTATATTAAATTTTTATTTATCGTTTTTGTCCAGATTTTTTGCACCATATTTTTTTTATAACTAATTCTTCAAATAGTGTTGTGACTTTAAGGTAAATTCGCAGGTAGAAGATGAAAACAAGCCCTTGGACTTGGATACGAGGATAGCGCTGTTGCTGAAGGAAAAAGGTTCGGGAGGTATGGCGCCCCCTTTCTTAACCATGACTGTGGACTCCGATGACGAATCAAAATGCTCCGACAAACTACCAAAATCGGTGCCTATACCTACATCACTTGATAGTGATGATGATGATCGTTCTAGTATTTCGTTAAGCGACATGCCTATCAATCCGCCGGCGCCGGATTTTGACTTCGAATTCGCGTCAAGGGACGATGAAAATTCTCCTTTGTCTGTGCCGCCTTCGCCGTTTTTGTCCAAGGAAATTTACTTGGAATGCCATCGTCATGCAATGGAACAGGTAATTTTTTATTGTATCTTTAGAAGTTTACACAGAATGCAAAAAAATTTATTTGATTAGTCATTAACCCACACACACACACACACACACACACACACACACACACACACACACACACACACACACACACACACATTATGTATCGCAGTTTTTACATCTAGAAGTAAAAACACAAAACAGCATAAAACGGCAAAATACAAACCCCAACAAATATAATTACGAGTACAAAAACTCATCACGGAATAAAATATCTAACATACTAAATAATTTTTAATTTTACAATGTTCTGGGTGGGTAAATTTCGATGTTTGTGTAGGGTAACTCGGTAACTGTAAGAGATACAAAAAAATGGAAGACACATTCTCGATCTCTCTTTTTGAGACAAACTCACAGAAATTTGCTATCGTCTTTTGTTCTCGAGTTATAAACGAAAGATCGATTTTTCGACTTTTAGACACATGTCAATATCTTGGTTGTTTGTAAAGTTATGAAAAAACAACTTTTACATTCCTGAGGCACTTATTTCTGTATAATACGGTGGCAATACAGAAAATTTTAAAAAAGGTGCAATTTCGAGTTATGGCATAAAGTTGTATTTTTTTAAGTGGGAATCATAGTTGGTTATGTTTTTTTTTCTCTTTCAAACTATACTGGGTGTAACAGGATCATGGTACACCCCTTTTAGTTTTGAAATGTTTCAAATTTGGGATATCATATACACATAATAAGCGGCATATTTTGACATACAAGTGATTTTTTTTTCACTTCCGGTTTCGCCGGAAGTGACTAACTCGATTTTTAAATGAAACACCCTGTATATTATTGTATTCTTGAATTCTGCATAATTTGCTGAATCCAATGATACCAAATAAGTGACATTTCAAACTTCAATATTTTTCTTAATTTTTAGTTTTCCATTTAAGCGTGCCATGACGGTTGAGATTTATTCTAAATGACCCGTGTAATGCTAGAAAAATCAAAATACCGTCAAAAATACTAAATTACGTGATTTATGAGCAAATAAAGTTCATCAAAATGGCTAAAAGAAAATGAGAAAATACAATTTTGTTCTAATTATCTTTTTATACATAAGGTGGCTTTGGAATACAAAAAAATGAACACAAAACATTACAACAGTTATTCAAAATGCTGTCCATTAACGTCAATGCACTTCTGAACTCGCATAGCTGTTTCTCGAAGAGAAATAATATAATTTTTAGTTTTCCATTTAAGTGTGCCATGACGGTTCCGATTTTTTTCAAAATGACTCGTGTAATGCTAGAAAAATCGAAATACCGTCAAAAATACTAAATTACGTGATTTATGAGCAAATAAAGTTCATCAAAATGGTTTTTGGGGAAAAAACTCTTTTTTTTTTTCAAATGGAACCATATTGGTACCGTGGTACCATTTATTAGTACTATTAATAAGGAATTTATTCATGTCGTATTAAAATGTGCGATAAATACAAACAAAATTACAGCTAAAGGAAAATAAGAAAATACAATTTTGTTCTAATTAAATGTTAAGAAGTAACTAAGGTGGCTTTGAAAACAATGAAATACTTAGCTTGTCAAACATTTGTTGGTTTCCCGGTGTTTTTATTGTCTTTAAAAAATTGTTTGAAATTCTTGTTAATTGCGTTCAATGTGTCGTAAATTTATACAAGAGATGAAAAAGTGGACATGTTAATTATTTATGGGGAATGTAGAAAAAATGGCGTTACGGCTAGACACCTTTATGCCGAACGATATCCTGATAGACAATGTCCAACGAGGAATTATTTTAATCGTCTTGAAAATCAATTCCGAAGTGAGCCCAACAATGATCTCGAAGAAAATTTCATTTTTGACGAAGGAACGGAAATTAATGTTTTGGCTGGAGTAGAAGTTGTTAAAACTGTTTCTTTAAGGCAAATTGGGTTTGAATTGGAAATCAGTCACCAAACAGTAAGCCGAATTTTGTACAAATACCACTATAAATTTTTTAAATACCAATTGCACCAGCACTTGTACGAAAATGATTATGAACGTAGGATGGAATATTGCAATTGGATTTTGCAGAATAACGTGCAGCCAAACAATGTTTTTTTTGGGAATGATTATATTTTTGGACGAGTCTAGGTTTACAAATTTGGGATCATTTAACCGACAAAATACAAAATATTGGTCACAATAAAATCGAAATTTATTACGGGAGGGTAGAGGTGTTTCAAAATCTTATGAGCCGTGAAATGCACAAAAGCCGGAGCTTATTCCACGGTATAAGTGGAGTTATGCCTCTGCGCATATGAAGGTCAAAGCTCATGAGATTTTGAAATATCTCTAACTTTCAAGTACGGTTTGGTTTCAATGTTTGGCTTGGAATAATCATTGGTCCAATAATATTTGAAGGACCCCTGACTTGTGCCAGATACTTGGGATTCCTGAAAAATGAAATTGAGGACAGTTTTAATTAATTACCTTTCCATTTACGACAGGGAATGTATTTCCAACAAGATGGCGCTCCTCCGTATAATTCAAGGATAGTAATTGTTTACCTTCAACGGAGATTCGGAGAAAACGTAATTTCGACGAATGGTCCTGTGAGGTGGCCTCCAAGGTCATCTGATTTAACACCCCTTAATTTCTTTGTTTGGGGTAATTTAAAAAATATTGTCTATGCAACCACCGTTACAACCCGTGAAGACCTACGAGTAAGACGCGCAATTAATAGCATAACAGCCCAGCAATTGGCGAACGTTCTTCGAGAAATAGCTATGCGAGTTCAGAAGTGCATTGACGTTAACGGACAGCATTTTGAACAACTGTTGTAATGTTTTGTGTTCACGAGTGTGTTCATTTTTTTTATTCCACAGCCACCTTATGTATAACAAGGTAATTAGAACAAAATTGTATTTTATTTTCTTTTAGCTGTAATTTTGTTTGTATTTATCGTACATATTAATACAACATATGAATAAATTCTTTATTAATAGTAGTAATAAATGGTACCACGGTACCAATATGGTTCCATTTGAAAAAATTGAGTTTTTCCCCAAAAACCATTTTGATGAACTTTATTTGCTCATAAATCACGTAATTAGTATTTTTGACGTGATTTAGATTTTTCTAGCATTACACGGATAATTTAGAAGAAATCGGAACCGTCATGGCACACTTAAATGGAAAACTAAATATTATATTATAAAAAATATTGACGTTTGAAATGTCACTTATTTGGTATCGTTGGATTCAGCAAATTATGCAGAATTCAAAAATGCAATAATATACAGAGTGTTCCATTTAAAAATCGAAAGTTAGTGTCACTTGTATGTCAAAATGTGCCGCTTATTATGTAAATTGCACCTTTTTTTAAATATTTTCGACGCCACTGTATTATACAGAAAAAAAGTGTCTGAAGAATGTGAAAGTTGTTTTTCATAACTTTACAAACGACCAAGATATTGGCAAGTGTCTAAAAGTCGAAAAATCGAACTTTTGTTATAACTTGAAAACAAAAAGACGACAGCAAATTTTTGTTTTCACCAGTGATGAGGCTTTTCACCTCAATGGCTTCGTTAACAGGCAAAACTGCCTCATTTAGGGCTCAGAAAATCCATGAATGATTCATGAGAAAGCAATGCATCCAAAACGTCTCACTGTTTGGTGTGCATTGTGATCTGGAGGAATCATTGGGCCGTTTTTCTTCTAAGACGAGGCAAGTAATGCAGTAACGGTGAATGGCGAACGTTATCGTGCCATGATAACCCAATTTTTTGTGCCTCAATTGGAAGATATTGCTCTCGAGGACATGTGGTTTCAGCAGGACGGTGCCACTTGCCATACCGCCCGTGAAACATAGATGATCTTGCACGGGTCTTTTTCTGGTCGTGTCATCTCTCGGTTTGGTGACCAAAATTGTCCCCCACGCTCTTGCGATTTAACACCTTTGGACTTTTGGCTGTGGGGTTATCTGAAGTTACAGGTTTATGCCAACAAGCCCGCGAACACCGAAGCATTGAAGGCTGAAATTAGACGATATATCAACGAAATATCGCCACACGTATGCAACACTGTTATTCAAAATTTCTTGAAAAGAATGCGCATGTGCCAGCAAAGCCGTGGCGGCCATTTACCTGATGTGTTGTTCCATACATAACTCCCAAATAGTCTAGTTCACAAGTTAAAAACGGTGTTAATTAGTAATAAAGGTTGTTTTAGCTCATTGGATTCGGAATGTCGTCTAGAAAAAATGTATAAAACTGTTTACCAGCACATAAAAAATTGCAAAAGTTATTAACAAATTAAGATAAAAAAAGGCATTCAGTTTTTCGCAAATAATTCAGAAACTATTAATAATTAAGAAATTTAAAAAAAGGATTCCTAAAGAGGGCGAAATTTCCGATAAAAAAAGTCCTAACTCCCGGAACTGCACCTCCATTATTAATAATTTTAATTTAATAGTGAAAATAGTGCTCCGCGCGGCGAGCGCGACGCTGCCGCAAACCTCAGAATCCGACCGTAGCAAAAAAAAAATTTTTTTAGCTATAAAATATTAATTAAAAAATTTCGAAAAATTGTCGGATCATCTAGACATCCCAAGGAACAATATCCACTTAAAAAAAAATTGTTTTCATCCATTTTTCATAAAATGCGCGCTTATTGTTAATTAACAAATTTTATGTGCTGGTAAACAATTTTATAAATTTTTTCTAGACGTCATTCCGAATCCAATGAGCTATCGCCCATATTTTTACGACCTTTATCACTAATTAACACCGTTTTTAACTTGTGAACTAGACTAAAATGTCTAAGAGCTGTCCGAGGTCACCTGGCCGACAGAGCCGTCATATGACCCATATGTTTACATCATATCATAATACTTGAATAAGTACAATAAATGGAAATAAATTTTAACAATAATGTTACATTTTATAAAAATTTGTATGAAACTCACCCTTTTAACCAGATTTATGAAGTAGTTTAGTTGTCGTCATCACAAAGTGGGGAAGATCTATAGTATAATAGCATCAGGTATATTTCTATAGCTGTCTCCGTCAGCGATGTTCGCTTTGGTGAAAAAATATGTTTGTATTTTGAAAATGACCGTTCGACATCTACGGATGTAATACAGGCATAAGTAAAACAATCTGTGAACTCACTTAACGAAGTTGTAGATGCACCATCACAAATTTGTCTTAATTTGGTAAAATCAGGATCTTTCAGTAATACACTCTCGAATTTTTCACTAACGCGATTATTTTTTGCGTCATTTATAGCCTGTAGCTGTGTATTTACGTCGTCCACTATTTGCAGCGATTCCACTAACGACAACGAACTATTTTGCAATTTTTCTATTGCGTCGTGTAGTCCTCTATAATTGTTATTAATAGTTTTTAAATCTGTTTCAAGGGAAACGTCTTGAAAGCTTGTCTGGCTTTCCCCTAATAGCTGCAGCCTCGTTAGGATTGAACTGTAGTATCACAGCTTTTATTTGTTGAAAATATTCAGCATAATAAAAAGCCGCTTTCAACCACGTTCTCCAACGTGTAAGAATCGGCTCTGGTGGTTCAGGGATACCAGGACACTGTCTGTGAAATGCTTGAAGCCGTTTAGGAGATTTGAGAAAAACTTTTTTTGTATTTGCTATTAATGCAATTACCTCTGGAAAACAGTTTCGAATCGTTTCTGCCACAAGATGTAACGCATGCACTTTACATGTAACATGTAAAAACCTACAATTGTCTCTTTGAAAAGAACGGCCTACCATGCGCATTGTCGCAGCACCATCAGTCACAAACATCAATACTTGACTTGTTGAAAGTTCAAATTTTTCGAATGTCTCCAACACCCCGTAATTATTTCGCCAGTACACGCAGTTAGTCTTTTACTAGCTAGTAAAAGTGGAAATGTTAGTTTAAGAGGGCCCAGTACACGTACTATAATATTTAAAATAGAATTTTTTTTACAATCTGTCGTCTCGTCAATACATAACCAGAGCCGTGTATTTTTTAATCCACATTTAATCCTATTTACAATGTCTTCACGAACAGCTGGAATATATCTACGTAACGATGTACGACTTGGTAAGTTCACCTGGGGATTGTATTTATTCCAAAACTCCCGAAATGGTTGTTTATCCAGTATGTGTAGCGGAATATTACAGGCTATTAACATTAACAATAAATCAAACATAAACTGAGTTGTCAAAGGCATGCCATTTTTTTTATTTTGATGTTGCACGGTGTTGATATGACGACGACAATCTGTTTTGTGCCAGCACATTAAGTCTTGATTACAAACTTTACAAATTATTTTGCATCCGTCATAGAATAAATCCGGAAATTCACCGATAAATTTATTCACTGTGTCCGCGTACGGTCGTTTTTTACCCTTTGGCGCGTTTGACATTATGTATAATTTATGGGTACAACCTCACGCATCAACCTTTCAAATAAGACTGCAGCGTAAATCACTTCTAAATCGGCACGTGTGAAGCCATCGCAAGACCGTGGCTGTACTCCAGCCACCTCGGACAGCTCTAATTATAACTCAATAAATGTTTCAATACTTTGATACAGAAAATCATGTTTTATTGAACCTTGAAATATTAGGCTCTTATTGAAACACTTTTTATCAGCTATTGGTATAAGATATGGCAAGGTTATGAAATCATGAAATAAATTGCATAGTTTGCTTATGTCTGAAATTTGTTCATCATTTATAATTAACTGACTGCAAATGTTTCTATGTAATGTATATTTCATCACAGTTATAATTTTCCAGCTCTCCTTCATAACATTTACGGTGTCTATTATTATTGTAATTGTCTGCTGCATGGCCTTCTTTCTCTCTATGCATACATTTGAATTGCTTATATCTAATTTTGATGGATGTCATTGTTGGTAGATTTACATATATTTGATATATCACATAAAGTTTGGTACAATTGCTTAACTTGTGTAACACTGACGTAGTTTTCCACATATATAACACCAAAACTAACCTTATGCTAAGAATGTATCCTATGTATACCTAAATTGTTGTCACAGTTTGATGAACCATGACCCACTCTTCAATAAAGCGGGCTATTTGGGATGGGCCCTCCGTCACTATTCACACTATTTTCACACTTTGTGATATCCAAGCTCTCAAATGCATCCAGCTTAATTGCTAACATCTATTTTATGGTTGTTCTCAAACGCATGTTGGGCAACCCTAGACTTATCTGTTCTACCATATTTGAGATGGACCGTATGCTCTTTGAATCTAGTTTGAATTGTTCGTCTAGTCTGTCCAACATTTTTTTGATTACAGTCCTTACAGCTAATTTCGTAAATCCCCGACTTTTCGTTTGTTTAAATTTTGGAATGTTAACAATTCACAGTTCATTTTTGACTCCAGGCTGTTGTGGCGCGGCAACGCGAAGCTCTAGAAACGACGGCCCTGTTGAAGAAGGTCCACATAGAAATGAACAAAATTGGCAGCGACATCTCGTCTAGCGAGGACGAATTTTTCACAGGGGGAGAGCATAGAAAACAATTACAGTCCTATCGAGAGGATGGATTTTAAGAACGAGTTCAAAATGGATAAGGACGATGACCGAATGAGTCTCTCATCATTAAGTAGTAATGACACAAAAATTGAGGAGGTTAAGCCTGACCCTCCGCCTCCACCGCTGCCCCCCAATCCTCCAAGTACGGCGCCGCCTCCTATGCCTCCGATACCTGGCGTTTATCCAGCCCAGTACCCGGGAATTCCTCAGTATCCTGGTAAGTGATGTCACGCTCTTTTAATTTGTTCAAAATTATAATAAATGTAATTTTTTCATGCAGCTTTATTGGGAACAGGTAAACAGAATAATCATATTAATTATTGTAATTCCCATTCAAGCATTGACAGTTTCGGTACAGTAGGCGCGGCCAGGGCATAACAGCATGCATGTTTATACAGTGTGGAAATTAAGTAACGCATAAATTCAGTAATTCCGTTGATATTAATTTTTTGGAAAAAAAATCTCGAAGGGGTATAGCGATTTTAACTTCGGCAAATATTTTCAGTCTAATTTCAGTTTCTTATGTCATTTATTTTTTAAGTTATGACGTCATCGACTTTTTTTTTAATGACAACCTATATTTTTTTATTATTGATTTTGGTAGATTTTATTCTGGTTCCGACCGTATAAAATTTTCAATATGTTATTATTCGAAAAAATCGAGAAAAACAGTCTTAAAGTTCAAATAAAAATTCATTGAATTGGGTAAATTTATCTAGTTGCCTAAGTGACGGAAAGTTATCGACGGCACATTCGTTTTTATTTTGAAATTATACAAATAGTTGAAAAATCGAACTAGAAATTTATTATCTGCTCAATTCAAAGTTAGTAATAACGATAACTTCGTGAGGCGAACATTAGTATAAAAAAGAATCTAAATTGCTTAACCAGAAAAAAATCTAACAATATCATCAAACACAAAAATAAGCACAGAAATAACAGTTGTTAAATTACATTTACACTATATGTTCAAATTGACGACCCTGTACCATTTGACAATACCCAAGACGATTATAAAATTCATTTCTCACATTCTGAATAGTTTGAGGCGATATTAACCTAATCTCATGTTGAATTCTTTGCCTGAGATCGTCTAAATTATTGGGTCCATTGTTGTACACTTTACTTTTTAAGTACCCCCATAAAAAGAAGTCTAATGGCGTTAGATCAGGAGACCTAGGCGGCCATTCTATCTGACCTTTTCTCCCTATCCATCTTGCTGGGAGAACTTGGTCCAAGTAGCGTCGCACAATAATTTCGTAATGAGGCGGAGCGCCATCTTGTTGTAACCAAATGGTATTATTTGGTAGGTCAGGGTTATTTGCATTGGGGAATAATGCAGCTAATGCAGGCCTCAATTCCAACTGTAAAAATTGCAGGTATCTATCTCCAGTCAAATTGTTTTCAAAAAAGAATGGACCTATAATTCTGTTACCAATAATTCCAGCCCAAACATTAACTTTCTGAGGATATTGGGTATGACTTTCCTGCATCCAATGGGGATTGTCCCTAGCCCAATATCTACAATTCTCTCTATTGACATGGCCATTTAAACAAAATGTTGCTTCATCCGAAAATAAAACACGCTGGAAAAACATTGGATCGCGGTTGCAAATTTCCATCATTTGTTCGCAAAACTCTTGCCTACGATCAAAGTCATCTTCTGTCAACTCATGAACCAAGTGCACCTTATATGGGTGGAATTTTTGAACTTTTAAAAGTTTTAGAACTGTAGTGTGGCTTATATTGTGGTTCAAAGCAATGCTTCTACTAGTTGAATGTGGATTGTTTTCAATTTCTAGTAGCACATCAAGTTGTGCATCTTCATTTAATGTCGCCGGACGTCCAGTTTTTGAAATATTCTTTACAGCGCCATGTTCCCGAAATTTTTTTTTCAATCCTACTAATTGTTGATTGATTTATGGGCTGATCCGGGTATTTTTCTCTAAAAAGATGACACACTTCTTGATGTGTTCTAGCTCTGTCGCCATAACCAATCATTATTAACACTTCAATTCTCTGTTTGTCGCTCAACTGTACCATTCTTATTAATAAATTAGTTTTTCTAATTTAGAAAAAGCAAAATAATAACACTATTCTATTGTGACATTTACAAATTATTTAAATCTGACAGCCGTAACTAATGTGATACACCGGCAACTAGATATATTTACCCAATTTAATGAATTTTTATTATTTGACTGTTTTTCTCGATTTTTTCAAATAATAACATATTGAAAATTTTATACGGTCGGAACCAGAATAAAATCTACTACCAAAATCAATAATAAAAAATATAGGTTGTCATTTAAAAAAAAGTCGATGACGTCATAACTTAAAAAATAAATGACATAAGAAACTGAAAATAGACTGAAAATATTTGCTGAAGTTAAAATCGCTATACCCCTTCGAGATTTTTTCCAAAAAATTAATATCAACGGAATTACTGAATTTATGCGTTACTTAATTTCCACACTGTATGTACGCTGGATATAGAGTCTAGCCAAGTTTAGTCTTTTCAGGTCGTGACACATTCTCGTATGTAATGTAATGTAACTTTATTTAATAGCCACAGCTATCATACAGTATAAGTGAGTAGTTATTAAAAGAATAATAAAAATAAGAATGTGTAAACATTAATACTTAAAGATGATGTTTTACAAGTTGTTGGCTGTTAAAGTAGAAATTTAGTGTATTTTATTCGTCTTTTATGTTTCACTTTAATCATGCTATAACTCACAAGAAAATTAAACCAAACATGCACAGAAAAAAATGGTTTAGTGGTGATTTAAAACAGTTACACTATCTTCTGTGTGATATGCATAAAATAAGTAAAGATTACCCTTATAATGCAGTCATTCGAAATAGGTATCTAAAATTAAAAAATATATATGGAAAAAAGGTTACAACTGATAAGGCAAATTATAATAATAGACGAATCAATGAAGCACAGAATATAATGAAAGAGAGTTGGAAGATAATTAATGAGGGAAAGAACAATTCAAAACACATAATTACAGAAATAACAATAAATGACCAAACATTTACTGATACCATAGACATTTGTAATGGTTTTAATGATTTTTTCTTGGATTTACATTGTCCTAAACCCGATATGACTAAGTTGATACTGCAGCCTAATATTGTAAATAATTTTTATTTATTCCCTACTACTACAACAGAGGTTAGAGATCTGTTGCTTAAAACATCAAAAAAATCAGCACCAGGAATAGACGAGGTAGGAGGTCAGGTGCTAAGAGCTGTAGTGGATGAAATTAGCACTCCACTATCATATCTGATAAATGAATCTTTCACTGGTGGCCATTATTCGGATTTATTGAAGATTTCAAAATCTATTCCAATTTATAAAAACAAGGGGTCCAGAATGGAGGCATGCAATTATAGAAATATTAGTGTACCAAATCAACTCGCAAAAATTTTTGAACTTGCATTCAATAATAGATTAACAAATTTTTTAGAATATCATAAACTCTTAATTCCATGCCAAAATGGATTTAGAAAGAATAGATCAACAATAACAGCTATTCAAAAATTATGTGAATATGTCTATAATGCACTAAATGATAAACAGCAACCAATAGCCTTATTTTTTGACCTGAGTAGAGCTTTTGATACGGTCGATCATGATGTGCTTTTAGAAAAACTTTTTAGACTAGGAGTACGTGGTGTAGCCCATCAGTGGATCACCTCCTACTTAAATGATAGAAAGCAGGTAGTGATTATAGATAAGTGTAAATCTAATTTTAGACAAGTTACAACTGGGGTGCCGCAGGGTTCCATTCTCGGTCCCTTGCTATTTTTAATTTTCATAAATGATATGCTTTCCTCATGTATATCACCAAATGCAGTAATCGTTTATGCAGATGATACAAATTTTTTAGTCAGTAATAATTCCTTGGAAACTACAATTACTAAAGCTAATCTATCAGTAAAAGAGTTTTCCAACTGGTGCTTAAGCAATGGTTTAGTTCTAAATGGTAGTAAAACTGTTTTTATGTCATTCTTGCCAAAGAGTCTCGTTCATAATTTAAGTGCTTTAATCAAAATCGATGGTCAATCAATAGTCCAAACAAATGAAATAAAATTCTTGGGAGTAACTCTAGATCACAAAATGACATGGGAGAGTCATACGGAAAATTTATCGAAGGAATTAAGTAAGTCGTGCTTTATTATAAGATATTTAAAATCCTCAGTATCACTTAATGTATTAAAATTAGCCTACTTTGGTTTGGTCCAGTCTAAGTTGTCCTATGGGCTAATTTTCTGGGGAAATTCATCACATATTTCTAAAGTGTTTACAGCTCAAAAGAAAATCATACGGTGTATGTTTGGCCTATCCGCACAGGCCCACTGTAAAGATGCATTTATAACTTTATCAGTTTTAACCCTACCATCCCTTTACATATTCTTACTCATAATAAATATAAAGAAACAAGAGAGTCTGTTTATAAAATGCAACAATGTTCACAACTATCATACACGCAGAAATAACGAACTGTACATGCCCTTTTCTAGGTTAAGTCTAGGACAAAATTCTCACATCTATCAAGGCATTAATTGCTTTAATAAATTTACCCGGCTATTCGGAAATATCAATAATTTTAATTCATTTAAAAAAGTCCTCTTAAAATATTTAGTTGATAATGCATTTTATTCTGTGAATGACTATTTACAATCGTAAATGTAAGTTTTAAACTGTATATGATTTGTCTACTATTTATTGTGTTTTGTTTTGTATATTTATTTATTATGCTCTTTGTTACCTGACTAGTCTGATAAGTTATACTATGTGTAACTTCATAGATGAATAAAGTAAATTATTATTATTATTATTATTTTTTTTTTTTTTTTTTTTTTTTTTTTTTTTTTTTTTCGGTTTCCCGATGCCGGTCAGTCCTCCCGTGGCCTCCGACGCCTCACGGGAGTCGCGCCGGCGCATCAACTACAGCCACTCCCCACATCCCGCAGGGTTAGTGACTGTAGATACCAGAATCGTGTGCCCTAAGCAGACGGAGAGAACCTAGAATGACCGCCTTCTGCATTTGACCTGCCAGCCACTCGGCTGGTTTTTGGCAGGCCGGTATGATCTTCAGTTCCGAGAGCAGCGTAGGCTTTATCCCTCCGAGTACACCGATAATAAGGACGACCATTTTGACCGAGTAGCCTGGGTACAGCACTTGGAGCTCGTACCGGAGATCGCGATATTTGGTCCGTTTCTCCTCCTCCTTCAAGGTGATGTTTTTCTCCGCAGGTGCCGAGAACTCGATAACATACATCACCTTGAGTTGATGGTCGAGGAGGACTATGTCAGGCTTGTTGGCTTGGATTAGCCTGACAGTCGGGAACGAGTAGTTCCAGTAAATCCGGCATTTCTCGTTCTCGACAACGGACTCAATATCTCCGGGGACGTAAGGCAGCACTGGTGTCTGGTCTACCCCGTACGAGTGCCTTAGATGGTAGTATAGCACTCGTAAAGCCGCGTTATGTCGGTGGATGTAGGCCGAAATCGCATATATAGGGCATGCAGAAAGTAAGTGCATGAGCGATTCCGGCGCCTGATGGCAGGTCCTGCAGTTGATATCAGGAACCTCTACACGCCACACGCGGCTACGGTAGACCAAGGTGTTGATAACACCATCTTGACAGGCCATAATGAATCCCTCGGTCTCCGACTTAAGCCCTGCTGACCTTAGAAAGGCGAAGGTCAGCCTGGTCGATAAACCCAGTGTTTCTATGTTCTTATAGAAGACACCATGCTGGGGTTTATCGACATGCTGCCGAAACAGATTTTCCTGTTCGGCAGCTCTAATTCGGGCTTTCAGACGATTTGGCTGAAGTTCGGTGACTGACTCAACATCAGCACCTCGCCGGCCTCCTCGCCTGATGTCAAATGCGAGACCGAGTTCATCTGCGGCTCTTTTTGCTGCCTTGAACAATCCTGCTCCCACTCCTACAGTTTCATGATGTTTTACGAACCGCAAGAGGGGATCTGAGCTCCTGAGTATGTTACATGCCATACTCAGTACTACTCTGCCATGCGTACACTCCAGGCTCAAGAGTCCTCAGGCCCCCCGTTGACGTGGGAGGTACACACGAGGAACGGACGATCTAGGATGAATACTTCTGTGAATATTCATCATCTTGCGGGTATCTCTGTCTAATTGACGCAGCTCATCTACCCTCCACTTTACTACTCCGAAGGAGTAGAGCAGAATCGGAACGGCAAGCATATTAGTTGCAGACACCTTGTTCTTCCCCGAAAGTTCGGAAGACCAAATCTTTCGGAGGCGGTGTCTGTACTTGCCGCGGAGAGAATCTTTTATTTGTGATACATCCTGGATGTGCCTTTGTTGCACACCCAGATATGTATAGGTCTCTCCGGCATCCAGATGTCTTAGGATGCTTCCGTCTGCGAGCTGCGCATCTTCAGAAAATTCCCCGCATCGTCCTCTCTTGAGGTGGACGACTGCACATTTGTCCAACCCGAACTCCATACCAATTGCCC
>JANEYF010001282.1:7500-27445 GCA_029963845.1 Rhamnusium bicolor | reverse complement strand
GTGCCGTCATTATTATTATGTCACACTACCAAAATCAGGATTAACATACTAAGACTTGAAGTCAGTTTTCATGGGCGGAATTATTTTAATTTATATTCTTTAATTTATAACGTAAACATGTAGCACAATTACCTATGTGTAGATTCACCATTAAAGAGTTTCTTATTAAGAGTACTTTTATAGTATTAAGGAATGTGCCTAGATTGTGAAAATTTTGTATTCTAATTTAAATTTTTTATGTACCCTTGATGTATATTTGGTGTTTCTTTGAAAATTGTACAATTGTTTCTTATAGGTTTGTATAGTTTATAATATTGTTTGCATTTAGTATCTTCTATTGACGTATGTATATTTAAAATGCAAATGAAATTTTTCATATTTTTCTTATTTTTCATATTTTTCATATGCAGTAATAATTTTAATATGTAACGTTAACGTGTTTTTGTATATTCTATTGATCATTGTATCTTTGATGTGTTGTTATATGTATTGGAGTACCTTCTATTGACGTATGTAAATACTTGTATATTTTAACATAAAATAAACTTACTACTTACTTATAAATTAAAGAATTGTAACGAATTATGTATGTGTTAATTACGTCAGATGTCAGATGATATAATTTAAAGAAATTAATAGGGCAATTAGAAGAAACACATTATTTTTATTTTAAAATATTGTAGTGGTCTCGATACTTTTTAGTTAAATAATAAAAAAATTATTTCAGTACACTATAATGTTATTTTAAGGCCGCTCATCGTTGAGTTTATTGTAACATCCTTCCTATTATTTAATTTCCTCTTAGACGTTTTTATCAAAAATTTCAGTAGTTAATTAAAAATAATTAAGAGCAGCTTAATTTAAAAATACTTAAGGAAACTTGTTAATTTCCTTAATTTTAGGCTTATTCCCATGTTTATCAACACCACCATAAATTATTTTTAATGTAGGGTTTGAATTTTTCGTATGCCAGTGGCGTGTACGCAAATAAGCAAAATGATTAAACAATGAAGTAATATTCTTATTATTTTGTATATTATTTATTGAGGTGAATTTTTATTTAAAAAAAAATTACATTTATCAATATATATTTTGTAGCTCCGTGGTCGAGCGGTAATAACTTGACTCTCACTGCGAAGTCCTTGGATCGATCCCTCGTCAAAGAGTTGACATTTTTTCTAAAGCAAAAATTAATCCTAGTACACTCGGATAATGAGTGTGCGTCTGTTGTTTCCAAATGTGTAGTTTCACACGAGTTACCTTTGAGGTACCTTCAGGGATTCCTTTATCCCTAAAGGTACCTCGAGGTAACTCGTGTGGGTTGTATACGTATTACCTGTCATGTTTAAATAACAATTAAATTTTGTTATAGGCATCTGACGTAAAAACATATCAGTGAAAGTGAAAAATTGTATATTTTGGATTAAAATGAATTGAAAAATTACATAAATCGTAGAAATTTTTAAAAGTAAAAAAATTAAATTAGGAATTTTCTATAAATGTGAAAATTATTATGAATAAATATATTGGTTTTATGTAATGTACACACGGTTAAAATAAATTACCACCAATTCTACAGCATGTCATTGTATTTCACTTTTAATTGTGGGGAATGAAATAATTGTGAAGCGATAATTTACGAGATATTCTGAACATTAGTCAGGATGCGGTTGTTAAAAAGCGGACAAAATTTGCCAACACCATTTTTTATTAACACGCTTTTATTAGCTTCACCTGTATGTTTGTTTGTTTGTTTGTTTGTTTGTTTGTTTGTTTGTTTGTTTGCAACCGACTCTTTGGACTCGATTTTGACCCACTTTAAACGGACAGATTTAATTGAAACTTTGTACACTTACGAAGAACCGGTAACAATACAATAATTTGATAAGTTTATATCATTATCCTGATCAGGATCGCCAGTCCTTTCCTCACGTATCCTCTGCGTGAGAGCAAGAGGCTTAATATTGTAAGTATATTCCGTGATTCTCAGTTCGGTCGTTGGCCGAGCGGGCAAGTCTTAGTCGACGCGAAACGACGGACTCCTCGGGCGTGAGTTCAAATCCCATGGCTGAAATAAAAAAGTATTTTTTTTTTCAGAAATATCTGTTGGATCGTAATATGTTATAATATCAGCATCAATAAGCAATATAAATATAGTTTAAAAAAACTACAAAACACGCTTTCATATCACATCAAACTAAAAAGTGAAAAATAAATATAGTTTAAAAAAACTAAAAAACACGCTTTTAAAGCACATCAAACTAAAAAGTGAAAAATAATTATTAATATAAACTGAAAACAATAATGAACGAAAAATACTAGTATTATTGTGAAAAAAGCGTGGGGCGCTTTGTGCCATATTTTTCGTATATCGAGCAACCCACGCTTTTTTCACAATAATACTAGTATTTTTCGTTCATTATTGTTTTCAGTTTATATTAATAATTATTTTTCACTTTTTTAGTTTGATATGCTTTAAAAGCGTGATTTTTAGTTTTTTTAAACTATATTTATTGGCAGCACAGTGAGTAGGATTTCAGTTGTTTTCCACTTTACAACCCGCGCCTAACACCTATTACCGCAAAGACGAGAGAAAAATATGTCTCAACGATAGGAATATACAGCTTATCTCATTACGTAAGATAAATATATATTTAAACAAATAGGGACAAATTTTACCAATTTGGAGAGATGATATTTTCTACTACGTAACAATATTTTGTCATGTACATGGTGAGCCTTAAAATAATTATTATGTATGATATACAAATATTATGTTATACCAGGTACATTTTTATATCATAATAATACTAATTTCCAGTATTTTTCTATTAAAACAAAAAATCTAAAAAGAATTTAGTTTAAAGCAAGTCCAGCATTTCAGCATCATGCAAGGGTGAAACATTACGGTTTTGACATAACTGTTCACAACCAGACATGTTGATACACAATGCGTCATATGCTATTTGCAAAACATTTGTATCTCGTTATTTGCAACGTTTGTCCGCAGCTGTGCAGCCACACTTTTGCAGCTCCAGAAGGGTTTATTGAATTAATGCACATTACTAGTTTCAAGCCTTTCTAGGTGCTCGTATAGTAATAGTCTGTGGGTAGGGGTAGACAAGGCCATGGTTTTAAATACATTTTCCAGACGAAGGGCCAGGTAGAAGATGCCCATAGTTGGAGGTAACTGACATCGTTCCTTTTCAGTATGGACGAAGATAGTCCATAATAAATCATTAATGGAATCAAAACTGCTCTTTCATACAACATACACATATATGTTCTATTTGTCTTTTCAGATTTTTAGAGAGAACTACATGCGTACAGTGTCCTGGTAAAACCGGCAAGGCAATGTCGCAAAATTATATATACCAACTATCAAAATTAGTTTTCACCTTATAAAGTATTTTACAAGCATTAAAAAATATGTACTAAAACGATAACCCTAAGCTAGTCCTAGTCTTATATCGTAATTGCAGATCTTAGGATCCATTGTTTGCCCACACTCTGTAAAATTTAAAACAAGTCAAATTCTGCTCATTGGGATGTTAACAACAATATTCAAGTGAAAAACAGGCAGAATTTGCCCTGTAGACTGGAACTTATGACAATTGCAGACTGACTGAATATTAAACTACCTGTATGCGACTGAATTTACATATTAACCAGTAATGAATAGGTAATTAATTGTTTCAATATGTTTAACATTTTCATAAGCTCTGCTGAATAATTTCGGAATTATTCAGAAAAGAATTTGCCCATAAAGATTTTTGAGAGTTTTTTTATCTACTCTTTAAATATGGCATAAAAAAATATTCCTAGTAGAGTTGTTGCAAATTTCTTAATTTTCTAGTATCTTTCTGCATCTTGCAATCGTTGAAAAAAATTGACTTGCGGTTAATGATAACTCCATGCCAAATAGCTCTCTCTTTATAAATGTATAGGTACTGTGAAATTGAACAAAGCCCATCTTTTTAGTGAATTATTTCAATTGTTGACTGCCACTTTTTAAAAACCATTTTCTTGTTACAAATCCATCAATAAAATTATCCTTAAACATGAAAATGTCCCTATTATAAAGTGCTTTCACCTCCGCCAATGGATATTTCTTTACTGTTCGCAAACTTTTGAAAAGATAAAGTAAAACGCGTATCAGTTGACCATGATCGAAAATGGTCGAGAACGGGTTGAAACTCGTTTGGCGGCAGTTGAAGTAGCAGCGTAATGGTCACATTCATCTTGCAGATAAGTAGAAATGGTCGGATGAGTCGCGGATATAGTGTCGGCAGGCACAGGATGATTCGCACTGGCCGCTGTGCTTTGGGTAACTGGATCAGTGCCAGGGTCGGTTTTCTGGGATCTCAAATATAGTATAATGGCTTCATGAGAACATCTTCCCAATGTGTCTATAGACAACGACGAGAAAGATTAAGTAATAAGTCTCTTAGGGTTACATTATTTTATATACAGCGTCTAGCAAAAAGTTGGAATAATATAGTAAATTGCACTATTCTATAAGAAAACGTTAGAAATTGTAAAATTGGAACTAGATCAGAGCAGAACGAGTTGAACGTGTTCATTAATGATACTAATTTAATAAATTTACATTTTTTGTTATTAGCAACTTCTCTGTCATTTTCTTATGTATGCTTTCAATTAAATAGGCCTTATGCGCAAAAGATAATTTTGGCATTTTTGGAGTCTTTACTTATTACAAAAAAAACATTGTATAAAGGATTTTTTATTACTTTTTCTTTTACAAAAGTTATTCAACATTAAAGTTTGAATTAGCGCAAACACTGCCTGTTGGGCATGTCAATGCGGTGACGCCAGAGGACTCGAGTGCTAGTGCAGAAAACACACAAAGCACGTTGTTAAATGTAAACAAGTGGTGATATTTGTGATTTGTGTTGTGAAATTTTAAGTGAAGTATATAATGATCAATTCTTCTAAACTATCATCATATTCCTGGTGCATCGTACCGATTTAATAATACTTCCTACAAAAGAGAACGCCAGAAAAACGTTTTGTCCAAGTTCCAAGAAACGAAAAACGTAGAAAAGTGTAGTTAAAGTTGTTTGAATGAAAAAGGAGTTTTCGAAAACAAGTTGTATTTTTAAAGTGGGATGTGCGACAAATTGCAGAAAATGTAGTCATTTAAATGACGAAGACGAGCCTACAGTTTACTTAAGGGAAGCTCGGGAAAGGCGGAAAACTAATGTCTGTAGTTTCGCCGTGGTAAGTGCACCTTGTTCGAGTAGACAAATCTCGCAGGAAGTTGGTGTACAAGAGCGAACAGTGCGGAATATTCTGAAAAGAAATAATTACCACTGCTACAAAATTATGACTACTCAAGAAATTTTTCCTGAAGACCGTACGAAACGAATGGATTTTTGTGAAACCATGATGAAAAAGGCTAATGATAAAGAAAATTTCATCAAGAATATTTTATTTACTGATAAAACATCTTTTTCCATACACGGCCGGTATAATCCTTCTGTAGCTCCATATTAGTCCAGAGAAAATAAATATTTGAGTGTGCCATTACGTACTCAATATCCACAAAAAGTAAATGTTTGGGCCGGCATTTTAGGTAATCATGTCATTGCTCCTATTTTCATTGACGGTACTTTAAATGCCGACAAATATTTAAACATTTTGCAGAAGTAGATTATTCCGGCTATTCAAGCTCTTGACATCAACTTCGGGGAGATTTGGTACCAGCAAGACGGCTGTCCTGCTTATAATGCAAGAAGGGTGCAAGAGTTTTAGACAACACTTTTCCCAATCGTCTTATAAGTGGAAGAGGTACAATAAAATGGCCACCAAGATTCTCCGACTTGGCGCCTAATGATTATTTTTTGTGGGGATATGTAACATCGCAAATTTATAAACATGAACACGAGCGAGCTGTAACAGTTACGTGTTAAAATTGTTGCCACCCTACAAAGTGTGACTCCTGACATGCTTTTTAAATGTCTGGAACGAATTTTATCAGCGGTATTGTCACGCGCAACAGGGCGGCATTTTTGAGCTTCTTATAAAATAACATTTAGAAAAAATATATTTTATTTCATTTTTAATACGTTTTTTTTAAATCTATTTCATTTTAGAATTTTTTATTTCATTTTCGTTAGAATATTTGTTAATTTATTTTTATTTAATAGCAGAATGCCAGTTCACTTTCACGCCAAATGGCCAAAAATTACTCGAAGAATTACCACCAAGTTTTTTGATACAATTAAAAACAATTATGCATCAAATAACTAGAAATTTTCGAAATAAACAGGGATACGTAGTTATTTACAGAAATAACAACTATACCCCACAACATTTTGAAATTTACTAACCAAAACATTACCAACAGTGTCATTGGCTACCTGATCTGAAAAAGGGCGGGCCGTCGCAGCGCATGACCTAAAGATGAATAATTTATTGGCAGTACTTGCCCCGCTACTAATTACGCATACCAATGGTCGTGATCGCAATTTCGTGGTTTTTGGTGGATTTAGGAGAATTTACCCCGAGTGTCCAATTCACTATCTCTATCTTTGTTTTTCCTATTAGTTTGAGATAAAGAGAATATTTGCAAATCGCTAGAATTTTCCTAAACACCTAATATCTGTACAATAAACTGTGTATAGAAAGAAGGGATATGATAGGTAGTGCCCTCTTTACTTCACAAAGACAACGTACAATGAGGCAACATTGATACATAATACTCTTTCTCTCCCATGCATGACTGCAATTTTTATCCTTTATACACACACAAACAGGCACTCATATTAAACTTTTTTGCAATTATATATATATATATATATATATATATATATATATATATATATATATATATATATATATATATATATATATATATATATATATATGTATATATAACAAAGAATAGAAGGTCACTGCGGGATGAGATGTAACAGGAAGAAAAGGATAATGGGTATTGCCCGCAAAAAAGGATGAATCCGTCGACACGTGTTTCTGAGTCACTACTCGTAATCATGACGGCTATAAGTTGTAAGGATAGGTACAACTTAGGTTCAACAACACAAAAGGAAACCACTGACAGGAAGCCAGTCGCACATTTGTGGCTGCAATTGAAAGACCCCGTGTTTACAGGGCATCAGACAATATGGCCACGGAGGCAACTATAGCTGCCTGCGTGGTATTCCCTACCCAGGGTTTAGAGTAACAAAGAATAGAAGGTCACTGCGGGATGAGATGTAACAGGAAGAAAAGGATAATGGGTATTGCCCGCAAAAAAGGATGAATCCGTCGACACGTGTTTCTGAGTCACTACTCGTAATCATGACGGCTATAAGTTGTAAGGATAGGTACAACTTAGGTTCAACAACACGAAAGGAAACCACTGACAGGAAGCCAGTCGCACATTTGTGGCTGCAATTGAAAGACCCCGTGTTTACAGGGCATCAGACAATATGGACACGGAGACAACTATAGCTGCCTGCGTGGTATTCCCTACCCAGGGTTTAGAGTAACAAAGAATAGAAGGTCACTGCGGGATGAGATGTAACAGGAAGAAAAGGATAATGGGTATGCCCGCAAAAAAGGATGAATCCGTCGACACGTGTTTCTGAGTCACTACTCGTAATCATGACGGCTATAAGTTGTAAGGATAGGTACAACTTAGGTTCAACAACACAAAAGGAAACCACTGACAGGAAGCCAGTCGCACATTTGTGGCTGCAATTGAAAGACCCCGTGTTTACAGGGCATCAGACAATATGGCCACGGAGGCAACTATAGCTGCCTGCGTGGTATTCCCTACCCAGGGTTTAGAGTAACAAAGAATAGAAGGTCACTGCGGGATGAGATGTAACAGGAAGAAAAGGATAATGGGTATTGCCCGCAAAAAAGGATGAATCCGTCGACACGTGTTTCTGAGTCACTACTCGTAATCATGACGGCTATAAGTTGTAAGGATAGGTACAACTTAGGTTCAACAACACGAAAGGAAACCACTGACAGGAAGCCAGTCGCACATTTGTGGCTGCAATTGAAAGACCCCGTGTTTACAGGGCATCAGACAATATGACCACGGAGGCAACTATAGCTGCCTGCGTGGTATTCCCTACCCAGGGTTTAGAGTAACAAAGAATAGAAGGTCACTGCGGGATGAGATGTAACAGGAAGAAAAGGATAATGGGTATGCCCGCAAAAAAGGATGAATCCGTCGACACGTGTTTCTGAGTCACTACTCGTAATCATGACGGCTATAAGTTGTAAGGATAGGTACAACTTAGGTTCAACAACACAAAAGGAAACCACTGACAGGAAGCCAGTCGCACATTTGTGGCTGCAATTGAAAGACCCCGTGTTTACAGGGCATCAGACAATATGGCCACGGAGGCAACTATAGCTGCCTGCGTGGTATTCCCTACCCAGGGTTTAGAGTAACAAAGAATAGAAGGTCACTGCGGGATGAGATGTAACAGGAAGAAAAGGATAATGGGTATTGCCCGCAAAAAAGGATGAATCCGTCGACACGTGTTTCTGAGTCACTACTCGTAATCATGACGGCTATAAGTTGTAAGGATAGGTACAACTTAGGTTCAACAACACGAAAGGAAACCACTGACAGGAAGCCAGTCGCACATTTGTGGCTGCAATTGAAAGACCCCGTGTTTACAGGGCATCAGACAATATGGCCACGGAGGCAACTATAGCTGCCTGCGTGGTATTCCTACCCAGGGTTTAGAGTAACAAAGAATAGAAGGTCACTGCGGGATGAGATGTAACAGGAAGAAAAGGATAATGGGTATGCCTGCAAAAAGGATGAATCCGTCGACACGTGTTTCTGAGTCACTACTCGTAATCATGACGGCTATAAGTTGTAAGGATAGGTACAACTTAGGTTCAACAACACAAAAGGAAACCACTGACAGGAAGCCAGTCGCACATTTGTGGCTGCAATTGAAAGACCCCGTGTTTACAGGGCACCAGACAATATGGCCACGGAGGCAACTATAGCTGCCTGCGTGGTATTCCCTACCCAGGGTTTAGAGTAACAAAGAATAGAAGGTCACTGCGGGATGAGATGTAACATTTGTGGCTGCAATTGAAAGACCCCGTGTTTACAGGACATCAGACAATATGGCCACGGAGGCAACTATAGCTGCCTGCGTGGTATTCCCTACCCAGGGTTTAGAGTAACAAAGAATAGAAGGTCACTGCGGGATGAGATGTAACAGGCAGGCAATTGCAGCCACAAATGTGCGACTGGCTTCCTGTCAGTGGTTTCCTTTTGTGTTGTTGAACCTAAGTTGTACCTATCCTTACAACTTATAGCCGTCATGATTACGAGTAGTGACTCAGAAACACGTGTCGACGGATTCATCCTTTTTTGCGGGCAATACCCATTATCCTTTTCTTCCTGCATATATATATATATATATATATATATATATATATATATATATATATATATATATATATATATATATATATATATATATCTACATATATATTCAGGGTGTCCCAACCAAAAGTAGGCACCCTGAATAACTTTGGAGATAAAAATTTTTTGAAAAATTGGTGAAACACGTCGACCTTGTTTCCAAGGGGGACATATTTTAATGTAATACTTGTATACTCTACCCTATACGGCCACCCCCTCAAAAAATGCAAATGGCAAGGGGGGTCGAGTGATACATCTTTTGAAAGGTGTTTCAATTCCCTACATAACTGTGTATTTAGAGTTGAGTTACTGACTTTACAAAATAAGTACTTGTCACGTGAATATGAATGCTGATTTGCCAATGGCTCTTTTCAGTTTACATGGTCACGTTTACGTTGTGATAATTCTCTACATCCATGACTCAGTATAACTGATTCAGACAAACTTAAGGGAATTTTGCAAAAAATTGCCAACATCTTATTAGTACGCATATGAAAACTTTTTGAAGTAATGTAGACAATTTCAAGACAAAACTAATTACTACAAAAATAGTATTATAAACAGCATCATTTTCTTAATTATAATTTTGTAGAATGACTTACTCGTATATACCTATTTAACGTTCTGAGAGCTCTCAATATGGTTAATCCGGACCTGACCCAGTGCAGCAGCGTTTCCTAATGTATGACGTCCATAAACTATCCCATAATCGGTTGATGTGCCCCACGTTTGCTGTATGTGTCTCGTTGCATCCGTGCCACAAGACTAATTGCAATTACTTTCCAACTTCTGTTTCTAATCTAGGAAAGATGCGAGAAATAATTGAATTGGAGTTTGTTCGATTTAAAAGTTACAGGATTACTTGAATAGTTTCAGCTTGTTTTACAAGGCGCTATATTAAGTTTACGTGATGGTAAAAATTAATTGATTTCGTGAAGTTAGAAAGCCTTATACCGGGTGGCCACGAGACTAGAGCCATGCTTATATCTCTTTCAATTATGAACCGATTTAGACGAAATTTGGTACAAAGATATTAGACCTAATTTCGGATGGATATGCAGATATAGTCAGAATGGCCGACTTCCGGTTTCACCGGAAGTGCTTTTACCTTTGATTTTTTAAATACATCACCCAGTATATTTTATGTTGTTCGGAATCTACAACTCAAATCGCATAGGATAGCATTGCCAAATTTACATTTTACGTAAGGAATTTTTCTTTTTTTCAAATTTATTTTTTATCGTAGAAGGACGTGATTGGGAAAAAATCTGTTCCAGCTCATTCTAGTAACTCATATTAATAGTGATTTCATCCATTAAATCAATAACAAATGCCTCATGAAAGAATAAAATGTGCCAAACGTGTTTTTTTAAGAAAAAATAATTTTTTTAAATTGTACCTATTAATGGCCATAATGCCATTAAATAACAAATTTAATTACCAGTCTAACGATATCCATCATGCACCACTTCATCTTTGTCTAAAACTGAAATATATTTATTGACTAAATACTCCCTTTAGTTTGATAAAATAATAGTTAGCCATGGAAAACAAAAGGTGTCTAACGTCATGACAACCTTAAAATAAATTCAGTTTTAACTTCATCTAATTTTGATAGTGCATTTAATAGTTTCTTCCCAAATGGGAAAATAACCAGAATCGTTATTCGAGAAACGAACAAATCGATGTGATATTAATATACGGGGAATGTCACAAAAACGATAAAACCACAACGAGTTTATCGTCAATGCAGAGGCAAAAATTAACGTATTGGCCTAAGTTCAATTTTTCCATCAGCCTCACTGCGAGAATTAGAAAACGAATGCAACGTGAGCAAGGAAAGTGCCAGAAAAATATTAAAAAACATAAATATCGCTCCTATGAATATAATTTACTTCAGCATTTATATGAAAACGACTGGGAAAGAAGACAATAACGTACATGTGAAGAACTACCCATATAGCACATAACATCCAGGGGATGTCCACTTTAGGTCCATTTTAGATCCTAACCTTCTGATACGTAATATTGGCGTCCTGTGGACGTCCAAGAATGCAATTCCCAAGGACATTCTCAACTTACGTCCTTCGGATGCCAATTTTGTCTTTAATATGGAAAAATTATGTGGTGCGTAAAATTAGAATATATTGTTTTAAGATATTTCTCGAAGATAACGTATTTATTTTATATCCAATCACCGTATAACCAGTTACTTCTCCTTATTGCTAGGCCTCGCCGCCGGGAACCTTCAAGAGAGGTTATACTGACCCGTTATTCTGAAAAGCATTACTAGCAGAGACAACCACGAGACGTTCAAGTACGTGTATTATTTCTATTCGGAATATTGCACTGGTCTACTGTTTGGGAAGGTGAGAATAGATGGCGTGCGCGATGACCCGCCGTGATTTAAAAAAGCGCGCGATGCGTTTTGTTGGCTGTTATTATATTTTCAATTACATTTTAATGAAGAAATAAAACGAAACAGGTAAAATAAATCGTTTATTGATAGAAAATCAATAAAATAACAAGTCACAATGAATGCAATAATTATGAAGATATTTTAAATAATCTAAACCACAGACAAATAAATGGCTAAACAAAAAGTTAAACATTTTACAATTAAATAATGATTATAATACTTTCTTGAACAACAGGTACCTATGTAATACAAAACCTATATGGCAAGTACGAAAAATATATAATTAAGCCTACCAATAAGGAAAAAAAATATGTACATTTGCTTCCCAACATCCCAGATATATATATCAACATCGATTAATGCTACACATTATTTATACAATGTGGTCTGCAATTTAACAATACTTTTAACAAATATAATAGTAATAATATTTAACTGCTTAGGTATAGCTTACATTAACAAAACATATTATAACGCCGATAGGTTTTTACAAATAAATATACATATCCTACACAAGAACGAAGAAGTACTTGTTCGTAGGTACATAAATTATATACCTAATTAATAATCATTGGGTAAATATAAACTTATTAGGTAGGCGCATATGTACATATTACAGTTTCAAGCAACATCAACACTTGAAATTATAAAAAAAACATTAATAATAGCATTAAAGTTATCAAGCCATAAGAAGCTAATAATAAAATAAAACATATTTATTTATTTTATAGTTTGCAAACTGCTGCTGGAACAAACCCCATATCAACAACTATCGATGCTGGAATGTCCTCAGCTTATGTTTAGATTTCTTTGCATCCTTACGATTCTGGATGTTTTCTTGGTTTTTTCTTTTACAGCACCAAGGAATACCAATTTTCCACACAGCTCTCACGATCTCTCTGGTTACAATTTTATAATGGTCTGCTCCAATTCACCTGCAAAATTATTGAATAATTTCAGATGTCTGTGTGAATATAAACTGTTCGACTTACCTCGACTTAGCAATGTATACAAGAATGCTCCTGCAGTATGGCTCATCACTTGGGCAGCAATATTCACTTTCATGGCAAATTGCATTTTTGGATCTAAATGGATAGACTTTATTTTGTGCATCGCTCTAAACACTAAATGCGATGTTTGGTCAATATCATGTGCTTTCACGATATCTGAAAAATGGGCCTCCATTGTCTGTTGTGTCCCAGCAACATCAACTGGTAATAGTACGTTGTGTTTCCTAAATAATGAAACTGTGCACTTAAGGAGATGAGGCAGGTCAAACATAGTAAAAATATGTTTACTGTTAATAGAAATATAAGGGTGTTCTACAGATGAGCCCATTTCCTTTAAAATTTTCACATTTGTGGACCCCATATCTCATATTGTAACGACTATATCCACCCCTGCTACATGTTGGCATGCTTGAATGACGTCGGTAATGCAAATTTGCAAAGCATTAGCAGGACAAGTCACGTTTGAAAAATAGTATGCAACTGGCTGCTTCCAATTGTGCACTAGACCCTGTAGAATGAAAACTAATGCTTTATTTGCCAATTTTTTGGAGCTGTAATTGTCACCCAGCTCCTCAAAGCCGATGATACGATCAGAATAATTATCATATTGCACATGTTCTTTGATGTCAATCTCATCAAACAACAGTACACAGAATGGGTCTTCTTCAGTTATACATTCTGCAATGTGCTTAAAGAGGTGATCGTTGATGCCAGAATGAAACGGTACCTTTTGCAACAACATCAAAAGAGTATTTTTTGAAGGAAGGGCCACAATTTTTCTTAGCAATCTGTAACACCTCTGGCTTTTTTTCAGCAATGCTAGGGCAATAACTTTTCTTGAGTGCTCCATCTTCTGCCGTGTGCTGTCTGCTTCGCACAACGTAATTGGGAGATGAGGAGATCTGTAGTGATTCTTAACATGCCCTTGAATATATTTCTTACAACAGGACTGTCTTGAAGATCTGTTAAGGCCTTTTTCTTGCACAACTTCTTCAAGTTTCTTATATGCGCCTCTTTTGTTTCTATCATATGTTGCTTTCTAGGAGAAGCATCAACACGAGAGACTCCGTTAATACCTCGAAACATGGAGCGATGCGTAGGGGTACTTGGACTCCTTTGCAAACCGGAACGGCTTGGAATTGGGTCTTCAATTATTGCTTCTCCTGTAATACAATATCCATGTACTGCTCAAATTGAGATAAAAAATGTGATTTTGCTAACAAAACAGCCACAAAGCTTTTCATTGCATATGTCTTTTTATACATATGCAATCTTGCAAATTAAATAGTATGATGTTTGTAGCTTGACAGAAAATAGAAAAATGAGTATGTGATACAGAGGCATCAGCGAATCTGACTTATCAACTTACAATCGCTGAGTAACACAGTACAATAATAAGAACGTAGAGTGTACATACTCCAAGTAAAAGAAGTAAGTAACCAATAACTATAACATACCTATGCCTGTATTAGTACTTTCTAAAAGCTCTTGATCATTTCTAAGCTCCACATTTCTTTGAATTACCACCATTTCTTGTGAAGGATCCAGTTGTACTTGGCATGGGAATAACGTGGGAACAGCATCAGCACGCAGCCTCCGTGTTGCAAGGCTCATGTAACTGTCTATAGAAAAAATGACGATTGCAAATCGAATAGTTGCGAAGTGATATATCAGGAACACATTTTATTCACATCACTTCTTGCCAAACTTTGGACCTAACAAGAAGGAAACAATTTTATTTAGATACCTTTAAAACACAAAAGACAAACTTACTTTTGGTCATTGACTGGAAAGTAGTGCATTTTTTCTACCTGATCTATATTGAATCCACAAATAAGACAATGTTTTTGTGGCATGGTTAGAATTAAATATTACACTAACACTAATAAAAAGTTCAAATAAAATAGTATTTAAAAGTCACAGTATTTTACAGTTCGTAATCCAATATAAAATAAAAAACGACAGGCACCACACAATATCAGCATCAAAACAAAATGGCGACCGCATCCGACATCAACGATGACGTTTCCTGTGCTGCTATCGCCATCGCCATCTACGAAAATCTTCCCAAACTTCGACAAAGATAGATTAATTGAGAAGCACGTATCTACAACAAGGATGGAAGTATAGCAATAATTATACCTAAAACCGAACAAATTTTCATATGTACTTGACTGTCTCCTGGTTGTCTCTGTTACTAGCATCAGTGTAGTAGTGGCCATCGGAGCGGCGTGTATCAGCGAAATAAAAAATAACTCATGGTGTAAGCGCTTTACGCGAAGTGGTTTACTGTGACAATTATATGCATTTTATTTTATTTTAAAATGGGTAACGATAAGACAAGAGGGGGAAGGGTTGGCGCATGTAAAGGGTGTACAAATAAAAGTTATTGTAGTACTGAAAAGTGTTATTCATTTCCTCGTGATGTCGAAAGCTAATTGAAAAACTGTTATATTATTGAAAGCATAAAACAACATTGCCAGAATAAGAACCATTAATGAAGTAATTTTAAGAATATAAATTGAAAGTATAAATAAAGTACGAAATAGAATAAAAAACTAAAATCTTTAGTTTTGTATTTACAATTAGACGAATGCTCTTCTGCATCTATTTTGAATCATTTGTAAAGATATTACAGAATAAATTTTAAAATGTGTGTATGTTGCAGACAAATTACAAATTAGTTAATTTATGGAAAGTTTAGTCAGTTTTTAAATGATTATTGGTGCTTTCGTTTTGTAAATTCATATTTTTTAAATCAACACTGATAATTTCAACCAGGCGACGACGGGTTGTTATTAGATTTATGTAATGCATTATATAGGCGATTATTTTTTACCACAACGTATCTTGGGGTTCTATTATTTACGGGCCATTTACAGGGTGAAAGAGTCAAATAAAGTTAAAGCATATACAGGGTGTCTTAAATACCTTCTTTCAAGAGGGTAATAGAACTATAAGTTGAGTTTTGTATATAAACAGTTGCCTTAAGTTAGTTCATAAAAGAGCTACAATCCCTTAAAAGGGGTAAGTACAACATAGTTATTTGCAATAAATTCGAAACGTCTTGAGTCGAAAAAATTAAATTTGGACCATGATTAATTTTACACTGTTACATATTTTGTTAAATTTTTATCTACATATCGTGATTTGTTGGAGTAATTACAAAGGGGGCCGGTGAATTTTCGCCATAACTCGTTCTTATTTTTTTTACACATTAATTATCGCGGAAAAAAACGTTAGTGTTAAAAACTGAATAAGAAAGTCCCCATACTAAATGTCGATATTAGTTATCGTTTTAAAGTTATTTGTACTTAAATATTGAAATGCAGGATGGATAAGCGATAGGTAATTACATACCTCTATCTAAAAATAATTCCTCACTTTTTATTTATAAACTGATATCTAAATATCTCTATTCCTTCGAATTTTACTAATGTGAATGGTAATATTAGATCGAAGGATTAGAAAATGATCTTCAAAAAAGGTCCTTACTCGTGTTGTCATACGAGTTTTCGCGAAAACTTGATGTAAAAGTTCGATTTTACTACCCACTGATATTGTAAAATTATATTTTGAAAATAAATTCAAGTGAGCATGTTGTAAAACTTACAAATGAACGATAGAAGTATAAGAACAGATACTTTTATTCATATATAATTAATAAAGTGACCCTGATTAAAAATAAGCAGCTGCGTATACCGTCTTTTATTTCGGGGTGTACTATACCTTGGGTGTATACCTGCTCACCGCATTCTTGCTGGCAGACCATACATTTTTGGGTAGCTTTTCGGCGTTTGTAGACGTATTTTTCATAGAGGCCCCATTTGTGGCACATGAGAACATGAAGGCACTAATTAAGTACTGTGTACTGTACTTTCCAGTCTTATTTTAGTTCTTGTTCCTGATCTATCCCATCCTAGACCCAATTCCTTAGCTACGCTACGCTGATGAGGGGCAATTAGACAAACGACCGAATTTGAAAAATGCAGTTCAAGTTTTCAATCAAAGTGATGCTTCTCGAGAGGCAATTTCTTCCAATGGAATGCGATTTTTCTTGCCCATATTGTGTGTTACAGTTAATAAAATTTCTTTGAATAACTATTGTTACTTGTGCTTTTGTAAATTAGTGAGTAAAAATAAATCTGCCAAGTTACATTCATTATTACCTGAAGCAAAATCAGCTGAAGAGCACATTCTACAATACAAGGTTAATTATTGAAAAAAAAAAATTTTGCACATTACACGAATAGTTTCTTGTTATTCTATTTGATTTTTTACTTGTTTATTTATGTACACTTACATGATTGTAGTAACTGTATTATATATTATGTGTGCACAAATTATTTTAATAGCCTGTATATGTTAAATTAAAATAGTTCGCTCTGCTCCAGTCACGTGCAGATTTATCTTTGTGACTCTCTGTGTGTTTATTTGTAATTTAATATTTTTAGATGTAAAACTTATTGTGCTCATATCAGTATCTAAATACTAATTATTATTATTATTATTATTATATTATTATTATATTAAGCATTACTCTACCATGCATACACTCCAGACCCAAAAGCCCTCGGCACCCCGGTTGATGTAGGAGGTACACACGAGGAAAGGACGATCTGAGATGAATACTTCTGTGAATAATCATCATTTTGCCGGTATTTCTGTCTAAGTTTATTGTTACTTTTGCCATTACAGAAATTTGAAAATGTTGGCTAAAAATGTATTGTGCACTCCATCCAGGGACACATTGTATATTCAATTGTTTCGACCGTTATATTTTGTATTCTAAAAGAATACACCAAATGTTAAATTTTGTCACACCACTGTCATTCTCACACCACTCAAAAGTGCAATAGATAACTTAATAGTTTTTGTCATGGTGTCTAACAAATTGATCGATATTTTTCAAAATGGAGCATCCTGAAAGACGCATTGTTTAAATGTCAAGCAGACAATAAGACCAGGGGATGTCGTGATGAATATTATGAGGGGTTGCAATGAATAAAGGAAAACAAAGTGTTGTAAATAATAGAGGTGGGTGAGAAAAGTTGATGGACCTTTATTTGAATGCAGGAGGGTTGATAATAAAAGTGTGAGGAAGATATGGGAGTGTGTATCTCTATAACCAACTAATCACAAATTAATCTGTTTTTAAAAGCAGGAAGATATACTAGGAATAAAATATGAGAGTCTTTTCATTATTTTTAAATACAAGTAAATACTACATACTAATAGTATTTGAAAGAAAAAGTTTTCTCTCATTTTTGATACCTCGACAAACTATGGTTTAAATTACAGTGAAAATGCGTAACTAAAAAATTAAGTATATGCAACAATTCTTACAAAAAAATATGCAAACGGAAAATGCATGACGTACTAAGAACACACTCTAAAATGTACAGGGTGGATGAAATTCGATGGGATTTGGGATTTTCACTAAAACTTTGAGATGCATATTATATCTTATACCTAATTTCTTGTACTTGTATCGAAAATTGTAACCTGTTTTTGTATTTTTTGTGGAAGCACATAATAAAATATTTATTTTCAGGTTACCCGACGCTTCATGGGGGTCGCACCATACATTCTGGATGTGCCTTTGTTGCACACCCAGATGTATATAGGTCTCTCCGGCATCCAGATGTTTTAGGATGCTTCCGTCTGTGAGCTGCGCATCTTCACGGAATTCCCCGCATCGTCCTCTATTGAGGTGGACGATTGCACATTTATCTAATCCGAACTCCATACCAATTGTCCGCGTGTATTTTTTATTATTATTATTATATAGAAAAACCGTCCTAGAAGTCCTGGGCTCTAGTTTTGAGAGAAAAACAATGGCGCAAACCGAGATCAGATATCTCTTTTCACTTCCAAGCTACAGAGAGTTTTTATTTTATTTCATTTATGTCTCCGCATGACATTCTACTAGAAAAATTTCCCACTACGGCTTTATAGGAATTCCGTTTATACTTTTCAGTTTCTATCTAAATAATAGGAAATAGAGTTGTTAATTAATAACAAAATATACAGTGAGCACATAAAGGTTGGAATAAATTCCTTAAAATCAGTACAAAGCGAATGACAAAGATTCGCTTAGACACGTCGATTTCTATATGCATTTCTCATTTTTTTTTTATGTAAAAAAATTTCAAACATTTTAAAAAAGTTATGACATCATCGACAATTTTTTTAAACGGGAACTTCCAGGTCGATCAAGGTACTTATCATTAAATCATTCACAAAGCAGATGTTGTGTTCGGGATCTGTCTCTATAGCCAATCATCATTGAAATTTCAGTCGTTGTGTCTTACTTAAACGTACTTTAAATACCTACAATGTGACAAGCAAAGACTAACGTGTTACAGTCAGGTTCACGTTACTATATAAATGAAAAAAGCGTAAAAACCAAGAAAGTGTAAGTATCTCTACCAGGGTTGGATCATAAGTAATGCAACTGTGTGCTATTAATATTAAAAAAATGTTCTTGATAATTTCTTCATATAACGTGCTATAGAATCTAACATACTATATGCAGATAAACATGCTTTTTTCAAATGCCATTTTTCAAAATGGGGGTTGTCCTTTAAAAAAATTGTCGATGATGTGATAACTTCTATAAAAATTTTTGAAATAAAATTTTTTAACAAAAAAAAATTAGAAATATCGTGTTTCAAGGTTCTCTCTTTGGGCCATATTGTTTTTGTTGTATATAAATGACATGTGATTATTTGCCTCCCAAAAATTGAGTTTTTCTGCCAACGGCAACACAATAATATGATCTAATCCTGAAAAATGTGTTCACAATTTAATAACAGTTTAAAAAAAAAACGAGGATAAAGCGGAAAACTGTCTCATCCACATAAAATAAAACTATATCGGTAAAAAATACAAAACATATTGCTCGTACAAAAATATTAACGTCAGTCCCAGCAAACATTTTCCGCAAAATTTATAATTTGACTTGGTAAAAGACAGATTTATTTATTGAGGTAATTAATTATGAAGTAAAATTTACTGGAAAATTATATTTCCCATGGAAATTTACCAATTAGTGTTACTCTATATCTACGTAAATCATAC
>JANEYF010001282.1:0-2500 GCA_029963845.1 Rhamnusium bicolor | reverse complement strand
GACACTTAACTCCCAAAATGTTTATTAAATTTTTTGTACGGTCGAGTTTTTTCATGATCGCTACAAACAATTTTATTTGACTTTCTTTTGCGTCATTTATGAAGTGTCTACCTATTGTCTTTAAATATAACAGTAATATCATAAATGTATACAAAATTTTTCCGGATAAGTTTGAATGTCTGTTTCTTAAGTGATTTCCTCAACAATGGTATAAGTGCTTTAAAAATTGAAAATATTTCGACTCATAAAGGAGGATTTTTTTTGTCAATATAATGTTCTGCACGGAATGCTGCTATTAAAAATCAAATCATTTAGGAGTAGATTTATTCAAATTAACCCTAAGGAAAAATCGTATGCACGAGTTGCATTTGACTAAACTATTTTCAGAGTAATTGTTGATAATTTAGATTTTCATATTTTAAATACTATTTTTTGTTCATGTCTATATTTTCGGTAAAACGAAATCGGAAAAAATTTGACAGGTTCTGTCACATCATTTTTACTCTTAAAAAATTATTTGGTTTATATTTATCTAATATAAGTTTTGAATTTTTTCTCTGTGTACTTTTTTTATAATAAAATTAAAGTTATACAGAATATAGGTTTATATGCCATTTTTTACTTATAATGTCCTTAGGCATTTTTTAAAACTTACTGCCCTAGAGTGAGAAACATAGCTTACTGTTGTAAAAACACAGCTGGTGCGCTAGAAGAAAACCCGACGGTGAAAACTATATAAGATAAACTTCTAAAATTGATATTGAATTGATAAACAAATTGATTGAAAAACATTTAGTAATGCTAAAAGAAATGATAAATATAATTACTCATTCGATTATACAGGGTGGGAAATAGTGCGTCCGACTTCGGTATGTCGAGTTTTATGACAGCTAGAAACTTGATTTGAAATCTTAAGTAAACTTGACAAAAAAAGTCTATAACCTGAAATTATTTTTGATATACAGGGTGAGCTAAGACGATTGTACAGGGTCAACTAACATTTTCTAAATGGAATGCCATGTATATAAAAACATTTTTGGAAACCTCCTGTGTTATTATTGACTTTCCCAACCATATTTTTTTTTCAATTTAAGAAGATATTTAGAAAGTGTCTCACATGTTGCCTATTTTTATCGACGCACATTTCTATGCGTCTTGGAAATGAGGTTGAGAAATGCATTGTAAGGATAGATAGTTAATTAAATAAGTCTTTTGCAAAAGAATTCGTGATGTGTAGCACCATTTTCAATGAACCGGCTTAGCTGTATTATTTTCGTTCTTAACATTACCTTGTTATGCTGAATATCTTGTATAGTTTCGTTATGGGCCTTTATAAGACATAAATGTAATTTACAGCAATACTATCAATAATTCCATGTAGTCCGGTCCAAATAGAGCGTGCTGATATCCTCTCAGACCCATTTCACTAGGCTACTAACTTCACCTAGCACACCACACACTTAGGACTCTTTTTTTGCCTCGCGAGCGGGTCACCAAAAATGTCCAACTTTTTCTTGTTAGTCAATAAATCGTTAAAATGAACCGATATTATTTTCGTTAACACCGTTTGACTACCCTACCGACTGCTTTCACTAATAGTTTTGATTACCGAAAACCCCTTTTAAAAAAATTTTAAAAGAAAATTTATTTTATATAAAAACGATATTACAGTTTGAAGTTCTAATAATAGACTAACTTAAATCTTATTATATATATTATAATGTTGAATGCTTGAACTGCTGACATCGTTGGCTGGCCCACTATCTGCTTCGCGGAAACGGTGATATGAGCCGGCAGCTGCACACATTCTCGTGGGAATCGTCTTCTATAATAACTACTCAGCGGACAAATACCCCGTCCTGCATTGAATTACACCTTCAAATCATGATAGATCGATATTACATATCATTTGTCAATCTCTCAACCAGACATAGATCGATTTCGAACTTATTTGTTCTCTTCAGTAGACAAGGGTTATGGAACAGACAAATGATAGTGGCCAACCTACTAGTTATATACGAATCTGTTATGAAGTGAATGAGTGGTGAGAGGTATGAAACTTCTCATATGGTCTGAATGCTACGATCCGACCGACATCCTAGATGGTCTCTGGGGTGATAGCGACTTGCATCACAGCAAGTACTATGAGCGGCGACCTCTAGCCCTGGTGGACTAAACTAATGTTATTAAATATGATTTGAAGGAAACAACTACTCAGCGGGCAAATACCCCGTCCTGCATTGAATTACACCTTCAAAACATGATAGATCGATAATCAATATCATTTGTCAATTCCTAACCAGACATAGATCAATTTCGAACCTATTTGTTCTCTTCAGTATGCCATAGGTTATGGAACAGACAAAATGATAGTGGCCAACCTGCTAGTTATATCCTAACTAAGGTGAAGTGAATAGTAATGAGAGTGTGTATGAAACTTCTCATATGGTCTGATGCTACTATCCGACCGACACCCGATGTCTCTGTGGTGGATAGCGAC